>VZZY01019079.1:522700-551099 GCA_013400335.1 Eurystomus gularis | reverse complement strand
GGATATCTCTGCCGTCGGCCCCCAGCGCAGCTGCAAAGGAGCCCCCAGACCCCCCCCCCCGCCGCTGCCAGCCGAGAGGGGAGAAAACCCACCGGGCAGGAGCAGCCCGAGCCCCCGGGTGGTGGAGAAACAACCAGCGGGGTCAGGTAGGACAATCCCGAGGGATGGGGGAATGGTGGGGTTGTGCGGGACGGGATGGGATGGGATGCGATGCGATGGGATGGGGAGAACCAGGAGAGCAGGGAGATGGAGGGCACCCTTCTGCTGAGCCCGGGGCAGCGGCAGGGATGCCTGGCAGGGATGGAGCTGGGGCATCCCGAGCTGCTTTCCAGGTCCTGCTGCTCCGACTCGGCAGCTCCGTGCCCGGCTGGTTAACCATTCCATAGCCGAGTTCCCCGCTTTCTCCGAACGGAGCCGCCGCTGTGTCTGCCACGGGGCGTGTTCACCCTTAAAAAGTCACAGCAGCCTTTAAGTCAGCTGCTGCATCACTAGGGGGGTGCGCAAGGGGAGCCAGACCCTGGGGACGGGTTCTTCTGCCCAGAAGTCCAACCCAAGCACGTCTCTTTCCTCCCCAGGGCTGACGGCCCCGTCTCGGTTTGACTTTGGTGGGTGGAGAAGCAGCCGCGGCCGCAGGACCGAGCGCATGGCTCACAGCCAGCTGCCCAACGACTCCTGGCAGAACGGCTCAGCCCCGCTCTTCACCGGCCTGGACCTCCTCCTGGAGCTGAAGCCCCTCTTCATCCCGCTCTACGTCACGCTGGTGGCAGTGGCGTGCACGGGGAACCTCTTCCTCATCCTCCTCATCGCTCTCACCAAGAAGCTGCACTGCACCACCAACTTCCTGATCGGGAACCTGGCAGCGGCCGACTTCATCATGTGCCTCGCCTGCGTCCCCCTCACCGTCTCCTACGCCTTCGAGGTGCGGGGCTGGCTCTTTGGGATGTTCATGTGCTACTTCGTCACCTTGATGCAGGCCACCACCGTCTTCGTCTCGGTGCTGTCCCTCACCGCCATCGCCGTCGACCGGTACGTCGTCATCGCGTACCCGATTCGCAGGAGGATAAGCCGCAGGTCCTGCATCTGCCTCGTGGCCTGCATCTGGTTACTCTCCATCATGGCCTCTGTTCCCACCTCGCTGCACACCCACTACTTGGATCTCAACACCATCGGCCACGACATGATCATCTGCGAAGAGTTTTGGAAGCACGAGGAGAGAGAGCGGCTGTTGTACTCGTGCTTGATGCTCCTCTTGTCCTACCTGCTGCCACTTCTGGCAGTATCAGTCTCCTTCTGTGCCATCACCTACCACTTGCGGAGGAGGAACGTCCCAGGCGCTGCCTATGCCTGCCAAGACAAGTGGACCAAAACCAAGCAGAAGACCTTCCGGGTGCTCACCGTCTCGGTGGTGTGCTTCGCTATCTGCTGGCTGCCCCTCCAGGTGGTGAACTTCATCAGAGACATTGACGAGGAGTTCACCATCCTGGACAAGAGGTACGTCAACGTCATCCAGGTCTCATGTCACCTGATTGCCATGAGCTCTGCCTGCTACAACCCCTTCATCTATGCTGCCCTCCATGACAAGTTCTGGTTCCACCTCAGCAGCTACTTCTACCGTAAGAAGAAGAGCTGCAGTGCTATGTCCTGCAAGGCTTCTCGCTTCAATACCTGCTCCACGCTGGCAGATGCTCCCACCGGGGTCTCAGATAAGATAGCTTTGCAAACTAGATTCTCTTAACTGAAAGACCCCAGGAGATCGGTTTTGCTTGTGGACCTGGTGTGCACTTTGCTTTAGACTGGACATAGGAGCTGGTGGCTGGTTGTGGTGGCACGTTGCTGCTCCCAGAAGAGCTCTCTCGTGCCTGGCAAGGAGAGCGAGCCTATTGGGAACACCCCAATGGGCTTTATGGTCTCCAGGATGTTTTGTAGTTTGGGGAAAACAAACCAGTGCAACAACAAGTAGTGCAGCCAGGCAAGAGCAGAGTGGTGGGGAGCAGGACCCACCTGCGAGCCCACATACGGCCGCACTGGAGTAGCGGTAGATGTTTCCACCTGACCCATCTCAACAGGCAGCTGGAAAGACGTGTCAATGAAGCAGTGGTTGGTTGGGTCATTGGAACAGCACGATGGATGAGTATCCAGGTTCACGATGGGCACACAACGAGCCTGGTGCCGTTCTCCAGAAGCCTCAGTTTTCAGAAACGCCTCCTCATCGGCGTGGCCTGTTCCTGAGCTTGCTTGGTGTGCTGAGGAGCAATGCCTGAGCCATATCCTGGTGGTGCAGCGTGCCAGGGCGGTGCAGCAGGACAGTGGGGGCTGCCTGGGACGAGCCAGTGTCCCACCGGGCTCTGCCAGACCCTATCTCGCATTGTGGCTGCGTGTGGAGCGTCAACTCTGCGGCTCGGCCCATGGCTGGCTGTACCAGGCGGCCGGTGCACAAAGACTTCTCCCCGTGGTGTGTGTAGGAGGTGGGCCAGCTCCTACGCAAGACAAGCACGCGTTGGGGGCGTTTAAAAAACTCTTTGCAGAGGGTAGGTCTTGGTTCTGCAGGACAAGGGTTGTTCCTAAGCAACAGGCGGGACAGCGGCTCTCCCAGGCAGCGCGTAAATGGCTGCGTGTTTTTCCTCTTAAATTGCGGTTCATTGTTGGAGGACAAATGAAAATTCAGAAACGTGCATTCTTCCATCGGGGAGCACATGGCCACCGAGGGCAGACGGCTTCTTTTGCGTGGGGATGGCTTTCATAACCTGCTTGACTTGCTGGAGGAGCCACCTGTGTAAGCTGGGACCTGGAGGTCCCGATTTCTCCGGCCAGCAGCGTGCAGCCAGACCTGGCAGGTGGAGCTGGGCACACCACGGAATTGTCACTGTTCTTTGTTGCTGAGCAGGACTCAAGGGGATGAGGCACCCAGAAAGATCTCAGGTGATGTGTTTGGTGGGGAGGAGGTCTCAGTCTCCGCTCTTAGGGTGGTTTGAGATTGGATTTGTCCCTGTTTGAGCTCCTTGGTGGAGGTGGGAATCCTGGTGACCAGCTGCTCTAACCCAGAAACCGCTGGAGAAAGGGTGGGTTTGCTTGTCAGGTGCTGCTTGGTGTCTTCAGATGCCTGCTGCAGCTGTGGCCCATCAGCCGGGTCCATGCAAGCAGCACACCGGGAACGTCTCCTTGCACCCAAATGCCCAACTCGGTTTTAACCTCTTGGTTTCCCAGGAGGAGCCTCTGGGGACAACCCACAGGTACCAGCATCACCATAAGCACCGAGTCTCAGGGTCACGATAGATGGTGGCCACCCAAGGCCTTGATTTTGTTTCACCATCTGCTGCTGGGCTCTGTGGGGCTGAGCCATGTATCGCCCACTGCTCTTCGTGCCTGGGGACAAGACTTTAAAGCTCCTGGGCAGCATGTCCTCACCACCACATGCAAGCTCTCCATGGCACTGGCCATCACTCAACCTTTCAGAGATCAGCTTGGCATCCTCTGGTGCAAACACAGCTGGTCAGAACCTGACAGGATCCCCAGTGTGCTCTCATTATGGCCAGGCTGCTGCCCACGCGCCTTCCTGCTGGTGGTCCTTCTTAGGACCACAACCAGCAGAGATGGGGACCCATCAAATGCAAAGTGACGTGGACGCTTGTGATCCCCGTGGTGTACCCGCGAGGCAGGTAACTCCATGTGCTTCTCGCAGCTTTCTCGTGGTTGTGCTCGGGGCTGGATTGCTTGTTCTGGAGGAGCAAAGCAAGCCAGAAGGTTCCCTGCTCACCCTTCCCTCTAATAAAGGCTTTCAGAGCTCGGGCTGTGTGTTTGTGTCGACTCGCACCCAGCAGAAATCAGCTGTCCTTGATGGCAGCTTCATCGCACCCCAGGAAGCCAACCAACTTGGACGTGCTTATCTCCATCGCTGTCACCGGCCGTGGCAGACCCTGCGGGGTCGGTCTGGGAGCAGGGCTGGAGAAATGAGGCTGGTTGAGGTTTTGGGAGAGCTCTGCAAGGAAGCAGCTCTAGCTGGAGAGAACCTACAGCGCTACAGAGACCCCATTTCTATCTGAAATCTGCAAATGATTGGTCTCCAGGGCGAGGGCAGCTTCTGAGCCACCAGCTTCTCGCTGCCCAGGCAGCCCTGCCCCAGGTGAAGGCTTTGACCTCAGAGCACGTGGCCGGGACATGGACACGGGCCACCAGGCAGCGTTGGTGGCCTCCTCAGCTGCAGCGCTGTGTGTGCTCAGGCAGCCGTGGCCTCACAGCTCCAGCCCCCAGCTCTTCAACAGCAGCCTGCCCAGGGCAGTGGTTGAATCAGCGTTCAAAAGCCCTGGTGCCGAGGGACATGGTTTAGCAGCAGACGTGGCAGAGCCAGGTTAATGGTTGGACGTGATGATCTTAAAGGTCTTTTCCAACCTAAACAATTCCATGATTCCCTCCAGCCACAGGCTGCTCAGTCCTCACATTTGCTAGCAAACCTGCTTCTCACTTCTTCAAGATGATTGCACCCACAGCTGGGCTCGTAAACCCCCAAACCAAACTGCTTCTTCTTTAGGTGAAGCTCAGGATGGAGTCGAAGGGTGTTTGCCACGTGAGCACGGCCGGTCCAGCTCTGGTGGGGTCTATTTTAGCCTTGGGTGTTGCTCCACAACACTTAGGGTAGCACTCCTCAGTGGGTGGGCTCCCCAGGAAGGGAAGATCGGGATATCCTGGTTTCTCCCTGGGTTCTCACACCATCCCTGGCTCAGCTCGCTGCCCTCCCGCTGCCCTCCCTGCCAAGGGCTTCGCTCCCAAAAGAGATTTTTCCATTTAGCATTTTGACAGAGGCACTGAGAAGGCGCAAAATTGCCTGGAGGTACCAAAAGCATTTCTGCCTCTTGCAGCTTCAGCGGGAAAATGGACCTAAGTAAGTCCTCCCTAATCACAGAATCACAGAATGGTTTGGGTTGGAAGGGACCTCAAAGACCATCCTGTTCCACCCCCCTGCCATGGCAGGGACACCTCCCACTAGACCAGGTTGCTCCAAGCCCCGTCCAACCTGGCCTTGAACACCTCTAGGGATGGAGCATCCACAGCTTCCCTGGGCAACCTGGGCCAGGGTCTCACCCCCCCCAGAGTGAAAAACTTCTTCCTAATTTCTAATCTCAATCTCCCCTCTTCCAGTTTGAGGCCATTACCCCTCGTCCTGCCACCACAAGCCCTTATCTCTCCCCAGCTCTCTCCAGCTTTCCTGCAGGTCCCCACCTGGGCCCCCCTAATCTGGGGCCAAGCGCTTGGAAGCTTTCTGGTGCACAGGGAGAAATCAGGCTCAGAGCCCACCAGGAAAACCCACAAAAACCCTGAAACATGTGGGAAAGTAAATAAGTACATAAAAACCCGACGGTGCTGCTGCGGAAGGGAGGAAAGCGGCCGAGGGGGTCTGTCAGTCCAACCCTGGGACAGACGCTCGTACTCGTGTGTTAGGGGGTTTGGATTTGAAATATCCGAACAGTTCAGCATTGGGATGGTGTGGGACCCCTTGGGTAGAGGGATCCCTTCTCCTTCCCCAGTTCAGCTTTTCCCAACTCTTTCCTTTCAGATCTCAGGCTTGGAGCCCTCCAGGTGCCTGCAGGTCTCCTGGGACCTCCCCTCCCACTTAGACAAGCCCATCCCCACCTCAACCTGCCCCAGAGGGAAATCAAAGCATCCACATACCACATCCATCTCCTGTGCCAGGCGAACGTCCCCAGGAGAGAGGGAAGGGGGGCACAGGGCTCTCCTTCCCCCACCATGACCCACCCCCCTGGCTGGGCTGCTTTGGGTTGCAGAGCTGTGGGAGGAGACTTTCCTCATGCTGAACACCACAGAGAAATCCTCAAATCTCCATTTCATTTATCCTATGAGTCAAACTAAACCATCCAGCAACCTTTCCATCTCATTAAGTGCCGTGGGAATGGTGGGGGGGGATCTTCTCCCCCTGCCCAGCCTTGCAGCACGCTCTGCCTGCCTCCCCCTTCTCCCGATGCCAAGGTCTTGCTAGCAAAGCCCAGGTGTGCCTGCTGATACGGGGGGTTTATTTTTCTGCTTTCAAGATGAGCAAATGAAGAAGCTGGGGACAAGTTCTGGGTCCTGCAGGGGCTGTGGGACCTGCACCCCAAAGCCGCAACAGATCCTGCAAGCCAAAGTCACCTGGGGGTGAATGAGGTTGGAGCATCTGCTGCCAGATGGATGTTCCCCGCTCTTGCTGGTGATCCAAGGCAGGAGGAAGCTTTTCCGGACTTTATACGGATTGTTTCCCCCCCTGGGATGGTCTGGAGAACATCATCAGTGCGCAGGATTTAACGCCGCTCGGGGCTTTACGAGCCAGGCTCTCCTCCGGCTTAATCTCACAGCAAACAAGAGCCAGAGCAAAATCTCTCTGACCTTTGCCTGAAGACGAAGAGAAGACAAACCAAAGGCCTCCAAGAGCATTTGCAATGTAAAGACTTAAATAAGGAATTCACTCCAGCGTCAGCCCCTGTTCCACTATTAACTCTTTAACAATTACCCAGCTGGAAAGAAACGGCTGCAGGTGGGACAGGCCGGGGCTGCTGCCGGCCCCAGAGCCTTCCGTTATTCTTGCCTTGAACACAAACCAAAAGAAACACAAGAAGGGACAAGAGGGGCAATGACAGACGTTGCAGGTCCTGGTTGTGGTGGGAGGAAGGGGGATTTCACACAAGTGGGGTTTGTGGGAGCAGGGAGCTGGAAATGAGGCCTTTTTAGCCTTGTGCAGGTCTACGGACCAAACTTGGTCTGCTCAAGGTCTCATTTAAGATCTGAGTGGTTAATGAAACCATCATGGCCCGTGGGATCACAGGTGGCTGCTGCCACGGGAAGCTCATCCCTGCGTCCATGGTGTCCCCCGAGGGGTGACAGCCTGTCTTCCCACGGTCTCGTTCCTCGTCAACACGATGGATTCAACTACCGCGAGAAAGGAAAAGAATCAGAGAACAAAACCTGCTTGCTCGTGTTCCTTCACCCAGAAATGGGCTTGTGTGGCAGCCATGGCCACACCGGCAAGCCCCAGGAGTAACGAAGGGCCAACTTGTTAGTGGTTTTTGGAAATGATCTGAGGTTTGAAGTACACGCTGTTCACCTTCATCCTCAGGGGATGAGGACTTGGCCAGAGATGCAAACCCACTTCTTCCCAAAGGCTGCTGAGAAACGCAGGCCAACTCCCTGCAAGACTCTTACAGGAAAATAACGTTCCACTGTTTGTTCAAGATCGGGCAAATAAAATGAAAAGAGGTCCCTCTTCAGCAGGTTCATTTTCTTTTCTTATTAATTTCACCGACTGATAAAAATCCCTGAAGTTCCAGCGTCAAATCCAGCCGCTTCTAAATTCAAGGTCGTACCAGAGGCATTTACAGAATGGGCACAATTCACCAATTTGGTGTTTTATAAAGAATTGATTGCTATGAACAGACAGCCGATGAATCTAGAAATGGCAGGAGCAGGGGCAGGATCCCAGCTCGTCACCTCACACGGGGTTTGTCCACTTTCCTACTGTTGTCTCCAATTTAGTGTTAATTAAGCTAAAAGGATGGTGGTTTTATTACTTGCCTTGGGCCCAGTCCTCCTTGGGAAGCAAGGAGCAAATCACGGCTGTTACTCGGATCCTTTCTATCTTCACTTCCTCCCATCACAAGCTCTGTCACCTCACTTTTCATTAAAACGCCCTAAATAGCTCTTCCTGCCCTTTTTTAAAAATCCCCAACTCTGTCCCAGAGGTGCTAGTGCAAGGAGGTGGGTGGCTTTGGAAGAGGAGCCCCACCACCCGTCTTTTCCCAGCACCCGAAATGATTTACGTGTCCGCAAGTCCATTTAAACAACACGTAACCTCGATCCTGGAGAACCGGCCTACCGAGCGTACGAGCTTTCCTCCTCCACGTGTCCAGACTAGACTGGAGTTTGCAATTACTGAGCTGCAGGAGAGCAGCTCCCACCCCCGGGTTCCCTGTGGAGATGTTTTGTCCGTGTCCCCAGATTACACGCAGGAAATGCGACAATACCCGAGCGTGTTCTGAGAACGAGTGCCGAGCCGCTCCAGAAGCCCGGTGGCCAGTCTCCGATTCAGAGAAACCGGACGTATAAAGAAGAACAACATTTGCTTACCTAATGGAAGTAAATTAGATAAACGAGCGCTAAAAACATGTTCGAAGGCTGGTTCTGCAGAGCCTTCCTCAAGAAGATGATGTTAGCTTTTGCTACCAGAAACCGGCGGGTATAAAAAGGGATGATTTTGATGAGCCAACCTCCGTTGCCAAGATTTTTGCTGAATATTCGGCCTAAGCACGTTTCCTCCTTGCAGCCTCTTGTTGGTTGAACCGTGGTTGATAACCCAGGGCTCTTGCCACCTTGGTGGGCTCAGCAACAACCTCCAAACAGCCTTTGGACAGCCAGGAGCTCGAGAGGCCAAATGAGGCCAAAAATTAGTCAGCTAAAGGGTTTTTTAAATTAATATGGGAGTCTTGAACGCAGGGTATAACCTACGTAAGCAGCTCCCTCTGCAACTCGCCTCCTGCGTAAATGTTTTATCAGTTGGTTTGCTAAAGCTGGTAAAGACCTCTGGGGTGGGGGTCTTTCCACATGGTAAAAATCCAATCTCTCCTTGATGGCAGGTGTCGCAGCTACAGTTAATTTCTATTACAGATGGGTATTTACAGACCTCATGATCCTCTTCTCTAGTGAGATTTGGTGGCCTGTAGCTCTCCCATCTGCTAGAACATGGCCCGGGAGCATTCAAGATCATCTGGTTTGGGTTGTCATTGACTTGGAAGCTGGCAGTACTGCATTTAGGTGGATTGCCATCTTCTTTACACTCACATGTTCCTTCTTAGATTGAATATAATTAGTGATTCTAATAGTTCAGGTATCTGACCTGAGCCTGCCTGTTTTGAGCTAGGCTGTTTTTGTCCCCCATGCCCACCCGCCAACCTCCCCCCTACCTTTGGTGACTTGGTGGCTTCTTCCTTACCCCCAGGTGCCCAGGATGCTGACACTTCCCACGCTGAGTTGTCTGAAGGCACCTCCAAGGGCCACCCTCCAAATCCCTTTTCCTCCAGCGCAGCCCCCAGCAGCAGCTTTGGGCAGGGATATCTTAGCAGGGATGGAAGAGCAACCACACACCCTCTGCAGCTTCTCCAGATCCACTCACTTCCCATCTCTCTTTGCCTTGGGCTGTTAAGAAAGTTGGAAAACATTCTGAAGTCAGAGGGTACAAGTGTGGTGAGGAGCGGCTGAAGGACTTGGGGGGGTTCAGCCTGGAGCAGAGGAGGCTCAGGGGAGACCTTCTGGCTCTGCACAACTCCCTGACAGGAGCTTGGAGCCAGGTGGGGTCGGGCTCTTCTCCCAAGGAACAAGTGACGGGACAAGAGGAAACGGCCTCAAGTTGTGCCAGGGGAGGTTGAGGTTGGACACGAGGAACAATTTCTTGGTGGGAAGGGCTGTGAAGGGCTGTGCCAGGCTGGGCAGGGCAGTGGTGGAGTCCCCATCCCTGGAGGGGTTTCCAAGCCGTGGAGATGTGGTGCTGAGGGACATGGTTCAGTGGTGCCCTGGCAGCGCTGGGGAAATGGTTGGACTTTGAGGAGCTTAAAGGTCCTTTCCAACCTAAACAACTCCACGGTTCTCTGATTCTATGGTACTGCCACCTGGGTTCTCCTTATCAGAGTCCTCCAAAAGAGAAAGCCTTAGAGACAAACCCACAGAGCAATTTACCGTCAGAAGGGCCCAGGCCGTTCAGCCTTAGCCTCTTTAGATGTCTACAGCTCTAAGAGGAAGATGATATTATTCATTACGGTGACATTCTTTAGAGGACACTCGAGAGATTACCATCTGAAGGAGCTTACCTACATGCAAGGTATTATTTCCATGAGTCGATTACCATTCGGGTTTCTCCCCCAGCTGCAGACGATGAAATCCTCTGTCCTGCCTTTCAGAACAAATTGAGATGTAGCGTTAGCTATAAATGCACCTGAAGGATCACTGATTGTTTTTTCATGTCTATTGAATCACCCCTTGGAAATTTCCTCCTTTGTCTTCCAATGAGGCACAGCAAACAAAATTAGCCTGGTAATTTTCCACAGGTTTCAGCCCCCCCTTCCCCCCCTTGCTATGTTTGAACCACCCTGAGGTCATCGGTGATGAGCACGATTGCAGCTGACAAAAGAGCCAATGAAAGAGAACTGCCTCCGCTGCGCCGGGATCGTCAGACAAATTTTGTTCATGGAGGACCTTGGCTGGAAAATGCTCAGGAAATGTTGATTTATTTTATTTTATCAGTGTTTCCCAGCTTATTAATAATAACATTACAGCTCGAGCCAAGGCTTCCCTCATTTCCGATTTCCTGGACAGGTCTGGCAAAACAGCTCTTGCATTTCTTTGTAAGCAGAGATTTCGTGGGCTGCACAAACTCTGCCCACCTCCCTCGTCTCAGGTCTTGGTCCCAGTGAGAGAAGCAGGTCTGCACCACGTGCATGAGTGATTAAGGCTCGTTTTCACCACTTCTGGCTAAAAGCAGAGCCACCACAGCTCAGGCCCCCAGGAAGGATTTTTTTTTCCTGGCAGAAAGGCAGCTCTGCTCCCCACTCGCCTTTCCAAGGGGTCTTCTCTCAACTCACAAATGTAACTATTTTGAAATTAAAAAAGGATCGTGAAGACGGGTGGCAGCATCTGTGCCTCCTCGGAGGGCTCCTGGCCGCAGCCAGAGGCAATAAAGAACGTGGGAACTGAGGAACAGGGCAGCTGGGCGGGTATCTGGACATTCCGAAGCTGAAATATCTGCCCTCCCCTTCCCAAGAAGCTTGGCTCAGAAGCAGTGGTTGCCCAGGCACATAGCAGGTTGACCCACAGATCCCTGCCCTCCTGCCCCAGCTTTCTCCGCTGACGTCTGGTTGCTCAGCTCTTCTATGAAAGGTTCTTCCTGACTCTGAGCTCCAGTTTGAGTTCCTTATTAACGATGAGCGCTGCAGAATGAACATCTCCTGAGCTCTCCTCTGTGCTGCCAGGGGGGAGGCAAAGGCTCCGAGCTTGGACAATCCCACAAGGAGGTCCTGGCCAGGTTTCCCCAGGTAGCAGATTTAACCACTTCTTTAAGGTCATGGTCTTTGATGATGCTCTTCCTGGTGGAAATGCTGTTTGCCTTGGCCCGTTGTCCGCTATGGCAGTGGGACACGTGGCCAGCTGTGTCCAGGGACAGGGAGGAGGGCTGCAATGCTCCCCAGATGCCAAAAAGGCAAGGTGACGTGTCAACTGAAGCAGGAGATACAGGATTTTGAGTGGTGGAGTCGCCGTGGCAGGGTCCCTCAGTGGCCGGTGCTGGTGAAGAGCTGCCCACGTGCAGACAAACACAATCGCTCTTCTCCCCCATCTCTTCAGCTGGGGCTGAAGCTCAAAGCCCTGCGTGGCCCCAGAAGCGAATGCTACACATCGCCCAGGAACACTACAGCACTCGGGGCTCAGCAGAAGTCAATGGAAAAGTCTGATGGCCAGAATCCCTTGGAGACAATGTTCAGCTTGACTGAGAAGCACTTAGCGGTGGGAAGGGATGGACGGGCTGAGGTGCCCCATCACTACTGCTTCTACTACACCAACTGCAGAGAAATAAAAATAAACCCATCCCTGCTCCAGTCAGTTACTACAGAGATGGGAATCGCCGCAAGGCGGTCAGACAACAGGAGGGAAGAGCTTCCACAAGAGCCCCATCAGAGCCCCAAACCGACCCTGTTCTGCCCTGGACCAAATCACCACTCAGATGAGCGTGGTGCTGCCGGGCTCCCAGAGGTTTGCTCGCTCCCGGTGCCCCCGGGAATAGCTGTGATGAGCAATTCCTGCAGAAACAGGGGGTAGTGTCTTCTTTCTAAAGACGAATCACCTTCCGCGCATGCTGGATAGTTGAGGATGGATGTGGTTGACCTTAATTAGCAGTGGTCTGGTCCTAGCAACTTGTTGGTTTCCCCAGCACACACAGCGGGTTCAGCGATGGTCCCTCCTCCTGCTTTTGTGGGAGGCACAGACCTCATTGATCCTCCCCATAAGGATTTTGAGATAGTATCCCCATCAGGATAGCAGCAGGGCCATGGAGAGCCTTGAAGGGCCCACAGGTGGGAGAGGTCCAGGAAAGGGTCCATCATGGTGGCGATGGCTTCTCACAGGGGCTCCTCCGGACAAGAAGGGCAGTTCCCTTGTTGCTTAGGCTTCAATGTGTCATTTCTCTCTGTCAGAAATGAATCTCTGTGGCCTCACACGTCTCAACCCTGACCTAGGGAGGTCACAGCCTCAGGTCCTGCTCTCGCTCCACCAGCAATGCCATCCAGGATGCTTGTTCCTTGGCCATTGGCACTTGCTTCTTGGAGCCATTCCTCCCCATCTAGTAGAGGTAAAGAGGGAAGAGTCACACACAAACAGCAATGCTTTGCTTCTCTTTACAGTCCCCAGTTTCTAAGGGCCGTGAGGGTCCTGAGCAAGAGGCGCAGGCAGTAAAAGGGCTGGAGTTTCCCGGAGATCACCCCTAAACCAGCCAGTTGGCCCCGTTTCTGCTTAGCAGGCATCAGCAGCCAAATTGGCTTGGAACCATCTCACGCTGTCAAAGCTCCTCTTCCAGCAATTCTCTCCCTGCCAGACCCTGTGGGACTTGGCAGACCCGAGTGCTCCCACTTCTACAGAAATAAGTCATTTACTCTGGGGAAAAAGGAGCCATTCTCTGTGCTGGAGGCTGCTGCTCGCAGACTGCCTCTCCCACCGCTGCCAGCTCCAGCCGCTCGGCATCACCCACCGCCCGCCGGCAGCAAGCTGCTGGGCAAGCTGCTGAGCTGGCTGCCAGCCCCACAACACACGCAGTTGGGTTGATGTCCCCCACCCACCTGGCCTGGTCCTCTGGTTTCTCCCCTCCAGGCAGGAGCTCTTGGTTAATTGAATGATAAAGCCTCTGAGGAGATGCGGTGAGGCCCCGCAGGGATGCGGAGGGATGAACATGCTCAACAGGCACTAGACCAGCGATTTCCCCCATCGTCTGTAGCTGCCCTGGTGCTCCCCGGAGTCATGGCTTTTCCTTTGGGATCCACCGACGCAGGCATCCTCGAGACACCGGTTGAACATGGGCGCTGTCACCGCACGGTCCAGCTCCTTTCTCCCTCGGTCGCTGCAGGAAGACAAGAAACAACCTGCAGACCAAGGAACCCACTCAGCAAACCGATGCCAACGTGTCTTTGTTCCCTACCTCAAACCTCGTTTTTCCCCACCAAGACTATTGGAGTCCTCTTTTCGGCAGGAAGTCAGTACCTCGCCTTGACAGGGTGAGCGGTGAAGGGGCCGGTGCTGCTTCTGAAGTCCTGATGAACTGAACCATGATAGCATCTCGCGCTGGTACCCCGGAACCCAGCAAAGCTTTGGAAGCACAGAGCTAGAGGCTGGGGAGGGAAGGGGACTCGGGAAAACCTGGGGTGGGCACCACCTTCCATAGAAGCCTGTGGAGCAATTCAGGAATGACCAACTGCCATCACACACAAGCCTCAACCCCCAGACACTTCTGCTTTTCTAACCCAGAGCGACCTCCAAAGGAGGTCCTGAAACCAGGGAGCTCCAAATCCAGCGTCACCCAGGGAGGTTCATAACCAGTTAATCCCATCTCCGTCCGGAACTGGATTTATTCCTCTCGTGTTGAACTTTGTAGGAAGAAAGGCGGTTGTTGCGTTCCGCGTTTCCGCGGGGTTTGTAGCACCCAACAGACAAAAAGGCTTCTCGCTGAAGCTGCAGAGGGCGTGTTCATCCCTCACCGGGTTAGTGACGTGCTTAAGGCTCAGCTGCCCAGGAAAGAGACCTGCTGGGGCTCGGCTGAAGGGATCCTCAGTTCCCCAGAGTCAGGGAAGAGGAGGACAAACTGCCTCCAGAACCTTCTCATCGCTGCATCGGGAAACGTTAAAAGCTGCGTCCGGGCAAACTGTGACTTCAGGAGCGATGAAAAGGAAGTCTCTCCCCAGAAGAAGAGCTGGCTCAAAGCAAAGCCTTTTCCCCAGCTCCATTAAAACCGCAACCACTTTTCTTGCTGCTACCCAAGACCTTCTGCTCACCTCCATGTCCTTTCAGCCTCCATCCTCTTCCCTCACATCTTGTGGAACCGGCAGGGACTGACCCCCACACCCTAGATACTGCTTTTTAATAAAGAAACAGGGTTAAAGAGCTGACAAAGATGAACTACCGCTTTTTCTGTCAGCAGCAAGTGGGATGGCAGAAGGAGAGAGCTGATGCTACATGGAGACACCTGCCATGTCCACGTTAAAAATGCAGCTTGTGCAGAACACGCTCAACTTCTCCCTCGCCTTAAGGAGAACGAAAGCCATGATGTGCAACAGTTAGCACAGAGCAGCCTTCTAACAATGAGGTGTCTTACGCAGCATCTTCTCTTTCCTCATTATTTCCCCTGGTGAATTTAGGGCTTGGGAACCACCTCAGGCAGCGCCGTGGCCGAGCCCTTGGCAGGGCTCACGGGGGCTTGTGGATAATGTCCCTGAAACGCAACCTGTCGAGTGCAGGCCAAACTCCTGCCCAGCACTGCAGTGTCCACGCACTCACCTTGGGTTTATGGCCCACGGAATTTTATAGGACCTTTATAAATAATATATGGAACAGCCTATTTTTTGCTCCCTGAATGTCTTCTGCTGCCTTGCAAGATGGGCTTGCTCCAGCCCTTGCTGCTCCCCACCCTTGCCTCTGCCAGCGCTCCAAAGTCTGATTTCCAACGAGCTAGGCTAATTATTCCGCTTAACTCAAACAAATCATTCTGTTTAACTCAAAGCTATGAGCCGACGACGAAAAACCCTCCAAGGACCGAGGCTGAGAACACTGCTGGGAACTCGGTGGGTGGCAACGTCCAGGGCACACGCGCCGTGCCCGGTACCAGGCGTTACCATTGCTCGGCTCAGACCCACCGGGTCCCCCCCCCAGCACAGAAAGGGCAGGGGGGAAATGCCCCGGGGCTCGTGGGATCAGGTCACCGGGACATCTCCCCATGGATGTCAGCCCCTCTCCCGGGAACCGCCGGATCCCTTGGAAGCGGTGAATTATTGAAAGCGCCGCGGCTGATTTACGGATGTTCCCGTTTCCATCTCATTACCTATTCCCCCGGTATCTCCTCCTCCTTAGCTCGCTGCAAGATGATTTTGAGAGCTCACGTCTTAATTCCTTTAAGCGCGGCAAGCTCTTGCTGCAGCAAATTAATGGAGATTTCTTAAGCCCCGGTTTACTTCCCATTCAGTCCGTTTATCTTCCATCCAGCTCCCGCAGCAGATGGCAAGAAGCTCCTTCATTACGCTGCACGGTCCCCACGTCCTCGCTCAGAGGAAAATCTGGCATTTGCCACACTTAACTCTACATGCTTCCCTGGGCTGGCGAGGAGACGGGGTGTCCTGCGCCAGCCCCCAGAAACCTACAACCACATCACCCAGAGCACTCCCAGCTCGGCACCACCAGCCAAGGACGGAGCTGTGTGGGGTCACCCCCACCAAAACACCCCACCACCAAAGCGCCACTTTTATTGCCATTTAATATCCACCTTTTTGGGGGGATGATGAGGAAAACCCAGGTATTTGCCGCGGCAGGGATGGGGCTGCTCTGTGGCCCCTGGTTTGCTGCCTCTGGCAGCGATGACCTTGGCGTGATCCTGCGGGCAGATGTCCCTCCACGGGGTCCTTCCACTGTGGGGGGTCATCGCTTCAGCCTCCGGGTCGCCTCCGCCAGCGTCAGGGCTGCTGATCGGTGTAACCACGGCGAGGACACGCAAGCGGCTCCTGGCGTGCGGGGAGCCTGGCACTCCTTGCAGAAAGTGAGACCGAGTGAGCTCCTGTTGTCATAAAGGTAGAAGCTGCGGCTGGTGGCTCTCTGTTGCTATGGGAACCCATCAACGCAGGGGGAAAAGCCGAGTTGCTGGACCACGCTGTTCCTTCGGAGGTGGCAGCGGGGGGCTCCCGCTGGTCACCCCCCTCTTTGTCCAAGGATGGAGCCAGGGAAACCCCAGGAGGCCAAATGCAGCAGTGGGGAGGTCTCCAGCGCTTGGTTACATGGACCAGCTCCGCTACAGACTTCTGCCCACCCAGCCCAAGGTGCCCCTCTCCAAAGCGGGGCCCCTCTGGTGCAGCAGATGCTTGGCTCTGAGCTTTCATACACCTGGCTGGAAACGGCCTCAGTGCTGGGTGCCTAAACCCCTCCAGATGTTGTGCTCTGGAGGCACCCGCTCCTTCTGTTGGCCATAAAAAGGCCTGTTCAGCTCCACCCGTCTCCTGTAACCACCTAAAACTTGGTGAATCACAGAATTGCTGTGGCTGGAAAGGACCTTTAAGATCATCAAGCCCAACCATTACCTATCTCTACCAGGCCCACTTCCTTGAGCACCCTACCTAGATGGCTTTTAAATACATCCAGGGATGGTGATTCAACGTCCTCCTTGGACAACCTGTTCTAGTCTTTGATAACCCTTCCTAATGTCTAACCCAACCTGAAATCTGTTCCCGTTCTGGGAAAGATAGTCCCCGTTCCCCTGCAACCCTCCAGATGCAGCAGCGAGGATGACCAAGGGTGGAGCAGGCACCTAAACCAAAGAGATGTCCCCATGGTGGAGACGCACAAGTGGCAGAGCCAGGATGAAGCCCAGCTCTCCACAATCCACCGCTCTTCTGCCCCAGGTCTGTCATTCCCACCGTCTGCCCGGGCAGACGCAGAGAGCCGTGGTGCCTCCCAGCATCGGCCCCAGCCCTCCCAGTTATCCCACCAAGCTGCTTTTTAAGCCCCTCTCCTTGCACGTGAAGTCGCAGCTCGGATAGGCCGATGCGGTCTTTGGGTGTTATCTGGGCAGATGTACGATACAGCGCTTGTCTGCTGAACACAAGCAGGTCCAGGGGTGAATTTGGGGTGGTGGGCGGTGGCTCCTCACTCGCTGCTTTTCACCCAACAACGTACCAGTGCTACCCTGTGAGCTCCAGTGCCGGAATAAAGGGAAACTGGAGCCGCCTGATAAACAAGGTCAAAGCCTAATGGAAGAGATAAAGATGAAGAGGCTAACGGAGAAAAAGCTCTGCATCATCACGTATTCACCCGAAATTAAATTCACGAAACACAAAAGTGCTTCAAAGGAAAACCTTTAAAGAAAAACGTGATGTTCCAGAAAATACAAAGACTTTGTGGGTACAAAGCTCCGGTCGCGCTCGCGGGACACCTTCATGTGTGTGAGAGCTTTGCTGCTGCAAACGTGGCACCAGCCCCGTCCCACACACATCACGCATGGCACGGAGCCTGATCCTGCAAACCCAGGAGCCCCGCGGAGCCCCCGAGGGTGTCACCCACCGTGAACGTTCTGCCCAGCGATGGATGCAACATCTCGCCCCCCTGGAGAAGCCTCCAGCCCCAGCAGCGGAGCCTTTGGTTCGTTGTAAGACACTGGGGAGAGACACGATCAGGTCAGAACTTGGGGTGCGGAGCCCTGTGGCCACAAGACTAAAATCTGGATGAGAATTTGGGAGCTCTACCAGTTCCCATTGCCCACCAAAAAAAAAAAAGACAATCCAGCTGCAAATACCCCCCCCGATCTCTGGTGTGCCTGAAATCAGGAAATCCATGGGCTGGAGGAAAGGCATATATTAAGAATGATGGAAAGCTGGGCACGTGGGCTCAAGCACATGAGATGCCACCAACCAGGCAAGGTGCCCAGACACAGCCCACAGTCCCTGGGTGTTTTTGGGCTGTAACAGTCTGGTGGAACCCACAGATACCCACGGGGTGCACAGGGCTGCGATCCCACACGCAGCGATCTCAGCACCGAGGCAACGCTTACGGTCCAGTCCTGAGACAAACACACAAGGAAGAGAAGCGCCTACCCCCACACTTGCCCAAATTCAGCCGTTTTGCTTGCACTTAATCCCACGCAGGCCAAACTCAAACTAAAAAGATGAGTAAGGCTGATGCAAGAGCAGCACGGACACGACGGGCAGCGGGAGCAGCTCGTCGGAGCTCCTCGCTGCGGGACCCAGCGGGGACCACGGTGTCCTGTGGCAGGAGGGTCCCCAGCCCCGCGCAGGGACCAGAGAGACACGAGACCCCGGGATGGGGCCACGGGGACCACGCTGCATCTGCACGAAGGCAGCGGCTGGAAGTGCCCAGAACCACCCCGACAGGCGCTCGCAACTATCCACAGATCCTTTAAAATAAAATGCGGGGCTCGTTCTTCCTCTTTACTTCTTAAAAACGATTTTAAGGTATTGTCTGACGTTTTCAAGCTCAGGGTGGATCCCTTCTGAGCTGCCCTGGGGAAGCACCCAGCGCGGCGCTGCGCACCCGGGATGGACACGGGGCTTTGCAGAGACTTTGTGCCTTTGCAGCATCATCCTGTCAGCGCCAGGAATTTGCTGCCGAGCGCGGTCCCGGCTCCCACCCGGCTCCGTTGGGCGGGAACGGCAGCGATGCCGCTCTTTGTGAACACGCAGCGGGGAAGAGCAACAAAAATACGCCCTCCTGCCCGGCAAGAGGAGGCCTTGCCAGCAAACCAGACGTTTTCGGTGCCGCCCCGAACGTCCCCGCCGACTGCGAGGTACAGCACGAGCTTCGTTAAAAGCCTCCCGGATCCCAAACTCCTCCCGGCCCCTGCCGTCATCACACAGAACAACTTCGCTCTCCCCAAAGGTCAGGCTCGCCATTAGCGGGGCTCTAATCAGCTTAAAACCCACTTGGACTTGCTAATGAGCGGGACAAAGGCGGCGGGGAGCGTGGGGATCCAGATAGTTAAGTGCATTTATTATGTTTCCAAGCTTTACATTCCAAGCTTTTGCCGTTTTCCCCCTGCCTGGCCCTTTCCCCAGCTTAGCTGCTGTTTTGGCAAATGAGCCTAAATGGCCTTAATCCCGCTGGAAAAGCGGAGCCCGCACCCAGCCCCGCTGTCCAGCCTTCGCTCCTCACTCTTACTCAGCCTGGTAACCAGCCGCAGCCCCGGTGGGGTTTTCACCGGGCGCTGGCACGTTCTCGCTGCTCTACAGCCCCTGTTTTCCTGCCCACCTGGTGCCCCCCAGCACGGGCACAGGAATAAAGAGGGCTTCGCTGCTTGCTGCGAGCGCGTTTCCGAGCCACCGACCCCTGCGCGTTGGGTGGGGTGGGGAGAACATCACAGAATCACACGCAGAAAATACACCCGCAGCACTCTCCGGAGAGCAGAAGGCTGCACGGGAGCCCCAAAGCGTCCTGTTGTTCCCCGTTCCTCTCCCATCAGCAAACAGCCCTTCGCTGCCGAGCAGCTCCCGAGAGCACCTGAAAGGTGCCGTTCCTCACGGCCGGGTCTCCTGCTCACTGCAAAAAATCCTGCCAGTGCTTCAGTTGTGGCCACTCTTGTGGCATGGTGAGGTGTGAAGCAAATCCATCGGGATTCTTGGCTCAAAATCGCGCCAGGCCGCTCCCAAAGCGAATGGAAGATGCGATTTATAATACTGGAGTTTGGGTCTGCAAAGGAAAAGGCTTTCGGCACCAGCTTGGAGTAAAAAATTCCATCTGGGAGAATTGTGTGCTGCTTTTAAGCAGAGCTCTTCGCACACGTGCGAGACGATGGCGCAGCACAAGGGCAGCAAGGCCTGGTTTCAGCCTTCAGCTCCCATCAGAGACAACCACCCCACAAGCTCTGCAGACCCGGCTTGCAATTTAAGGGCAAATAGATGCAACAGGACAAGGGGTGATGGTTTGAAACTAAAAGAGGGAGATTTAGACCAGAGAGAGGAAGAAATTTTGGACGCTGAGGGTGGTGGGAGCCTGGCGCAGGTTGCCCAGAGAGGTGGTGGCTGCCCCGTCCCTGGCACCATTGCAGGTGAGGTTGGCCGGGGCTCTGAGCAACCTGCTCGAGTTGCAGATGTCCCTGCTCCCTGCAGGGGATGGATGAGATGACCTTGAAAGGTCCCTTCCCACCCAAACCAGTCTATAGAATCATAAAGGTTGGAAAAAACCTCCAAGATCATTAAGCCCAACCATCAAAGATTCTATGATGGAGATTTTGTGGCTTGTGCATCCCGGACACGACGGCCCAGGCAGCACTTGCCAGCAGCTGATGACGAAGCTTAAAAATCCAGCAGCCACGGGAGGACGTGCTGGATGCTGGGCTCTATCTGCGGTGATTTATGGGCTTTATTTTGGGGAGAGAGTCGGGGTCTAAGCCTGCAGGGAGCTCTCGGGCTGGTTCAGCCAAGCTCTCGGCAGGAGTTACTCTGTGCCGCAGGACTCCGCAGTCCTGCCCACGTTGCAACAAGAGAGGGGTTAAAAAAGGAGCTTTTGGTGCAGCAAAACCCCGCGGCTGCAGGGCTGACCCCCCTGGCTGCGATCACAGGGGGAGCCCCCAAGGTACTACAGCCCTTTTCTCACGCTTGCTTCTCTGTTATTCTCTTTAACAGCCCGTGAGGTGCATGCTGAAGTCATTTGCGGAACGGGGCTCTAAGATAAAGCACGCACTGTTGCAGCCAAGGAAGTTCGGAGGGATGGAAAAAATCCCCCTCCTGCCTATTCCTCTAACATGCACTAAGGAGTTGGGAAAACCCAGGAGTTAAGGAGGTCGGCAGAGCCTCCTTCCCTCCTCGCACGAGACTATCCCTACAAAACGCTTCCCACCCGGGCAGGAACGCTGGGCTCCTCTGGGTGCCGGGGATGCGACGCTGGAGTGCCCCAAGGGATCCGTTTGCTTTTTTCACACACAACCTGGAGGAAAGCTGGGAGTCCCGGCTGCTGGAGCAGCGTGGGAAAGGCCATGTCCGGAGACCCTGGCACGACAATCGGCTTGTTCTGCAAAACTGGGACTCCGTTCAGGTCGTAAGAAGGACATCTCTGCTCTCAAATCCCTTCCATGTGTGCGCTGGGGTCGTAGCTGCTGAAGCAAGGAAAGGTTGGTCTTCTCCACAGGCGAGAGCTCCTGGCCAAAATCTGCCCTGAAGCCACGCGGACAAGCTGTCTGAGGGAGAAAATCCCCTGGGAGGACAACCTGCGCCTGGTGCACAGCCAAGAAGGTGCCTGTCCTGCAGAAGCTTCTTTAGTCCTTCTTCCTTTGCACCGGGCTCATCTCCAGCCAGTTTCCAACCCATCTCCAGCTTGCTTTCTGTCTCCCCTAAGCACCCCGATCTCAGCTAAGGCAACGCCGGAAGGAGTCCTGCTCTCTGAGACAACAGCAGAACGACCTCAGAGTGTCAGCCCTGCACCTTTTCAACGCTGTATTTTTATCTTCACTGCCTTTGCCACCCTGTGGTCCTACGGCGCAGGTCACTGCCTGCGCTGCAAGGCAGGGCGTGCTCTGCACGAGCTGAAATCCGGGCAGGGGAGTCAGCCCCGCTGCAGAGGTGGGGTCCCCTGGACACAGGACCAGCCTCTTTGGGTGCATCTTTACCCAGAGGAGCACAGGAAGCAGCTCTGTCAAAGAGCAAAGTCAAACCTGAAGCACACAAAGGAGAAAACCTGTGGTTTTCTCCAGATTTCACCTGCATGCAGACGCTATCTAAGACTTGCACATAAAAGCAGAGCTGCAATAAAAGTTTTACATCCACCTGCAGAAAGAAAACACTAGAAAGCGCAAACACCCGCCGGACAAACCAAACGTACTTACGGGATTCTCACCAACATCCCGCATCAGCAGATCCATCGTTTGACACCAGGGAGGTCAGGACTTCGGGCTTGGGTTGTATGGCTGCCTGATCTGCAAAAGATGTGGAAGAAATGAGCCAGGCTGTGAGCAGGGAGGGGGAACACGGACCCTGCCCCAACCCATAACCTCATCTGGTCTGGTGTCCGGCTGGAATCCAGCCCTTGGAGACCCCTACTCCTGCACTAGGCAGAGGGACCCAGGACCACTCAGCCTCCTCCTGGGAGCTACAGGAGGGGAATCCAAACCTAAACGTGCCTGCAGACAGGTATGTCCTACCTTGAGGACATCTGGGACCTGCATCCCATCCATCCCAGGAGATGACTCCTTGCTGTACTGCTGAGCTCTGTCTCTGACTAACACCAGAGTCGAGAGGTTCGTGCTCCTCTTTCTTTCAGTCTTTTAATAAAAAGCTCTTAGGAAAGCAAGCTGGTATTGATTTGGCTTCACCCAAACTCTGCCCAAAACACCAAGATGAACTTCCTTGCACGCTGCTCCTGCACACCTTGCTGCGCAGGGGGCCGAGCATTTCATCTGTGTGAACCAGGAAAGGGGGAAACTACGGTTTGGTTTCAACAGCTGGTGCCTTAGTTCAAGGCTTTCAAAAGATTTCACAAACTATTTACCCGTCAGTCCTTGGCCCTGGCGTTTTGACCCAAGAACTGTTTCCGCGGTCTGCTCAGAAGCACCTTAAAGCCAGAAAGATCTCACTGAAGGACCCGTCTCATGAAGTTTCCTCCATCTGGCAACCAAAGCTTGGGAAGACCACCAGCTCAGCTTGACCTGGGCTCCAGTCCCTGCTCCCAAACACTGTGTGCAACTGAACAAGCACCTCCAAAACCACGGGAAACCTCCAGCAAGAGAGGATAGCTGCGAGCCCTCAAAACCAGCGTGGGAGTCTCTGATGGCAAGGAGCTCTATCAGCACAGCTTTGACCCTCAATAAGACACCATCAATAAGCCCCAAGCAGGAACACAGGGAATAGGAACATAGGGAATACCAACTCCACCAACATATCTCAGCCTTGTTAAATGCAACAGATCCATTGGAAACATTTTCTCTTGGCTCGTTCAAAATTCTGCCTGCGATGGAAAAAACATCCCGAGGATGCTCGTGCTCCTGCCTGAAAGAGAAATGCAGCTAAGAGCAGCAGACACGGCCTGCAGCGATTCTCCTCGGCCAGAGAGAAGGCTGAGAACGAAGAGGAGCAGAAGCGAAGCTGGTTTTACACCGTGTGCCGGCGCTAACGCAGCCCTGCACGGCACCGCCTCCTCCCGCCGCGCTTCGGAAAGCTTTATTCCCCTTAGACACGGGGTCGTGGCTGCCAGCCAAGGCGACCGGCAGCGTTCTCGCATTTACTTGGGCACCAGTGCCTGGCAAGGAAGTCGGTTATTTCTGCAAGAGCAATAGGAAAAGCCCCACAGGCAAGAGGAAGAATCTGACACACGTTCTGGAGCTCGGCGTGGGGACTGGGGGGGAACGCGTTCAAAACCCTTTTCTTCCTGCGAGTGGCTGGCGGCGATGACCTCGGTTTAGGAATCCAGAGGCACCAGGCTGCAGATGCCAAACTTTAGCTCAGCGAGGGCTGCGCGTCACCAGAGCGGGCTCTGCTGCCAGGGGCTGAAGCACCCTCCCAAATAACTCTGGTTAAAGTCACTTCTCCTGCGTGCTGTGAAGCTGCCGAGCTCCGATAGCCATTCCCAGTGCTGCTCTGCAAAAAGCCAAGCCCTCGGGGTGTGGGTGCATTCAGGTAAACACACGAGATTTTTGAAAGAGCGAAGGATCCTGACCTGTCCGCTCCCTCGTCCACAGGGAAACACCAAAGCAGCAGCTCCAAATGCCTGAAATGACGTGGCTCTCCTCTTCCCCACCGCTGTGGTCCTCGCACAACGCTGAAGGGATTAAACACGTTCAAATGATGTGAGCAACACAAAGACGGAACAGGGATTGATGTCCCAACGCCTCTCAGAAAATGACCCACCCGCTGGGACCCTCCCTCCCGCAGGCAGAGGGGTTCTGGCCCACCAGCGGTCATTCCTGGGGAAGTGCTCCGAGCTACGGCCCTGCAGAAAGCGAGCGCTGCTCCTGGGTCATCAAGCAACTGACTGCACGAGTCTCACTTCACAGGAGGGTCGCCTCAACCAGACTGTTCCACGAGCACGGGACTCGATCTGAGGTGTAACAGATGGATGGTGAGAAGCAACACAGGAAACGAGTAAACCAAAAAGGCCTGGAGAAGGGAAGGCTCCAGGGAGACCTCGTTGTGGCCTTCCAGTATCCGAAAGGGCACAAGAAAGCTGGGGAGGGACTTTACAAGCGCTTGTAGCGATGGGACGAGGGGTGATGGCTTCAAACTGGGAAAGGGGAGATTTAGATGAGAAATCAGGAAGAAGTTCTCTGGTTTGGGTTGGAAGGGACCTCAAAGACCATCCTGTTCCAACCCCCTGCCATGGCAGGGACACCTCCCACTAGACCAGGTTGCTCAAGGCCCCGTCCAACCTGGCCTTGAACACCTCCAGGGATGGAGCATCCACAGCTTCCCTGGGCAACCTGGGCCAGGGTCTCACCACCCTCAGAGTGAAGAATCTTCTTCTAATTTCCAATCTAATCTACCTTCTTCCGGTAGATTTACTCGCTTCCGGATGATGCAAATGGCCGTGACGTGGGAAGGGCCGATTTCTCTGGCACAAAGATAGGAGCAAAGGGCAGTTTCAGCACCTGTGGGATGAAAGGGGCCTCCGTGCACAAAGCATCGCTCCCCATCACAGCGGGCAAGAGCACGCGGCTCCAGTGAGGTAGGAACTGATCTAAGGGAAGTCATCAGGTCCCCGTTCGTCACCAGCGCTCACGCAGCGAGAGCAAAGCACCAGATTCCTCTCTGCAACACCACGTTAAAACGATGAGAGCCGTGAGCGATGAAAGGATGAAATAAATTCTCTCAGTTTGGGTGGAAATGGATTAGCAGGTCCAGGAGTCGCCAGGGAAGGAGGAATAAACACACGCACATAAATGGGAAAGCACCTAAAACGCTTCTCTGGGTGTTTTTTAGCTAAGCAGGCTAAGGAGGGACTAGGGATGAAGTAAAATAAAATAACACTGAGATAATTTAATCGGAAGTTCTCCATGTAATGAGGTGGAATCTGTGCTGGAGCGTCTCCACGCACATGAGAACGGCCGGGTCGGGGCAAGGATTTACTGACACGGCGTCAGGAAAAGGGACTGGGGGAGACGCAGCGACAAAACCCCAAAGCCAAAACCTCTGCCCTTGGGGAAGCTGGGGGCATCCAGCACAGTGTTGAGGCTTAATGAACTATAATAATTCCAAAGAGAAAAGATCACCTTTTTATTCTGCTGGGCGACGGCAAGCGCGCAGATGGGAAGGCGGAAAAAGGAGCTGCCGAGCTGGAACAGATCAGAAGGGAGAAACGTTAAACAGCTTCATTAAACCCAAAGCAGTTCATAACCTCATGGTTTCCTCCTCGTTCGTACCTGAGCTGCTCTGAAGCCCCCTCCTCCCTGCGCTCATGGACCTTACCCCCTTCCTCGCTCCCCAGGTCCCCGCAGAGGAGGGCGGGATCCGGCTCCGAGTCTCTCCCCTCCACAACTTGCCGAATTTGCCCCTGATTTATTCCACACCGGGGAAACACCTGAGGAAAGCGAGAAACGATACAGCTGCGGAGGGAGATGACTTTTTTTCCTTCCTACTTGGCCAAAAGCTTTCTCAGGAAACGCTGTTATTGGCCAGGGATAAAATGAAGTACCTCTAATGGAAACCCAATAGATTTCTTCGTACTTGCTGACTTGTAGCAAAGAGATAAGAGAATCAAAGGTGGTTTGTAACACTGATCGAGTAAGAGAAATAAGGTTTAGAGGTGCGTGACAAAACGCCCTCGCTCCAGCTCTCGGGAGCCTTTTCCACACCCCACACGTCTTAGCCAGGGATGGGACAAAGCGGCGCAAGCTTCGAGGTTCTGCAGGTTTGTCCTGCGTTAAAACCCTCCTTACAGGAGCTTTTATTTCAAGAGAAAAGGGTGATACCAGTAAAGGAGTAAGCAACCGTCAAAGAAAAGTAAAACCCTGCTGCGTGTGATAAATTAGATTAAGGGGCTGACAAAGAATTTAATACAGAGAACAGAAGCTGCAGCAGATAAACAAACAAGCGGCACAAACCTTTAAAACTACTGAGAAATAAACATTTAATTAAAAACCCAATCATTAAACAAGCAGGAAATGTTCCCTCAGCCTCAAAGCAGCAGACAACGAGAGTAGTCTAACCAGCTTCTTCCTCGTTAGAGAGACCTGAAGGTCAGGCTTAATTAAAACCCAGACCACCCCGCATCGGTGTCTGCTTTACACAATAAATCAGATCCCAGCTGGCATCTGGTGCCCTTGGCTGGGCAGCAGGACAGACCTCCAGCTCCTCCAGCACCGGGCACCAAACAGCCCTGCGCTGTCACACAGGAATTTTCAGACAATTTCACAAACCCTGAGGAAAACACTTTCGTTTTCCTTCCCCCTTTTTGAGAGATTAACCAAGGCAACCACCAGCTCCGGCAGCGCCCCTAGTCCCTCCCCACCGCTTCTACCACCTCCACAATTAGGTGCCCATTTTGCTGCCGACTCCTGCTTTTCATCGCGTTGCCCGAGTCACACAATCGCCTCGTTGTTTGGCTCGGATGCTTCTTTCTCCACTTGTTACTGCCGCTCTGCCACAAGTTAACCAAGGGAGAAACACCCTGTTCATCACTTTCACACCACGGATCAGCGCGAGGGGCAGAAGGGCTCTCCAAGAACGGAAATAAACATTAACGTCGGAGGAAAAGCACCGAGCGACCGAGCAATTCATACAAAACCTTTATTAGAAGCGAGGATGCAGCCTCGCAGGAACAACATTCTACATCATCCCCCAAACTTTGACGATTTAACAGCCGTAATTAAATAGAAGTAGCTACAAAACTGCCGTGTGCATCGACAAAAGAAGGGAGAACTCATCCTCAAACCGCCATCGTTTCAAACGTGGCCGGAGAGAGGGTTTTTCCACGGTGCAGACACCCGTGGAGCCGGGGGCTGGCACCTTGCGCGGGGCGGGGGTTTCGTGGCTTTCCGTCCCAGCACCCAGGAGGGGTTCTGAAATCACCAGAAGTCCCTATTGCTTTAATTCGCAGAGAGAGAGGGAACAGCGAACTGTTATGGCTTGATACTGCACCGGCGCGTTACGCTGGGTACCCAGCTGGTACTTTCAGATCTTAAAATCGCGCAAAAGTCAAGATTAGCCCATCACTAGTTTTACTTCAGCGGTAAATAATAATATTAACAAAACACAGAGGTGCTACCGCCACAGAAAAACCCAGCGGCCCCATTTCACTGCCACCTCCAGATGAGGAGAAAAAGGGCAAATAGGGCGTAGCTTATAAAAGCCTTTTCTACTCACACTCCAAAAATCTCCTGCCTCATCCAGCACCAGTTTTAGCTGCGCTAATTTTTTAGTGTGTCAACCACTATAGTGTCACCAGCGCGTCAACCGCTGCATCACGACTGCGACGCAGCCGCATGCTGCTCCGTACAAAACACAAAGAGGGGAAAAAAAAATCCCAAACCTCAAATGTAACCATTTCTCAGTCTCCGTGCAGGTGTTTTCCATGTCCTGCCATAAAAACCAGAACTTAAAGCAAAATAGATATAGAAAAGCTACTGTGCTCACCAGCGGCGTATGTACAGGTTAAAAACAGAACAATACAAAAAGTACTCTAGTAGCAAAGGCAATATATAATATTTTATATAAAACAGTGCTTGGGAAGTATAAAATTAGGAAACAATGCATAGAAGAGTGTGTTTCACAGGCCGTGTCGCTCGCAGCGGTGGCTGCGTTAGCAAATCCTCGCAGCCAAGGCAGAATTCACACCGGATCCCCAAGCGAACGCCTCACTGCCGGCAGAACTCGCTGGTTACGTTGGGAAGGGGGTAGGCAAAGAGGGAGAAATCCAGGATGTATTTTGGTAGGAGCTCTTTTATCAGCCGGCGCTGGGTGTTGCACAGGTAGTAGTGGAGCGTTTCTGCCGTCACGGGCTTGTACCACGACTGGCGCTCGGGGAAGCGGACGAAGGAGGGTGACTGCACTCGCTCCAGGACGTAGTTGGCGTCGGCGTTCAGCCGCTCGTAGGAGCCAATGAAGTCGTACCTCACGGCGCAGGGCTGGCACAGGTTGTAGATGGGCATCCAGTGCTCGTTCATCCTCTCCGCGTCCTCGTCCAGCAGGTACCGGAGAAACTCGGAGAAGGTCACGTCGTCGCCTGCCGAATTCCCGGCGTTCTTCCGATACCGCCTGACGATCTCCACCCCATACTTCTGCTGGTACTCCTTGATCTCCCCAAACTTATTCCTGTAGGCCGACAGCAGCCTCTCCATGGGGTTTCGCACGAAGACGAACTTGTAGTAGTTCTTCAGGCGGTAGCTGATCTCGTCCGGCTTCATGTCCCCCAGGAACACCAGGTCGCTCTTGTGGTCCATCTTCATCTTGACGTCGACGCTCTCCAGCGCCCCGTCCAGCACCTTCAGGATGCGCTTCCAGTTGGAGCAGGCCACCTTGGGCACGTAGCAGTACAAGAAGCGATACTTGTCGCTGACCAGGAGGTGCCGGAGGACCGTCCGCCGCTGCCCGGCCGGCAGCTCCCAGACGCTGCGGGGCATGGCGCGCTGCCCGCACACCGCCCGGATGGTCCGGTTGCGGATGTCCCGCAGCACCTCGGTGTCCAGGTCGCCGCGGGCCTCCTC
>VZZY01019079.1:473145-522096 GCA_013400335.1 Eurystomus gularis | reverse complement strand
ACCTCTAGGATCATCAAGTCCAGCCTTCATCCCCACATCCCCCTGACCCGTACACCCTGTCCTGAAGTGCTACACCTATTGTTTGTTGAACACCTCCAGGGATGGTGACTCCACCACTTCCCTGGGCAGCCTGTTCCAACACCTCACCACTCTTTCAGTAAAGAGTTTCTTCGTAATATCCAACCTAAACCTCCCCTGGTGCAACTTGAGGCTGTTACCTTTCGTCCTGTCATTAGTTACCTGGGAGCAGAGCCCAGCACCAGCCTCACCACAGCCTCCTTTCAGGTAGTTGTAGAGGGCAATGAGGTCTCCTCTCAGCCTCCTCCAGCCTAAACAATCCCAGTTCCCTGAGGCACTCCTCATAAGACATGTTTTCCAGACCCCTCCCTTGTTCCTTGGGAGAAGAGCCCGAGCCCACCTGGCTCCAAGCTCCTGTCAGGGAGTTGTGCAGAGCCAGAAGGTCTCCCCTGAGCCTCCTCTGCTCCAGGCTCAACACCCCCAGCTCCCTCAGCCGCTCCTCACCACACTTGTAAGAAAGAAACGCTCCAAGGTTTGCTCTGCTCACAGCACAGTTCAAAACCCAGTGCTCCCCAGCCCTTCTGCAGCTACACGTGGTGATACAGGCTTTAATTAAACAGCTGTAATTTTTTTTTGCAATACTAGGGCCGACTAGCCTTAATTAGCACTTTACTCCTTTGCAGTTCTAGCAGCCCAGAGGAGAAGGAGAAGCGAGTTACCTGGTGAGCTGGGCACAGAGCTGTGCTGCGTCGGGCCAAGGATGGCTGTGCCACCACCTGAAAGCCAAAGGACAAGATTCCCAGAACTTTGTCGGTATTTCCCCCAAGCTGCCTTCTTCACGTTACTCCAGCTGATGTTCCTCTGCCACCACCTCAGCTTGCAGCAGACTCCTTGGATGGGACGTTGAGCAACCTGGTCTAGTGGGAGGTGTTCCTGCCATGGCAGGGGGGTTGGAACAAGATGATCTTTGAGGTCCCTTCCAACCCAAACCATTCCATGATTTCCTTGGTGCTGAGACTTTGGCCAAAGCAGCAACAAGCTGTAAGCAGCGGCTTGTTGTTGGAGCCAGGCAAGCAGCCTGCAGCGTTACCCAGCTGTGAGGATGCCGTGTCCACGCACAGCCCTTTCCGGAGCAGGAATCCTTTCATACCAGCATTGTTCTGCCTATTTTTCTTCAACGCGTTTTCAGAGCGTACCATGGGGCTTGTGCGTCTTAACTAGTCTTGCAGGGACTCTCTCCGCCAGAAGCTTTCTTAACATCAAGAGAAAAACAGCTTCCACTTACTTTTCTTTGATCAAAAGCCAAGAGCGTTTTGTCAGCCAAGGCAGACAAAGTATTTGTAGTGAAGTGCGAGAGCCTGAAGCTAGATTATTTTACATTTTACAGTTTTATTTTGATGTAAATACAGCTTTAGCTCTAGGAAGAGGTGGTATTTTCTACCCTGCCCCCGGCAGCACAGCTGTAAATCTGTGCACTCCATAGCTCTACCAGATTTCAGGTCCGAGGTTCTGACCTTGACCTCAACACCAGCATAGACTGAAGCTGCACCAACGTATATAACCCATGGCAACCAGGTGGGAATCAGGCCCCCCTGGGAAGCCCTTGTCTTCGGGAAAGAGACCCTGATTACAATGAACGCCAGCACAGGCACTGATACTAGTGCCAAAGCAGCCAAGGGAAATTTTTATGTCTTAGAAATAAGAATTAGAAGGCATATCTGGCACCGCTCGTCCTCTTTTGTTTCCATTCACCCCTGGTATCTAGAGGCCCAGAGCTGTTTTATAGGATAATGGAATCGGCCTGAAAATATATTCCAGGCTGCTAGAAATAGAAGACTGCCCACGAATTCACGGGCTTGTTTTTCTCCGAGGTACGCCCAGGAACTTTGATTTAAGGACTGGTCTGAATAGCAGCAGTATCTGGTAGGAGGCAAAGCCCCGGTAGAAACAACACAGCCAGGCAAATACACGGCTCAGGGGCTGTTTTGTTCGCTTGCAAGGTTAAACCTCGTGTCACTGATGAAAATTGACTGTGTTTATACTGAACAGGCCTATTGCTCGCTCTGGATGTTAATTAATTTGATTTTCAAAGCAGTTAAGAGGAGCCTCATGTTCAAAGTGTGCAAAACTATGGGAACATATCTCATTTCTTCAGAGAAGGTACATTTAGAACATGAAATATCACTGAGGAAACCCAACTTAAGGCTACTGTGGCTTGCCTACAGGTTTATACTACAGACCACAAGTGATGGAAATGTATCTTACGGATACACGAGGAGGATTTTCATCATTCGCAGCCCTTTCAAGGTGCTTTCAATTCCCACCACTTACCTTTGTCGCTTTATCCCAGATAGCTAAAGGCAAACCCTGCTTGTTCTGGCCGAGTAGATACATCTTCTGGCTCTGCCCCAGGAACCGCGCACGAGATGGACGTGGAACCAGAAGGCCGGGTGATGACAGCATCTCGCTGATCCTCATGAGAAACTGCGAGCCTGGAAGGAAGAGGCTTGTAGATGTGCTTCTTCATCTAAGGGCTCTGGTGGCTCGTGGTGCTGGTGCACTCTGGACAATCTTTGGAGCTTGTTTCTCTACCACCGGTGTTTCTGGAGGAGTCACCCTCCGGCTGCCCAGCCCAGTCTAGCATGTAATGACCAGTCATGGCAAACTGGAGCTTGCCAGAGCACGTAGAGTGTTGTGACAAGAAGCCACCTTCGACGTGGTGGTTAGCACGAGGTGGTGACTGACCTGGGGGTGCAGCAGTGTCCTCCTCCCCACAACTACTCCTTACTGCTGTATAAGGAGGACTTTTCTAACTCACAGCACTTTTCAAGATGTTTTCCAACCCCAACAAACCCCTTTGCCTTAAGGGCAGCACAGCAGCGGCCGCAGATGTCCACCCCTGGGGAACCTGTTGAACGAGGCTCTAGACCTTTTCCTCGTAACTCCCATGAGCAGAAAAACCACCTTAAAACGCGCGGTGATTACCCGCATTATAACATTGTCTGTCTCCCAGCACCACCCACACGGGGCACACTTGGGTTTAAAGCTGGCTGCAGAACTCGGCCTTGGCTCTCAGAAACGCTGGTCTAACAAGGAAGGTGCCAGCTCCCCGAGGAGATGGAGAAGAAGACTCAGGGACATCCCATCCTTTCATCTCAGAGCGAGGCTGGACACTGATCATCATCAGTGCCCTACCGAGGGCCCGTAGGCCATTTGGGTAAGAAGAGATACTTCTTTTGGTCTGAGAAGCAGCAAAGAGGAAGAACACACGTGGCCCCTTGAAAAGGTCAGCAAGAAAAAGGAGGTTTCTTTCAAGAACAGTTGGGGCTGATGCCAACTTTCCAACCAAGCGACGGGTCAGTGACTCGTAACGCGGGCAAATGAGGCTCCTCGGATGGATCCAGCGGCTCTGGATCAAAAAGTCAAGCAAGCAGAGGAAGAAGAGATCCGATGATGTGGCTGCGTGTCCAGAGATTATCCCGTAATTTAGTATAATAAAGCCTCTTAACCAGGAGGATAAGCGCAGAAGCCATTTCACAATCAGCTCACTCTTTGAGGCCGTTCCTTATCTCGAGGGGAGGGGAAAAGCCTGTTTAAACCAAGTCAGGCGTGATGGATGGATCTGCTAAATAATTCAGAGGAGGTTGTTATGATAGGCTCGGTCTGTCTCTCTTAACAAAAATCACTATTTTCAAGGAAAATGTCGTGCTGAAGGATCTGCTCATCTTGCAACTGCAAATTAATTGATAGGCAGCTGGCTGAACTTGCACAGATCTTAGGCCGAGCTTAGCTCTGTTTCCCCCTGCTCTGTTGTGCATAACTGTGGCACTGCTTTTGATCCGAGCCCTTTCAGGAGTTCTAGATGCTCCGTGCAAGGAAAACCGCCACGCACTGACGTGCTCATTAGAAGCCATAACAGCTCATCCCACCTTGGCTTTGCCTGGCTTCCTGGCACGGGGCTGGGATGCTGATGGCCAGAGGGAGAAAGGAATCGTGCCCAGGTCCCTGGGACGAGCCGTGGAGGCTGCAGGGAGGGCAGCCAGCGTGGCTGGCAGGAGCTGCGGGGCTGTAATTGCCCTGGAGGTACGTACTGGAGCTGGAGCTGCATGCTCCAATCTGCTCCAGCTGGGCTGGAGGTCAGAGAGAGTTCAGAAATCCCACAGGCGCCAGCACGACGGGGCCGTCTCCACGAGTCGGAGCGTTCCTGGTGCTGCCCCGGGCAGCTGCTCCCGGGCCACAGAATCAATCAGACCTTTAAGATCAGGTGGTGATCCAGGCCTCAGGTGAGACCCTGGCCCAGGTTGCTCCATCCCTAGAGGTGTTCAAGGCCAGGTTGGACGGGGCTTGGAGCAACCTGGTCCAGTGGGAGGTGTCCCTGCCATGGCAGGGGGAATAGAATTAGATGATCTTTAAGGTCCCTTCCAACCCAAACCATTCTATGATTCTATGGATCATTGGGTCTTCCCAAAACCACCAGGTCAATGTGCAGAAACCATTCCCAGGCTGTGCATATTCCATTTTGAAGGTCAGTCACACCCACAGCTCCCTTTTTCCACCACTACCCTTTATCCCCCACAAGCCCACGGGCCGTCTCACCCCTTCCAACCTTTTCAGACCCGGCTACCTCTGCATTCACACACACCAAACCTTGCTGGTGTCAGTGGCCAGCTGTGGTTAGAATCAGATAATTGCTGGGGTTTGAAAAGACCTTTAAGCTCCTCAAGTCCAACTGTTCCCCCAGCGCTGCCAGGGCACCACTAACCCATGTCCCTCAGCACCACATCTCCACGGCTTGGAAACCCCTCCAGGGATGGGGACTCCACCACTGCCCTGCCCAGCCTGGCACAGCCCTTCACAGCCCTTGTGCAGAACAAATTGTTCCTCATCTCCAACCTCAGCCTCCCCTGGTGCAACTTGAGGCCGTTTCCTCTTGTCCTGTCACTTGTTCCTTGGGAGAAGAGCCCGACCCCACCTGGCTCCAAGCTCCTGTCAGGGAGTTGTGCAGAGCCAGAAGGTCTCCCCTGAGCCTCCTTTGCTCCAGGCTGAACCCCCCCCCAGGTCCCTCAGCTGCTCCTCACCAGCCTTGCTCTCCAGAGCCGATGCATCCTTCCCCCCGTTGCACCCCAGGAGCATTCAGAAGATCACCTGGGACAGGCAGGGATGGAGTGAGCTGGTATTAGCTGGGGTGACGGGGATGGCTGGGGTTGATGTGAGGAAGGAAACCAGCAGCAGCGGCAGCCACAGCTGGAGGTTCACGGTGCAGATCCAGGTCCCTGCTGCAGCATCCTGGTGACATCCCGGGTGTGCTGGAAGAGCCACTCTCCTGTCACCACAGCGTCAAACCAGCCACTGCCCTGAAGGAGATTGTGGACACGCCTGGATCCAAAAATGGGATGGCACGAAAAAAGGTGGATTTTTGTGGGTTTTTGGATGGCTGGTTGTTTTTTTTTTTTAATGAATAAACATGTATGATTAATCTTAAAGTTTCTAGAAATGCAGCATATTTGGAAAGATGTTCCAATGTTTTCAAGCCTTAAATGTATCAGCATAAAGGGAGCATTGAGGGGAGAAAATTGGGAAGGAAACTCAGGATCTACTCAAAGGGAAACAGAAGAGTAAGCAAATCCCTTCCCTCATGAAAAATGAATTATTATAAAACATGCGCCGTCGTTAATTAGATCAAGTAATGGAAGCAACTCGAGCAAGAATTCCGGACATCTGTCCCAACAGGATCAATTTAAAATAAACATCAAGGGGAAGAAAATAACGACGTCAGCCTGGTGTTGCTTTCTGAGCGCGGAGAAATGGGTCTGGCTGCAGAAACCCCCCAGCAAGGGTTTTCCCCCTTATCTATAAGCAATGTCACGTCCTTCCCAGATTTTAGAAGAACCCCAATTAGAGATCTGCCCCAGAAGCTGCAATTCTCGCTCAAGATGATGAAGGGCTGAGGTTTTGACCCATTCACAAATAAATCCTCTCCCCCCCAGGTCTGGGATGCGATTACCCCCCCCGCCGGGACGGGGTGGCCGGGGCAGAGCCAGCTCCCAGCTCCGCACCACGTATGGTCCCACCAGCTCCTCGGGGATGCAAAAACCCTCAACGCCACCTTCACTAGGACCTTAAGGTAGTGGAAAAGTGGTTTCTTCTCCAGCCGGGCCCACAATCATCCCTCTTACATCAAAATTTCTAATGACATCTGTGGGGTTCAACCTCCACGTCTTAAAAAAGATAAACCCCAAGGTGTTCAAGGGACAGAGGAAAATCCAGAGAATTTGCTCTCGTGCCCCGAGCTGTGGTGTTGAGGAGTGGGGAGAATTTACCTTCTGGGGAGGAAGGAAGCTTTTCTCGCCAGCTCTTCCCAGAGCTCTCAACGCTTTCAAACCCACGACATTCCCAGCGTGTGGAGCAGTTACGCTCTGGGAAGAGCCACAAACCGCTTCCCAGCGGGAAATCCTGCTGACTTTCTGTAACCTCCTCGTTTATCAAGTGCTAAACGCTGCCAGGTGCCGCCATCCCCAGATCTGCCGTCCCCATCCCGGCCCTCCTACGGGCTCCTCCGTGTATCCTCATCCTGGCAGAGAACCGGCACCATCGCCGCATCCCTGCTCAAAGAGCAGCATGGGAATAGCGGCTGTGAGAAAAGCTGGATTATCGGCCAAATTATGGTGTTATGAACCCTATTATTTACGGTGCAGAGAAAACCCAGAGCAGCGAAGGAAACTCCTTCTAACCAACCAGCCGGCATGAAATAGATGTCTGCAGAGGGGCCAAGCTCCTGGTTTGCTGGGAAGGCTCCGCAGAAGCACGCGGCATCCCCTGCGCCGGGCTCCTCCGACATCCAAAACACTGGGTTAATTTTGCACGAGGGTCGCTGGGACCCAGACAGCGGCTGTTTCACCCTGGTTACTAACGAAGCGCCGCATCCACGTGCCTCCCTCGCCGGGTAAAGGCAAATCAGTGGAGGAAGAGCACGAGAAGGCCCATCCCTCCCGGGGAGCGCTCGGAGGCTGTGTGACGGGAGCGTGCTGTGTCCCCAGCTCAGCAGAGGAAGGCCCCGAAACCCGCGCCCTGTTCTGCTGAGCTGTTGCTCGATAGCCTTTCAGAACCACATCTCTGTCAGAGCAGCGCGTGTGCCCATTTTCCAGTACACCCATCCTGGTGCTTCTGCCGCCATGGAGAGCGGAAAAATATTAATGGAGATGCAGCACTGTCAAATTGATTTGCTTTTAGGAATTATCGGAGCGGGTTCGGCCGCCCAACTCCAGTGTGTTTTTGCAGAACGCTACGGAGAGGTTTATAGAGATGTTAAATACGAGGCCACAGAATAAATGGTGCTTCCATTCAGCGTATCTTGTAAATCCAGTTTGTTTTCTTTATTAAATATCCTTTCCTCTTAAAAATGGATTAACTGCTCTCACCGGAGGCTCTGACGGAAGAGCCACCGCATCTCTATAGAAACAAGTCACTCAGACGCACCCGTCTGAGCCGGTGCCTCGTCCCGGCGTCGTTACAGCGGTTCCCGTTCCTAATTACCCCCCTGCGCAGCTCCACGGCTCCTTCGCAAAGGCTCCTCGGCTCTGGCCTGTGTCCAACATGCATTCCCTGGCGCAGCAGGCCATGCCGGCCTCACCTCTCCTCCATCCCCTTCATTTTGGGCTTGTTTGCCTTGTTCTTGACAATACATCAAATGGTGTCCTCACTTTTCCCCACGCTCGCAGGGGTGAGCGACGCGGGGGCCCTTGAACTTGCTGGTGGCACAGGGGGTTTGCAGCAAGGGGCCCTGCGGAGCTCTCAGCCCCGCTCTTCAGCCCCGTGGTTGAACATCCTCGTGGTGGCACCGGGAGAATTCCTGTCAAAAGGGCTGATTTCGCTGAACATCTGGGGGCTGCAGGAGACCAGCTGGTCCCACCGCGCCGGCTCCCAGCGCCGCTCCTTCCCCAGGGCCGGGGGGGGGATTATGGTTCTGCCGACGGCTTCGAGCACAGGAGGCAGCCTCTGGACACACGCAGCGGGGCGTTTCTGGAGAAGCGGGCACTGTGCGGGCTGAGCTGGGGCTTTCCGCTGCTCCCCGACCCTGAGCAAGGAAACGCTTCATCCCCTGGGCACAGGGATGCAGCAACCGGTGGCAGCAGCAGCTCGAGATGAACATTAAAAGCTTAACCTCATTTTTACTGAGCTTCAGATGAAGCAGCCGGTGCGGGAGCGATGCCAGAAGCGGCTCTGAGGGGCTGCGGATGCTTTCCCGTCGGAGGGAGATGGAGCTGGCGTCTCGCTGTGGCTGCTGGCAGCGGCTGAAGGACTCGGAGCAGCACGTACCTGGCGGTGCCAGAACCAACGTCGGGCTTCGAGCGCGTTTGCTCCGTTCCCTTCTCCAGTGCGGTGGGATGAGCCTTTTTCCTGTACCGACGGGGTGAGAAGGGCACAGTGAGAGCAGGAACGGCCCTGGGGACACCAGGTTAACACGGGGACGTGCATCTCTCCGCCCCGGGTGGCTCAAACTCTGCCAGGGGCTGATTTTGTCCCCCCGACGTGGTGAACCCCCCCCAGACATGGGCCCCGTGTCCAGCACAGCTCATTCAGCAGCGGCCGCTGTAACGGGACCGATCCGGGAGAGGGATGAGTCCTCCCTCCCCTCCGTCCCGTTACCACCACAATCCCAACTGCTCCCGTCGCGGCTGGGGTGAATTTTGGCAAAATTAGTCAATTATAATTAGCGGCATCAAAGCAGCAGTTAAACGTAACCAGGAGCTCGTGGCTTTTGCTCTGGGTGGGAAGGTTCTTGGGCAACCAGAGCAAGTCCTGAACGGTGCTTCAGGTGTGCTCGGCTGGGAGACGTGGGGAGTGAGGGGTGTGGGGGGAATGCCCCCCCAGGAAGGTCTCTGCAGCACAGCGTGTGCCGGGAGCCCAGCTGGCATCTTCCCTGCGGAAAAGAGCTACTCCTCACGAAGGTCAAGCCTCGGAGCAGAATCCCCAAGGCAGAATCCCCCAAGGACACCACAGCAATGATGCGGCTGAACCGTCCTGTGCTTCTCAAAGGACTGAATTCCCAAAGCTCAGGATGCGCTTTTCCCATCTCCCACCCATCCAGCGCGCTTGTCCTGGTGCCCAAACCTCACCCAAAGCCTCTGCAGGTTCCTGCAGCCCCAACTGCTCCTTCCCAGCACCCCAAGTGCCACCTTCCCCCTGCAATCACGGTGATGCTCCATCACCTCCAGACACCACACGCGGAGGTGAGGGCAGATGTGACACCCCAGGCTGGCTCTGCCAGGTACCTTGATCACCGCTGGGTCATCAAAACCAGACGTGGAGCCACCTCGAGGTGCTCAGCTGGCCAAAGCAGTGCAGGATTCAGGTGGCAACACACCTCTCTGCTTTACAGCTGGGTGTAGCCACCTCTGCTGACACCCAGTGTCACCTCCGAGGACGACCCTGTGGCCAGGGGGACTCTGCCAATGTGGCAGCAGAGAGTTCCCGGGAGCATCAGACACGGTACGAGAGCAGGAGCTTGTTGAACATCAGGTACAGGAGAGCTGGATACAACCCAGCGCAGCTCCCTCTGGTAGCAGATTTCAGCAGTAAATCCAATTTTGTTTGACATTAATCCCAACTTTTCAGTGCGCCGCGGATTATCCTTCTGACGAGGGCTCGCCGTGCGGGAAGAGCTGGGACAGGAAAGTTGTTTTATCGATTTTCTTTTTAATTGACCCCTCTGAGAGCCTGTCCCCGCTCAGCAAAGCGCCGGAGCTGCCCAGCGCAGGGGGCACGCACCGGGAGCGGGTTCTTGCACCGTTTCTGGCACCCACGTTGCCTCTGGGTCTCATCAAATACAACTGGAAGACTTCAAATTGGCTCTCGAGCAAAAGTCCAAGGCCACGGGGTCAGGAACATCCTTCCCGCTGACCTCACACCAGCTCACATATTGGGATGTTGCAGGACGAGCTCCTTGCTGCCTATGGGAACGTAACTCACAGCTTCATCCGCTTCCTTGCTAAGACAATTTCCTTTTTCAGCCAAATCCTCTCATTTTTATCTGCTCCTCCAGGTGCGCGGCTGCAGTCCCTGTGAGGAGCTGCACTGCAGGGAGGCTCCTCGTTCAACGCGATGGGTGCATCTCAAGCAAATAGGCCGAGATCCTTCAGCAAAACCTTAAGCCCATGAAGAAATCCCAGCTGGGGACGGGGAGGGGAGGGGAGGGGACAGTCGCTGCGGTGTCGGGGTGAATTCCCTGACGCGGAGCATCCTGCCACGGAACCCTTCCCTGCCCGAGCAGCTCGAGCGGGGCCACAGCCGCGTTCCACCAGGCAACCCCGATCCCAGGGGCTGGAGCAGGCTGGTTGATTCCCCTCCGCTCTTACCCCGACTCGGGCTCCTCCTCGCTGCGTCGGGATGTCCGTGCAGACCGCACGGCTGCTGGACCTGTCCTCAGGTGGGGCGTGCAGGTGACGCTTGGTGCTGGGACACCGCAGCAGAAGCTGATGGTGATGCCACCAAGCAAGCGGTCTCCAAGCGAGCTGCTCTTCCAAAAGCAGCATCTCAGAATGCTTCCTTCCAGAGTTCCCAAAGCAGGGGCTGAGGCACCGAGCCTTGCAGAGACAAGCTGTGCCACCAGCACCTTCCCTGCCTGCAACAGAGACTTACATTTTCCTGCGACAGCAGCTGCCAAGAGCTGACTGGGAAAAACAAGTCAACCCTCCCGAGATCCTCCTTCTGCCTGCTCCATTGTCACTGCAAGACCCACCAGCAGCTCATCTCGGGGCCGCGTCCAGGTCGCTCACCCCAAGGCCCTGAGCAGACCCCGAGTCTACTCCTCCATCAGCCCCTTCCAAGCGCTTCCAACTCCTGCATCCCAGCGGGGCCGGTGGGAAGTTCCGGCGAGGAAGAGAAGACGAGCGCAGCACTGGGTTGTTTTCTAAATCAATACGATTTTTCAAATTTATTTTTTAAGAATTACTTCTAATATATCTTTCTCACAGAAGGAGGGTATAGGGAATGTTCTCATTCCATCTGTAAACACTGAAATACAGATCTGGGAAACCAGGGAAGAGACACAAAAAAGTGCATTTTACAAAATTATCAACTAAAATATATTTTACATGTATTACGCTTCAATTTAAATTCTACCGACTGCATTTTCAGTTTCAAAAAATATTTCCATATCTAATAGATTAAAAAAGCATGAAATATTTTCATTATGGATAAGACATTTCAATTTTTACATGCTGTTTGCACAACAGCATAAGCAACCACGTGAATCTCAAACACGTTCTTGGCCTGAAGCAGATTCTAACATGAGAAAAGCCGGGACCTTGTCCTCTCCAGGCACGGGGCAAAGCCCGTTCCAGACCCAGGGCGAGGACAACTTCTCTTCTCCCTGGAGAGGAGCCAGGACAGAGGTGGGAGCGGGGGGAGAGGGCTCGGAAGAAGGAGTTTCAGCGAGTTACTGTGGTTTCCGAGGCTGGGTCTCAAGCCCTGCCCCGACTGTGCAGCAATGCTCAGGGATCGCCTGGCAGGCGGGTCTTGAAGCATCTGATGGCACTTCAGCTGGAGTGCTTCCGTTCCAGAAGCTCCGCTTCTCCAGCGCCCTCCCTCCCTGCTAAGGGGGAGAACCCCTCACACCCCTCCCCAGCAGCATCAGAGACCACCTTCCCCACCACCCCCTCGCAGCTCCGTGGCCCTCGGGCACCACCAGCAGCCCAACCGCGTCGATCCAAGAGACCGCCAGCGCCCAAGTTCTCTGGGACGGAGAAATCGGAGCAATTACTCTGACGCCAACAGTACCTTGAGGTATAAATGAGACAAGACGCTTCACCCGCCCAGTCCTGCTTGCACACCGGGATCGAAGCTCCTGGAGCTGGGTGTTTTCCTCTGGGCTACGCCGGCAAGAATAACCACGGGCTTGTGCAGCAACACCGAGCAGGAACCGCCCGCGACGGCGGGGCGACGCGTGCCCTGCTCACCCGCTGCCAGACCCCCTCATCTCCTCTCCTCTAGACACGTTCCCCTCTTTGGTATGTGAGCAAGAACTCCTGCGTTCCACGGGCTCCATGGAAGGGATGTGACGCTGCGGGGCTTTCTCTGCAGGCCAGGCAGGCGTGCAGCCCTCCGGTCCCACCGTGCCGGCGGCCGCGGGGAGCGCAGCCAGAGCTACTTCCACTGACAGGACAACATTAAAGCGGTATGAACACTTGCACCATTTCACACGAGTTCAGAAGCCCCAAAGGATGGGAAAAAAAAACCACGCAGATCCCTGGTTTCAACGAGCGACTCCAGCGGGGAACGAGGGCTGAGGCGGGGCCGATTCTCCTTCTCGACGTTAGTGCAATCTCGAGCTGGACTCCGCTTGGTGCGAGCGACTCGAGGGACTGTTCTGCTGTCCTTTGGTTTGCTTGAGGATTAACTTGAACAGTTTGCGTTAAGACAAACTAGCGTCTATCTAGGGTCTAGACACGTAAGGCAAGAGGCAATATCTGCGGGGCTCGGGCCGCGTGCCGGTGCGAACCTTTCCCGATGCTCAGTTCCTTTCAGGAGCCACGAAGCCACTTTGGTGAGCTCGCTCGGACGCCACGAGAAGGGTTTGTCGTTTCCCCCTTCGGCTGCTTCACGCTGAAGACATCTGGGGTGAAACAGGGACCGTAAATGATGTTACGGGAAAAACCAGGGAGAAAGAGTAAAGCCGCTTCTGTCGCCACGGCCCCTGCGCCGCGAGAGGAAGAGAACACTCAGAAGAGAAGAGGAAACGCGGTTCTGGCAGCGGAGCCCACGTGTGCTCCAGCTTCAGAGCAACGCGTGCCTGCTGCAGGGCCGTGCTCCACAGGGCTCGAGATCCTTCAGGACACACGATGGAGGCCCAGCTCTCCCCACCACCGCACCGGGATGTCACGCCCTCCACCCTGCCGGCTCCTCTCCGCTCTGCCACGGAGCAGGTTTCCAGCCTGGCTGCCGAGCCCCAGCGCAGGTGAATCACAGAACAACGAGGAGGGAGGAAGAGAAAGATGAGGGGAAAAAAACCCCCATCAGGGTCACCTCTTCCCCCGACGGGGCCAAACCTCTCCAGGCACGGCACACGGCCGCGCCGCACCCAGGCAGCTTCCAAAGCAACGGCTGCGTTTTGAAGCTCCTCTCACGCACTGGGAATCCTCAGAGTCTGTCCCGCGGGACAACGGAGACTCTCCCACGCTCTCCGTTCCTCACGCTTCACACCAGGGCACGAGAACCACAGAACCGTCACAGCTTGACTCGTACAACGCACCAACGCGTCCCTCCGGCGCCTTCCCGCCAGCCCCACCGGCCATGGCTCTGGATTCAGTTTACTGGCTTTTATCCCCTGCAAACCCTCCCAATAGATGCATCTCTAGATACATATATAGATATAGATTTCCGTATGCAAGTACCTATATCTATATACATATATTTATTTTATAGGTAAATATTTTCATTTATGCTTTTCATGAAGTGCTGTGCTTTCAACCGCTGCCTTCCTCCGCAGGCTCTGCTCCTGCGCGCGTCCGTCCCGGGAGAGCGCCGGGCGCTCTCGCCCGCCGGCAGCACAAGGTTGGAGCCGTCCGAGCGCACGGACGTCCCGGGCCCTCCGGTGCCGCTCAACAACGGTGCTACTGCGGGTTCTTCAGGATGCGCCCGTGTCTGAAGTCGTAGACGTGACGACAGAGGAAAACCAGCTCGGGGTCAGTGTCCTCGGGCACCTTGCGGTGCAGGGGGGTGGAGTACTCTTCCGAGGGAGGAACCATGATGGTCTTCCTGCCCGGGATCCCTTCGACTCGACGCTTTGCCAAGGCACAAAATCTGCAACGCAATCACAGTAGAAGGGTGAGCACGGTCGTGTTTCTCCATCCACAGTTCACATCCCACCAGGAGCCACAACCACGGCTGCCCAAGGACAGGGGGGAAGGGAGGAGAATTAAGCTTTGCTCAAGAGGAGGACATAGAGTCATAGAATCACAGAATGGTTTGGGTTGGAAGGGACCTTAAAGATCATCTGGTTCCCACCCCCTGCCATGGCAGGGACACCTCCCACTAGAGCAGGTTGCTCCAACCTGGCCTTGAACATCTCCAGGGATGGAGCATCCACAGCTTCCCTGGGCAACCTGGGCCAGGGTCTCACCACCCTCACAGTGAAGAACTTTCTCCCTTACATCTAATCTAGATCTCCCCTTCTCCAGTCCTCTCACTACAAGCAGCTGTAAAAAGTCCCTCCCCAGCTTTCTTGTAGGCTCCCTTCAGATACTGGAAGGCTGCAGTGAGGTCTCCCTGGAGCCTTCTCTTCTCCATGAAGTAGCTACTGCCTCTGGTCCCACCCAGAACCGTAGGAAGCAGCACAACTGTTTATATTTCTATATTGGTGGATGCTGTACAGTAAAAAAACGATTGCAACTAATCCACCTTCCTGTTACTACCATGGCCTCACTTCTGTTAATTAGCCCCAGAAAAGGCTTCTGCAGCAGGCAGAATGAAATGAAGAACTCGGGATGCCTTCAGGGAACATCTCTCAAAGGTGACTTTACCCACAACAGCACAGAATTCCCACCAAGAGCTACTCCAGGGGCTGGGCTGACGGGAAGGAAACGAGCTGTTTGGATCCAAAGCTTCAGGGGTTTTCAGTGGTTGGTTTTGGAGGTGTTTTTAGAGGTTTGAAAAGAAAGAGCAAAATTCAGCTTGTGAAGAGTTTGTAAAACAGTTTGTAGAAATTCAGACGGGAGAGCCCCGGGCTGGGAGCGGGAGGACTAAGAAAGGAGCAGCAGGGCTTGAACAACCCTGCTGTGGAACAGCTGCAGAGTGACCAGGACGTGTCCGGAGAGCTGAAGAGATTTTAACTCCGCCCAGAAAAAAAAGGAAGATTTTTTTAGATGCGCTGCTCTGGATTTGTGTGCCCATTCAACCCCCATTCTCATTCCTCCCCGCGCGTCCATCCATCAGGACGGCAGGCTTGAGCACGGACGCTTGGAAGGTCTCACTGGCTGCGTTTCCATCCAGGTGAACAGTGACAGCCTCGGTCGCTGCTCGGAGCACCGCTGACAAGAGTTTATCAGCAGGCTTTCTGGCTGGCTCTGGCACCCAGGGACCACCGGGGATAGATACTGGATGACTTCCAGCCTTGCTTGGTTCTTAGCTCCAATTACGGGTTCTCCTGCGCTGCCCTCCACTGCTGTCCACCCATGGTGCCAAGGTCACACACGTATGTGACACAAACCGGGTACGTGGTGACCCTGGAGTGGAAGCAGCACCAAACCTGCACGTGGAGCGAGTGTACCTCACCCAGCTCCAGCTCCAGGCAGACCTCGCTCTGCAGGGTGATGGCTGGAAGAGTGACAAGAGCTGGAGACAGATGCAGGTCTCCAGAACAGCAAGTTAAGAGCACCACCTACCTGCAGTACTCTGCAAAGGTCAGCACGTAGCACTTCTCCTCTATGCAGGCAACGCTGTTTTCGTCCTGGTGCCGGGACGCAAAGATCTCATTCTGCAAGAGAAGGAAGGAAGAGGTCACCCAGCTGGCCAGGAGCCCCAGGGAGGCAGGCCCAGCTCCACACCTTCACCCAGCACCTCGTGTGTGAGTCTATCACAGCAGATACACCTTAGAGCCAGTATTTCCCATAATCCAGACACCTTCCAGGTGTTTTGGGACCTATTTCTAGCGTGCACCAGCACCTCCTCCAGCAACACTTGAGCAAAGCATTAGGAGTTCATCATTTAACACCTCCCAGCACGCTTGGTGAGGCCAAGTGTCCAAACCCCACACGTGCTGCCAACGTTACAAAAGCACTTGAGCAGCGAGGCCACCGCCAGCTGCACCTCTCAGCCTCCTCTCTCCTCCTGGGGATGACAGACAGCTTGTGGCCACCGCTGGGAAGTGTCCCATGAGATGAGCTTTTGCAACGCTGCACTGGGAAAAAAATAAAAATAAAATAAGAGCAGCATTTTGAAAGCGCTGTTGCGATGCCTGGGAACAACAACGAGACAGGTAAAAGGGAGAAAGGTCAAGTCCCGCAGGGCAGGTGCTGCAGAACCTCAGCGAAACCTCAGCAAGAGGAGCCTTTGCTCCAGCTTCTCCAAAATCTGACCCTGTGCAGACTCCACAAGGAAGGAGCCTCCAGACGGCACCCAGACAAAAACCCCCGTGAGCACTGCTGCAGCAGGCAGGGGCTCGGAGCACTCCCCACCCACACGCTCCGAGCTCCTCGGGATGATCTTCACTCATTTTCCCTTCCCTGTGCTGGAAACGCTTCCAATTCTTTTCTACGGCTACGAAGTGGAGGCTGAATGGCACCTGGCTGTCTTCACTGCTGCCCTGTGACACACGACCAACTCCTCCTAACCCATCAAGGCTGAAGGAATCTCCTGTTCTCCAACCCTTTCCTCATCCCGACTCAGTTCCAGTTCCCGGGTGTAGCGAGGGGAGCAGCAATAGCCTTTTTCCCCAGATGATTTAGGGAACTCGGCTCTGCAGCAGGCAGGGCTGGTGAGAGATGGGCTGACCCAGACAGAGCCATCTGAAAGAATCTGAGGCGTGGTGAGACCAGCGCAGGTGCTCGCTGGGAATCAGGGCGCCCTGCAGCGCTGGAAGCGTTACCCGCAGGCCTCGTTTCTGCTCCCGGCCCCGAGGAAGGCGGCTGGAAGGAAAGGCTCAGGACAGCGTCACCGTTAGTGGATGTGCTGAGTCAGAGAACTGAAAACGCCACGCCTTGCTTCTGCACCCTGGGGTTTTGGTCTGCTCCTCAAATCAAAACTATCTGAGTCATCTCTGGCAAGCCCGGCCCCGCTCCTCGGCCCCAAACGGCGCTTTCTCATTTGAAGCCTCACGCAATTGAGCAATCGTGCAAAAAAATTGCCTCAACTCCTCCCGGCCAGCGTACGGGCACTCGCTCTGCGCTGAACCGCAGCCAGAAAACTAGAGTTCGGTACCACGTTTGGGTTTAGAAACATCTGCCAGGCAGGTACCGCTTCCCGGCTGCTCCCCGGCCCTGCTCTCACCCCATCCCTCCCCTTCTATTTAAAAAAGGGAAAAACCACCAACAGGAAAAAGGCACCAAGTATTTTGGTGGGTTGAAACCAGCCGTAAATTCTCCATTCCCAGTTTAGAAACAGCTTGTTCTGCCACCCAACACAAGCCTGCGTAAAGTGGAGCAAGGTGTGAACTCAACCATCCACACATTTTTTTTTTCCCCTTTAAAAAGCAAACTATTCCACCAGCACAACAGCCTCGAGTCGCTCTTTAATTCTCATCCCAAATCTGAACAGGGGAGGGTGGTGACACCTCCACGTTTCTGCGCAAACCAAACAGGTTTCTGGAGTTGCAGCAGCAGATGATCCTGATGCAGGAGAAACTTGCTCTTCCTTACTCCTGAGGTAGGAGGCAGGACAAATTTTCACTCAATGCGCAGGATTTTCTCAGATTAAAGGAAGAAGCATTAAAACTTCAGAGGTGGCCACGTCAAGAACGCAGCCTGGAGTTCATCAAGTCACGGAACGGTTTGGGTTGGAAGGGACCTCAAAGATCATCTCGTTCCAACCCCCTGCCATGGCAGGGACACCTCCCACTAGACCAGGTTGCTCCAAGCCCCATCCAACCTGGTCTGGAACCCATCTAGTATTGGTGCATCTACAGCCCCCCTGGACAACCTGTGCCGGTGTCTCACCACCCTCAGAGTGAAGAATTTCTTCTAATTTCTAGTCCAAATCTACCCTCTTCCAGTTTGAAGCCATTACTCCTTGTCCTACCACAAAAAAAGTCCCTCCCCAGCTTTCTTGTAGGTCCCCTTCAGACACTGAAAGGCCACCAGAAGGTCTCCCTGGAGCCTTCTCTTCTCCAGACTGAACAACCCCAGCTCCCTCAGCCTGTCCTTGTAGGAGAGGAGTTCCTACACATGCCAACAAGCTGGGGAAAAGCCCATCTACAGGCCACCACCGCTCAGCACATCTGGCAACAGCTGCCTCCCAGCCAAGAGACGGATCCGTTTCACTCCAAGCAGAAGCTCAGCCCCCGTCTGAGGCCACCCAGGGACGCGGGGAGGGGTCTCTCGGGCCAAGCCCCTCGCCCAGCCCCGTGTCCACTCACCTGGTGCATGCTGGGGTTGCGGCCGCCCTGAGTGTGCTCCGGTCTGTAATACCACAGGAGGCTCATCATCAGCTCCCCTGCAAGAAGATGCGTTAAGATACGTCAAGCCTGGGTTTTCTCGCGCTGTTTTCCCTGCTGATAGCCACCTTCCTCCTCCTGCTTCATCCCCCTCGCTCCCAGGGCGCCCACGTAGAGGCAGCTGCGCCGTGATAAATATTTCATGCTGAACTAGGGGTCCTTTTGTTACAGCAAGGAGCCGTATGAAGTCGGTCACGTTGCTACTCCATTACACCTTCACCCCCTTCTACTTGTGTTGCATCGTCACAAAGAGCTCAGGCACAAAACAAACAAAAAATACAAAAATGAGGAACTTTTCCCGTTTTCCATCCGACAGGGGTGACCATCCCGAGCACAGGCTGGAAAAGATGCTCACCCAAAGCTCGGTACCTGCAGCGTTAACTCCCAGGTTAATGCCAGAACTGCTGTCACAGGAGGACGTGACCAAGATGGGTCACACCACACCCTGATCACCTCTTTTACACTTTATTTTTCTTTTTATTTTGACTTTGAAGCAAGACCTGTACTTTATACCACGCAGCACAGCTTCCTTGGCTCGGGTATTGCTAGTGAGACACAAGACCTTAACGTCAAACCCACAGTCCAACCACCACCTCTACTCAGGTCCCATCAAAAGCCCCTGCAGACACACCCGTGCTCCACACCAGCTCCCAGCCCAGACGCTGGATAAAGCATCGGAGCAAACAGCAGCTCCTGAGATGTCTGTTGCAATGAAATAATGGAGAAGACCACTGCTAAGACGGGCGCTTGGCAGATACATGTGCTTTCATGACCAGGAAGATTTTGATTAGCAGTCCCAGGCTAGCGATTAAAGAGCGTTTCAGTTCCTGGAACTCCCTGAGCGAAAGCCATGGAGCTAATCTCTTCTTCTTCATCACCCGCTCTGGCAGCAGCAGAGTGCTCTAACAAGCCTGCAGCTCTCCTGAGATCCACCACTCCCCGGTTCCAGCTCACCCTCATGTCAAGCCCGGAGGCAACGCGCCCTTTTGGCACAGTACCTGTTTTGGGGTCTTCCCACAGTGCCGATATCTTCGCGACGTATGGCATAGATTTCTTCCGGGGCCCCGATTTCAAGAGGACGGTATCTCGTACGCGGATGATCTCCCCATCTCTCTCCACAGCCTGGTAGCTCTTGCGAACAGCCGGCTCCGGTTCGTTCTAGACCATTGGAACACACACAAAAATAAGAGAACGACCTGAGCACACCAGCAAAGAGTTTGTTTGCTACCCCAACCCAAGACTCCTCGGGTCCTGCCTCCTAAGCCTCCTCGGAGCAAAGTGCCTCCACCCCAAGAGGTCTCCAAGAGAGGTCATACAGCACAAGACCACTCGTGGCACCTCTGTTCCCACCAGGTTGGTTTATAACTACCCAAGATCAGGTCAAACAAACTGCTTTGTCTATGGGCAGGGCATTCACAGGTAAAGAAAGTCCCTGAGGAAGAGCATCCCGGTCATACGTGGCCATCGCTTTCAGATAAAGCAAGGCAGCTACTGCTCCTACCGGGTGCTGGCAGCAAGGACCAGCCCACTAGCAGGAGAGCAGGTCTCACAGAAACACGTATTTCTGAAAGTAACACACTTATTTCAAATTAAAAAAATCAATCATAGAATCATAGAATTGTCAGGGTTGGAAGGGGCCTTGAAGATCATCCAGTTCCAACCCCCTGCCATGGGCAGGGACACCTCCCACTAGCTCCTTCAATTCTGCATGCAGAAGACGACAACCTTCAGAACAATCACCATTTTCTCTGCCGACCTGTACGTGTGCGTTGCCTTTGTGCTGAAAAGCAGGGAAAACTGGGCATGTTTGGAATGCTCTGCTTTTCTCCGGTACAAACACCGTAAGAAAACATGTAAAAGATGAAATATTTCACACGGACAGGGCAGGGAGGCCGTGGCCGAAAGCTCCTTCAGATTGCTAACATTTCCTTTGCACCCTTTGACACTAAAATGATGACTTCTTGGACAACGAACCGGGTTTTTATCTCTGAAAACCCATTTCCGAATGCCCGAGCAGGACGGGTTTAACCTCCTGCCAGGCCTCCCGGGCAAAGTCGGAAGCGTTACGCGCCAGGACTTGAGGAGATTAACAACGCGCTGCTCCTGTCCGAGCCTCACACCTGAGCGACAGGTGCCAGGGGCTTGTCTCTGGCTTCCACGGGCTTCGTCCCGGCACAGCCCAAAGAGCTGAAGCTACAAAACCCATCCTGGATGACAGTCGAGGTGACACCACTGCACCAAGCGCAGCACAGACCAGCCCACTTGGGCTCTAGAGCTCTGTGACTCGATGACACCGCTCCCCTTGCTCCTGACACCTGCAACGTCTCGTCCCACCTCCCCAGCCACCGTGTGGGCCCAGATATCAAGCCCACAGCTTGATAAAACTCTTGTTGATATTAAACTCAAAACTCAGTTGATATTAAACTCTTACGGTTTAATAACACGAAGGCTGTTGCCTTCTCCCTCAACTGAAGTGGACTTTGCTGTAGTTAAGCGGCAGGAATCTCCCATCTTGCAGGAGCCAGTCTCTGCCCCCGAACACAGCGAACGGGAAGGTACAGACGAGAAGTCCTTGGAGGAGTGACTGGCCACGCCACTGGGTATGTTACAAGAAGGGGGATATCTGGTGCTAGAAAAATTCCACCTGGGAGCCAGGACATGGTCTCAGTCCTCTGTGCTCTCTGGGAGATCCCTGCTGGGCTAGACATCATCAGGGAGAAGAACAACCTTACGAGAGCTACCTCTAGACCACTGCTCCTCAAAAGAAGGCCAAAACCTCCCTCGTTCTCAAACAGGTTTGCCCTAAGCCAGGAGGCAGCAGCTGGAGGACAAGTTCCTGTAGGATGGACTCGCAGGTGGAGCAGGTGCCACCCCTGCAGATGCCGAAGCCAGCAGCGTTCATCACCGCGGTGTTTCAGCTGATGCCAGCACAGCAGAAGCAGGTTTTCCTTCCTTTCCAAACTGCCTGTCACGCTGTGCCAGGTACCACCAGGGTGCACAAGAAAAACAACGCCAACAGCAGCTCGGCCTCGAAGCCCAGCCAAAAGGCGCTGTTTGCCTGTGCGAGAGGTTCTAGATGGCATCTAGTGAGCATCTCCACCTTGGAGCAAGGCCCAGAACGCTCTCAAGCCTTCGTGACCATAGCCCCCTGAAGGTGCAGGAATGGGTAGAGCCGTACAGCCCCAAAGCCCAGCGCTCCGCAGACACCTACCACGACGCAGACACCTACCACGACGTAGACACCTACCACGACGTAGACACCTACCACGACGTAGACAGCCTTCTCGCAGGCTGTGCCCACCGGTATCCAGCCGTTGGTGGCTCTCCGCCTGCTGATGCGTTGCTGCTTTGGGTGGGAGTGACCTCCCGCTGCTTTGCTGTCAGAGGCGTGGAGACAGCCCGGAGTATTTCGGAGACCGGATTTGGAGCCACTGGGAGGCTTTGAGCTCTGTGGACATTCTCGGGCCATGGTCTGAGGGTCAGAGTTGGGGGTCTGCAGATGAGGAACAGGTTCTGCAGCCGGTGGCACGCTGGGTACAGGACATCCTGAGAGCGGGTGGGCAGGTGACGCGGGGTGCCCTGCCACAGGGATTGTGAGGTTCAGCTGGTCCAGAGACTTGCAGCCTTCTAACAGAAGGGAAGAAGAGAGACATGTACCTCATCTGAAACACAACTACACGACCAAGACCGCCCCGAGCCACCACCGCTCTCCCCTGAAGCCCCCTTTGTTGCCTTACGGCAGGAAGGACTGCACGCTGTCGTTTCATTTTGCACTGGCACTGGATGCTAAGAGCAAGGGGCTACTTCTAAGCCCACGATGCTCCAGAGACACCCTGCTGCTGATGACACAGCTCCACCACAAACCCGGCTGAAACCCCCGCAGCAGCGCCAGCGAGACACGCAGGGCTGGCCGCTCTCCAAAGCCGTTCCGGCCTGTCAATATGTATAAAAGAAATAAAAGGCTTATCAAAACGATGGGAAGGATTGAACCACACCAGCAGAAGCAGCCAGCTTCTCTCAAAAAAGCCAAACTCTACCGACCAGGGAAAATTGAGAAGGTTCTCCAAATCAACTGCAGAAACATGAAACAGCGTGGATCAGGGCTAGGTGAGGTGATGCACGCTGCTGCCTTCAGCAAAACCGTGGCCCTAAAGCGGACACATTAACCACAGCAGGTTAGCCAGTCGCCTGACGCTGCCTCTCGGAAGCATCCCGAGCACCTCACACCGCTCCAGGAGTCACAAAACAAGCCCTCCACCCAGGCCAACGTGTCCGGCAGAAGAGCAAGCCGGGGTTGAATTCCCTACTGTCAGCAGGAAGAAAGATTCCAGAGCAGCACAAAACCCTCCCCCTATTCCCTAAATCACAAAGACTGCTTTTGGGGGTGACAAAAAAGGGCAGCTTCAGGCAAGCCCAGGAGATGCCTCCAGCCTGGAGCACATCCGGGCAGGTCTGTGGGACCGCGCTGCTGCAGAGCCGCTAAAAAAAAAATAAAAAAATCGGAAAGTGAAAAAGCAGCTGAAGTCATCAAGCTCCAGCTGAATAACTGCTGAGATCCCCTCGCAAGAACAGGAAATTATTGCCTCCTGTCTCCCACTTGACCCTCCCTAAGAGGGCTGCAACAAAGCCGCCGCTGAGCCGCGAGCGCGAGGGCTGCGACGGACCCTCGCAGACGCTGCTGACCCCGAGCAGCAAACGCGGCAGCAGGTCCCTCAGCGAGCTGAGCCGTGGGGATGCGAGTCCAGGTCTCCTGCCTGGCCCTTGGCAGGCGCGGGACGCGCGGAGCAGTGAATCACCTCTCCGGTGTTTTGCTTACAAAAGCAGTTTTGGAGCTGGAGCTAAAGCAGGATGAAGCTTCACAAAGTATCTACTCAGCTTCAGGACAGTCGTGCAGAGCTGGCCTGGCCGGCACCCCTGGGACTCCTTCCTTGGTTGCAGGCACTTCCAGCCCCTCCACCAGCGCTGGAGCATCTCTTGCAGCCTGTCCGATCTCCTCCCCACCGCCCTGCTTTTGACCCGCACACTGCAAACCATCCGCGGGACAGGGAAAGTGAAGCCTCTCCTGGGCACGTGGTGATCACAGCTGCCCCAGACCACAGCCCGGCCCCTCGACCTGTACTAGACAGACACCGATATTTCCATACAAACATCTCTAACGCTCCAGATAGGACAGACAGAACACAAGGCATAGAATCATGGAGTCACTAAGGTTAGAAAAGCCCTCTAAGATCATCAAGTCCAACTATCAACCCAACACTGCCATGACCGCGCGACACATCAAGCTGGATCCCCTCCTGCCAGTGCTCTCAGATGGGAGCCTGTTGCTTCCAGCCAAAGTCCTCCTTTAATTCCCTAAAATAACCCACTCTAGGGCAGGATGAGAAGTCAGAGGTGCACACATCTCTAAAAACCAACTCCTACACGTTAATACTCTAGGAGACCTCCGTATACACTTCAGTCCACGAACCAAAACCTAGATTATTCTGGCGTTGTCAGCTTTCAAATCAAAGATGCTCACAGGAAGGAAACCACACCAAGGAAGATCTCAGCTGGCAGTGGGTGACACCCCGCTAGTAAATACGTGTCCTTGGAACCAGCGCTGCTCCTGCCAGCACCGTGAGAAACCTCTGAGCTTGCAGCGAGGGCTGAACTCGGAGGAATCCTCCCTCTGCACCCGCTGCATCCCCCCGGCTGCGCGGAGACAGAGGCACCAGGATGCACAATTTCAGGAACGCAGCAGACTGACATGACCTCGGGCACCACACAGAACTGTCAGACAGGAACACGGTGCTGAGCTGGCTGTCTTGCAAACATTCAACTCGAAAGAGCTTCGAAGCCACCAGCGAACACTGTCGAGCCGCTGCCGTAGGAAGCGGGGATATTTCGGGAAAATGGAAATTATACTTCAACCAAACGCTCCTGAGCTTCAGCAGCTTCCTACTGCAGAACATGACAAAGCCTCGCTCAGCCCAAAACTTCCCGCACCTCCCTGCGACTCTGTTTTCAGCGGGTAAGTCATGCCTGCCCCTGCCTCCGACCCGCGGGCTGCAGGAGCGGCTCCTCGACAGACCGTGTGGCTCGCGGGCGGCAGCGCTGTCTGGCTTGACAGCTTTCATACAAAGTGCTGGTGTCTGATAACCCCACACAACAACCCAGCTTTAAATATTTCAAAAGAGATTTTTCGCTAGCGAAGGCAAAGCTCCGAGGTGGAGCACAGGCTGGAGGACGAGGTCGGAAAACAGACCAGGGCAGGAGAGAGCCGGGCAGGAACCACGGCACCCGCGTCCTCGCAGCGTACGAGCGAGGATGGGACCACGACTCCAACGAGCAGCGTCGCTGGTGCTTCTCTCACCGCAGACTCAAACTGAACCTTATACAGCCCTGCCAGATCCCCTCCACAGAACCCGGAGAGGCTGCGTGCACCAGCGAGAGCCCGGTGACTGAGACAACGCCGCTTCTCCACACCCTCATCTGCTCTGCTGGGATGCTCCGCTCCCCAGGGCGAGCTTTTGGGACTGGAGGAGCAGCTCAGCCCCACGTGCTGGAGACCCTCGGCTCAGAGCGGTGCAGCAGGGCGGCGAGAAGCCCTGCAGAGCACGTAGCGACTACAAACCTCTCGTTTTACACGGATCAAAGCTAAGCGGTTAGCTCCAGCATGACGAGTCATGAGTCACTTTCTCACTGCCCAAATCCTTTCACCGATTCTATGCTCTCCACACCAATAAGACCTTTCAGTGGGAAAAACCCTCAGGGCTAAAAATGGGGGAAGGGGAGGCAAGAAAGGCGGATTCTTTCCAAGCCCAGCTGAGCAGAGGCAGCTTGCCTCCTGGCAACGAGATCCCTTCGTTAGCCACGGCGCCGGGCCAGCCCTCTTCTCCTAGGAACGCCGACCGAGATCTGCTCGCGCCCCGCGCCTTACCTGCTGCAAAAGGCATTTTGAAGGGGTAGCTGTTCCGCCCCGCGTGCACGCTGCTGACCCTGCCCTCCGGCACGTGCACGACCCCGCAGACGCTGTAGCTGTTGATGGCCGTTCCCTCTCCGCAGCAGTACGGGGAGCTACACCAGTGGAGTGGCTGTAAGTGAGCACCTGACGGCAAGGAACCGGGCGAGACCAAGAGCCCCTCGCAGGGAGCCGACTGGGAAAGCTCGTCCTTGGGGTAAACGGAGCAGTGAGAGTAGCCACTGTATCCACTTTGGCCATAATAAACGTAAAACCCGTTCAACGGCGTCAGATCCGAGGATTCATAGAGACATCCACAATCCGTGTGATTCCCGGGCACCGGCAAGGGAGGGAACTGCTGCACGGGAAAGGAAGGCTGATGGAATTCCTGTTTGGGGGTCGGGGATTTCTCTCCGGGTCTTCCATATTCCGGCTTCATGGAAGCTTGCCCACCCATAAGCAAAGGCAGTCTGTGGTAGAAACCCTCTGTGCTAGCGTAGGAGCTAGACAGCGACTCGTAAGGGACAGGCTCCGTCGTCCCGTAGAGCCTGGAGGAGTCCCGCTGCTCTCCGACGGCGAGTCCTCGCCAGCCTTGCTGACCTTCCAGTTTTAAACTGGCCGCTTCCTTCTTGGATTTGACGCAATTCTTCCGACCGGCTTTGGCCCATTTGAGCGTCGATTTCGAACAGTGGTTCTCGGACTTGCCCTCTGCGTCCGATTTACTCCTCTGCTTCAGGGGTTGGTCTTTCTCATGGGTCAGCTTCAGAAAAGCCACGGCGTTCAGGCTGGCCAGTCTCTTTGGGGTGGGGTGGTAGGAGACGGCCCCGTCCTCCCTCTTTGTCCCATCATCAAAGACCTCATCCAGGGAATGGTCGCAGCTACTGCATTTCTGACTGGGCTCGTGCCGGGTTTTTCCTTTCCCTGCTTTCGCTGCTGTTTTCTCCAGCGCGGGCCAGTTGTCCCCAGCTTTGCAGTGCAGGCTCTTACCGGCACAGTCCCCGCCGGCTTTAACAGAGTCCCTCCGGAAGCGCCTGCTGGATAACAAGCCATCGTCCCGTTCAAAGAGCAGATTGTTCACCGCCTCGGCGTTCAGCGAGGCCAGCCTGCGTTTCCTGGGCTCCGACGGAGCGGTATCGAGGTCTTGCTCCGTCCCCGGGTAAGTTATTGTGCACTTTTCCCCAGGTGAATCGCTCTTCCCTGCTCCCACGGGCTGAACTTGTTCCGAGAACAAAGCAGGTCCCAAACCCTCCATCCAGCTGGGAAGGTCCTTTTTTTTACAGCTCTGGGTCTGTTTCGACAGAGATCCAGCCACATCCTCCAGCCTGGTGAGCAGCACTTTGCAGGTCTTTTTGTTCACCGAGGGGAGCAGGCGTCTCCGCAGCGGGTACGTCTTCCGCACTTCGTGCAAATTCTTGGTTTTGTTCGTCCCCACAAACCCGCCCGGACAGTTCGGAGCCTCCGTGGCATCTCCAACTCTCTGCTCGCCACACTCTGCCTCGGTCCTGTCCATCCTCCTGCTGCCTGTCGGCGACGAAGCTCGGCCAGCAGAACCAGCTGGATGCTTCAGAAGGAAAAGTTGTTTCTTCCGGGCATGCGTCATAGGATCAATGTCCAATCCTGAGAACGAACAGAAGAAAACATCTATTAATATCGCCGAGAGGACCCATCTCCTCACAAAGCACCAACTGCCAATTAGGAAATATTTGGGGAAGCTTGTTTCTGTACACAGTAGAGTCTTTTTGGGCGATGGCCAGTTAAGCCAATTAAGAGGCAGGATGCAGTGAGATGCGGTTTAACATTAAGCCATAAAATACGACAGTAATTAAAAGCAAGGTGGTGACGGCAAATGCCACAGCAGCTGGGAGACACAGGGGACGGTCAGAAGGCTGCTCCGCCCGGCTCCCCGTCCTAAAGCGTTACAAATTCTCCTCAAATCTGCCCAGGCCACTCCAAGGGCTGGTCCAGGGCACACAGCAGCCATAAATCCCAGGTATTTGGCTGCCTGCGTGTTGATACAGGCAGAGAGTTTCATTGTCGTTTTCTGAAACAATAAGACAAAAGGAAAAACAAAAAGTACCACCTACTCATGTGCAAAGTAAACTTGGTCTATTAAACGGAGATCTGCCAAGGTTAATAAATTAAATCCATGCAAATCCCTATGCAGGTTAGAACCTGGCTACTCGCTCCTGCTGTTGTATTTTATAAACGCTGTGGACAATAAAAGCAAATCACCAGGCAGGGAGGCCCTAAAAATCCGCTAACGGGAAGAAAAAGAATTCTTCATCTGTACGTCATTCCTGACTTTTCATCTCGGTGCTGTGTCACGTCACTGTTCGAAACCAACACCAATTACTAAAATCTACAAGCGAAGAGCTAAGAACGTGTACCCGGAACAGGACCGGCCTCGCGGAAGGCACGGATGAGCAAACCAGCACATGTGGCTTTCCCAGCCAGGCAGAACACCACAGAAGTGACCTGGCTCTGATCTCCCATAAGAGGGAACTTCTCCTGCCGCTGCCCAAGGCACGCCAGCCTCGGGAGGAGGATCCTCCGAGCAACACAGCACAAGAGGTCTCCATGGAAGGGTGGGGAGGAAGCACCGAACCCAGAAGCAACAGAGACAACTGGAGTGGGAGGTGTCCCTGCCATGGCAGGGGCTTGGAACTAGACAATCTTTGAGGTCCCTTCCAACCCAAGCCATTCTACGATTCTATAACTGCACCCGCAGCAGAAGCTGGCTGCTCACCGAGTCGTGCAGTGAGCTCATCCCAGGCTTTCTGACGAGCTCACTAATAAATTGCCTCTAAGTATTTAGCGAGCAATACGAGAGGAACGGCCCCGACCGGAGAGCCCCGGCAGCCACACGTTGGCTTCCCGAGTTACCCAGCAAACCAAGCCCCATTTCTAGTTTTCCCAGTCCATGATGTGGTGAACCGACCCACATACTAAGAGTATGTCGCAGACCATGACAATGTTGAGCAGGGGGGTCGCCACGGCTTTGCACTCTTGCGACTGCAGCGGGCTTGGGTCAGCTATGTGAGGAACTGAGCAATCCTGCGGGCCGAGGAGCACAAGCTCACGTAGGAAGCTGCAGGTCCAACGCCAAAACAGGCGATACTCACCTGCAAACGTTTTAATAAGTCAGCCTCACCGAGGGATATTGGAATGGACTTAATTAAGCCTGGATCCGAGCACTGGAAACAGCAGAAAAGGACAGACGCTGGCATTTAATGGCGTTTATTGAACAGTCAGATTCCCTTTATTGGCACCAAAGAGTCCGTCTTCCTGTCGTGGTTTATCCTCCCTGCAACGGGGCGTTTGCTGGCACACCCCTCCATTGACACCATCAACACCGCTCCGCCACTTCCGAGGCTCTTAATTAAAGCTACTACTGCTTTTGCAGTGATTAGAACAAAGCTGCCGAATTACAAGAACTGTTCATTTGATATGGTTTAATCAAGCTGATAATTAGATTATCTATCTGAAATAAGCCCAATGTGTTTTAATTGACTTGCTTATATATGCATTAACTAAAAGCAGCTCAGGAACTGAAAGCTCCTGTGGTTTGCACGTTGCTTTTCCAGATGTCAGACTCTTCCCAAGGTGGTTTGGGGTAAGTGGCCCCTTACTCAGTGTCAAGCACGGGACACATCCCTGGGCCAGAGCCTGGACAGGAGAGCTCCTTGAGGAGCAAACATTTCTGCCGAGTCATGTGTTTCTGGTAAGAAACCCAGGTTCTGGAAATCAGGAGGATGCTTGTCAAGCCAGACAGAATTTCCTCCGAAACTGGAACTCTTCTTGCACAAGAGGTCAAGCTGACCACGCACCACCTCCAGAGTTTGCGAGAGGATTGTAATTTAAAAGCTCATCATGCAGAGCAGGGTTTGGCAGCGGCAGAGCAGGCAGCCTACACCACCACGGCCTGGGGACAAGACCTCTTCCCAGGCTATATAGACCAGTGGTTTCTGTGCAACTCTCATCCTATTTTCTGTTGTCCCTACAGAGAGACTGAGCTCCAGGTCCCTCTCCAAAGCCCGGACACAAGCCCCATCTCCCAACACGGACCAGGTAGCGACGTCTCGCCGTGCTGGAACGCGTTGACAGCTAATCCTCGAGCCCAGCTGACAGGCTGCGACCAGGAACGGCGAGAGAAACACTCGAGTTGAACATGCAAAGACGACAACAGAGATATCGAGCCAGAAACGCGGGAAAGCGGGAAGAGCAGCGAGATCCAACGCTTCGGGAGTCGCAGCCACACAAGCCCTTTGACATGACAAGCTCTCAGTGATCGATCCCAGGCAGCTGAGGGGGTTATTTATTGTTTTTTTTATTAAAAGGAGGTTGTATCTGCATAGATCTCCTTGGCATCTGGTGGCTAAGTTCTCTCCCTCACTCTCAGCTGCTCTAATATTGCCAAGCACTTACCTACAGATGAAGAACTAAGTATCTGGAAATTTGTGGCAAGACAAAATAAGCCAACCCCCCCACATTCTGCTCTTATAGCCAAGAAAATCCTTTAAGTGCCAGCAAGGAAACCACCAGTGCCATCCAGCAACACTCCCACATGACTGTCAACCCTCTGGAATCCAGCCTCACAGCAGGAACAGGACGAGGCGCAGAAATACAACCAAAGTGACTTGGCATTACATTCAAAAACCTCCACCACGGATTCCTTGGCTACACAAAAATAAAAAAAATAAACCAAATCAGCCGGATTCTCCCTGACCTTCCCAGTCTGGAAACCAAGATAAGGTCGTTCTTCCAGATCCACATCCCACTAAAAACCTGAAGCCCAAAGTCGGGTGAATTCTGTCTCCTTTCAAACACGGGACTGAATCCCACTCGCTGCGCGCTGGCTCAGTATCATCAGGATATCATTGGTAGAAATAAACCAATTTTGAGTGGATCGGTTACAAAGCGTGGTTAGAAAGGTTCGGTTTCTACACAGGGATCTTCCCCGTGATACCAGCACGACAGAACATCCACCATGACCCACAGAGTGGTTTGCAGAAGCTGGAGCGTTGTTTATCCTCCCAAGTCCTTTTGCTGACACAACACGAACGGAGGTGGGAACAACCACGTTCAGCATCCGTAACGAATCTTGTTATTCCAGAGCCACATGCGACGTCAATTATTACAAACCATCGTGACCGATGGGGGAGAACATCCCACCAGTTGGCTCCATGCCCCACAGAAGTGCAGTGTTTTAGATGTGTTCCTCCACATCCCTTTTAGAGAAACTGTCTCACCTCCCGCCAGAGTCACTCTCAGCCTGAAGAAATCTGTGCGTTTTCCTGTTCTCCATCGTGTGTCATGTGTGGGTGCAGAAGGAGCCTCCTGAGCCCTGCCCTAAGGAGAACTTACCACGAGCCTGCTGTGGTGATGCCGCTGACAGTTTTGGAGAGGTACCAGGACAGGCATGAAGAAAACCACCCACTAAACCAACAAAGCATCCACATGACAAACACACATCCAGCAGCAGACACCACACAGCCCTAGAGATCGCTCTCCTGAACAAAAGTCATCTTTATCACGCTGGACTACCAAGAAGTCTTTCCACACCTACAAAAACCACACGGCAGGGGTTGGAAGGGAGCTCTGGAGATCATCCAGCCCAACCCCCAAATCCCTGCGCTGCACGGGTTGCTTTGCTCCTGCTCATCCCTTCCTTGGCAAAAAGCAGAGAGCAGCTGAGGCTACAGCTCACCTGTGATCTAGTGGTCCCTCTTCTTGAGCCTTTGAACGCTGCTCAATCCTAAACCATCTGTCAGTCAAGTGTCTCGTGCCTCCAGATCAGAGCCCTGCCGAGCTCCTTACAGCAAGTCCTGTATTCATTCCAGAGCGTCAGGGCTCTGCAGCCTCCTTCCACCTTTGTGTTGCTTCACAAAGCAAGAAGGAAAAAGCAGCTGTGCCCAGAAGTCTCCCAGAAATCACAAGATAATCTGAAGAACTGCAAGTGAAGCCAGAACCACCCATTTACCGCTTGCGGCTGAGGAACTGGATTAAGGGTGAGAAGACATTCAGGTATAACTCCATCAGAAACGAACCAAGTGCAACGAAGCAGCTTGGTCTAACCAGCCCCATCCACAACCCACCAAGGGTTTTAAAGCTAGCTGGAAGTGTTGCCTCCCTTCTCAGACTGGACTAGTTCTGAAAAATTCTCTTAACAGCTGTTGAATCCAAACCAGATCAGAATAAAGAAAATGAAAAAAAAAAAAAACAAACCAACCCAAACCCCACACTGGTCCAATTTTCTGCTAGAATAAAACCACTACCCAAACAGCAAAATCAGAAGAGACTTGATGCCTCATTAGCAAGAGAATAAGCAAGTGTGTTAACAGCTGCATTTTCTGTAATCACGCAGCTGCAGCATCTGTCTCTCCCTCTCCGTCACTCGACTGCAAGTGAAATTAGAAGAAACTAGTCTGGGACTACCCGTTCAAGCACCATTTCCTTCCCAAAGCTTTGCTGCGGAGGTGCGCTCGTTCCAGGGAGACGATGCCAAAAAAGCACAGAAATTTAAAGCTTTTAAAGCTCCTAATCCGTGTGGCGCTTCAGTAATACGCAAAGAGTTACGACCACACGACTCTTCCTCTCCCATCGTTTTGTGTTCAGCCCCTGCCTACTTGAAGAAGTTATATCCATTTAAATTGGCGCAGCTTATGCTGTAACAACAGCCCTAAAATTGTAAGTACCTGGAGGATTGGCTCCTTTCTCCCTGCTGCTTTTACAGTCGAATAATTCTCGGTCCTACAAGGAACGCGTTGCATGAAGGAGGCGTCCCAGGAGCTCTCGGAAATCCGGGTAAATCACAGAAGCAGCAGGTACCCCAGGCTCAATTACCCGGACGCTGCGCGAGTCCCATGAGCGGAAGCATCGCTGCAATCCCAAACATTTAGAACAACTCTAATTGTTGCAGGCTGCAATTCATCTTCCCAGGGTCCAGCCCTGGTTTTTCTCCAGAGGCCCATCAGAAGCTCCATCCTCCTCACGCTCCAGAGAAAACTGTTTATACAGAGCGCATTACATGGCAGAAAAGACTTGCTTCTCTCTCTCTCACCTACACGGCCCTAACCACTTGCCAGCACCTCCTGAAAACCGTGTCAATGCTGTACCCCAGGACACAGCCCAGGTCTCTGCAGCTTCAGAAGCGCCTGTGAAAAGGGATCCGGGGCAACTCGCTGGGAGTTGTGCAGGACTGCGCTCCGCTCCCCGCCCTGGTCCAACACCAGTAATTATAACCCCGTTGCGAAAGCCCGCGCTGCAGCCACATAGCTGGGAGTGTTGCAGAACATGTGTGGCCGTGATAAATTACAGCGCTCCAACAAATGCAATTATAATCCCATGCTTTAGAAAACAGAAGCTCTGGAGCCGCCCGAGAGCGGGACGCGCTGGGTGCGGGGCTGGCCACGGGCATCGATGGGAGCCAGACCTGGTCCCACCCCAGCTCAGGGCCTGTCCGAGCCTCCATTATCTGCTTTCAGATCTTGCCTAGTGGCACTGCTCTGAAGTGCTTTGCAGGGAAGCCAAAATTAAATTTCTCCGGCTGTTCTCACACTCTCCACAGCCCCAGCAAGCAGCGTGCACAAGGAATAAAGGAAAAAAAACCTGCTGCATCATCAAAGCCCAACCTCAGCGCATGAGAGCCCAATAAACAGGAGCCTTCTCAGCACCCAGAGCAGGGCAGAGCCCTGGGCAGAGGTTGTCCCCAAACCTTGGGCTCCCATCTCCCCAAGCCCCAGGGCTCCCACCTCCCTCTCTCCAGGCAGCATTTCTGACCAACACCACCACACACTTTGCCAGCTCTGGGGAAAGCGGCCCTATTAAAGCCTCAAAGGCAGAAAGCAGAATTCAAAATCCCCCGTCCAAAGCAATCTGGGAAGCCCCAGGAGGCACATGGCACGGAGGGCATTTCCATAAAAGCCCCGGCAGGGCTCCAGCCAGCAGCGACCTGCGAGCTCGCGCGGCATCGCCGCGCCGATACAGCCACGGCTACCAGGATGCTCACGCTCGGAGTTGTACATCTCCCAAAGGCAGGCACGTCCTTGGAGAACAGACTCTACCAAGAACTGCTCAGCTAACTTCACTTGCCGAGTCACTTCTTTCACTCGGGAGTAAACTGCTTAATTTGACTGAGGCCTGGCTGAGAAAAGCCAGCTCTTTGGAATGATGTATGGGTTTGGGGAGAGAGGAAGAGGTTTCCCCAAAAATCGGTGACAAGTCGCGTTGTCTGGGGGACTAATGCAGCACCTGGAAAAAGCACTTTCCTTTACGAAAAGGCAGCAGCTTCCCTGTGCCCATGGCTGACGCTAAGAAGCCGTATGGCCGTGTGATGTTTTCAGTGAAAAGCTGCTGCTTAGGCTGAGTATTCAGTAAACATTGTAGTAAAAAAAATGAAGTGTGGGAAGGCCTATGTGACCTCAGCAACTCAAACACCAGCCACCAAAACCAGACCAAGCTCTGTAGCCACACTGTTTACATCTCTGCATTCGAACAAGCCCAGAGCTTCTGGATGCGAAGCCTTCACCCAACACCTCTTTGTGCAGCCATGACCAACATTTGCAAAACCCACTTCCTATGGCCTCTAAGAACTGAAGATTTCCACCCCCAATAGTTGCCACAAGCCTTCTGCTTGTGACCCGGCCAAAAAGCAGCATTCTGTGCATCTGCAGAAAGTCCTGATCTTCTGCTGCTCTTCAGAGCCTTGCCCAACAGCACCAGGCAGTTGGTTCAGGTGAGTTTAGAGCTCAAGAGGCAACGGCACAGCCAGTTTCATACTCGCTCTCCGGAGAAGAGATGCGAAAGCTGTGCTCAACCACAGGCAGAGCCGCTCTCACCTCCCCGAACCTCCAACATCACTATAAAACCAGGAAAAATTGGAAGCAATTAGAGATAAATACTTTATTCTGTGCCCTTAGTTTGCTAAGAGAGGGACAACATCTTCCTTCCCTCAGAGAGGACCACTTCTGCCTTTCGAAACGCTAAAGAGGGATGCAGCAGGGTGAGAAGGGAACTTTGCACTAACAGACATCCTAAGGATGACAGAGTAACTCCTGGCAGCGTCTCAGTCCTGCATTCCTCTCCCGTGCTTCCAACAAGAGAGCCTCTTGGCTCTCAGGAACCCACATCCACTCCAAGATTCAGGGCCAGTAGCCACCGGCTTTGGATGTTATTCTCCAAGCTGTCTGTGCACCGAGCGGTTCAGGGGCTCTGGGGAAAAATAATCTGCAACCATGTCATTAAAGACACAAGCAAACGAGCGTGCACGCGGAAAGCCAGCTCTCTCCCCAAGCACAACCCACGTCTTTGCCAGTGCAAACACTAATTATTCCCGCAGTGCAAAGCCCACCATCAGCTTCTTACCTCCAAAAACCAATCTGAAAAAAAAAAAAACCCTAAAGAGAACGGTGGATAACCAGCCCCGACCACGCTGCCACAAGGACAGCCCAGGTAAGGCAAAGGGCATCCCCGGAATGTGCAAGGGCAGGAGAGGAGTATGTGGAGGCAGGGTGGAAATCAGGCTCAACTTGTCTCAAGGCTGACAACGCTGAACGAGAGTGCTCACGCTTAAGAGACGCCCTGACACTTGGCCTTTGCTGCATCACTCCCCAGTGAATCAGTCACGAAGGTTGCCTTCTAATGAAGACAGGCAGAGAAGAGAGACCAGGCGAGAGGAGCGCTGGGAAGGACGGGAGGTGCACAGATGGGACCGCCCGAGGAACGGGAAGGCTACAGCTTACAGGGATCTTGCAACTCTTCTGAAACATCCCAGAGAACACCAGCAGCAGCTACTACTACACATAAAATACCAGATAGATGAAATATCACATATTGACAAGAATTGCCTGTTGGAACTCTAAATAGGTTCTGCGTGAAGCTGCCCACGTGACATTGACGCTCATAACGCCCCGTGAGATGCCTGCAAGTGTTTGAAAAACCAAGGCAAAAATATTTCGGGACAGCTTTGACAGTCGTGTTTTTAGAAAGCGCACAAGCTTTGCCAATCACGTTAATCAAGGCTTAAAAAACAAAAAACAAAAAACAACCCGCAAGCCCTGCTCATCCGATTTTCCATATATGCCAAATGCAAACTGAATTCCTTGGCGGCAGAAGGCTGAGTCTGGTAAAATATCAATCACATGTCACTTTGCTCAGATAGCTCTGGCACCATTCCTGGTTATACGGACAAAATAGAATAACAAATTATTTCCAAGACTTTGTTTGGAAAAACAAGGTGCGAGATTTTTCTATAGTGAAGATTAAAGCTCTTCTATAGATCACGATTGCGCTCTTCCACAACCGCTTTAGGAACTTCCTCCAAGCTGTTCAGCTTCAATAATTCAAGAAGCGCCGTGACTTCATGTATTACACGTGCAGCTGCAAAACTGGGCTGCCTTTGGGAATTTCAAGGGCGGGTGCATCCCTGCCAGCTCCTCTCCGTTTCGGGAAGCTGTCGCTGCCATCCTAGCCCTGGATCCAGGCTTTCCTTCTCGTTGCCCCAACACGACTCCCTCCACAAAGGTCTCCATTCACCCTCAACTCTTTCGGCTAGAAACTGTCAGCACAGCTCTCTTGAGACCCAAAGACATGTTACCACTCAACAAGCTCAAACAAGTTGCTTTTAGGGGAAAAAAACCAACACAGGAAATTCAGGGAAGGGCAAGGCATTCCTTCAATATAACATTCAATTAACTATCCGCAAATCTGACCCAAAATGCAACCTGAAGAACTTTTAAATTCCTTTTAAATAACCTTCATCTTGCTTTCCCCACCTCAGAGCATCCCTCAGACCTGCCTGACACCAGTGCCCCACGTCTGCATCCCTGGCCCTGCGGCTCCAGGTACCGACTCCACCAGTCATCTCCGAGAGGAGCGCAGAAGAGAGACTGGATTCTAAAATTTAACAGACGTGCGTGTTTATAACCTGGACTGAAGTTTACAGAAGCCTTAAACACAGGCAGGCGAAGCCAGGCCATGTCAAATAGCAAGTTCATGTAGTATTTCCGAGGATTCCTGCATTCTGACTCATCCCGAGCTGAAACACACCGACCAGAACTACCTCTTCAGACTAAAACCGTAATCTATTTTCAGTTCCAGAATGAGTGCTGGAGTCAGGATCGTCTTTCATTCGCAAATACCTGTTGGTTTATGCAGTTTTAAAAGCAGTATGACATTGCTTCAACCTCAGCTTGGTCCATACAAAGCAGGTTGTCCATTAGCAGAACACCTTTTTGGGATTTCGCAGTTCCTCCATCGTAGGTTGTGATTCCTCTTTACATTCAAAGCGCAGCAGGCATTTCAAAAGAAAACAGACTTTCTGTGTCTTTATTCTCACTTTCCTACCACCGCTGGGAGTACCAGCACCCTCCACACTCTGCCCCAGCCAAGGACACAGAGGACTTGGGCTGAGCACTTTTCCATTTGAGAGCTTCAACCCCAATCCAGAATGAAGACTTCACAAAGCTCCTGCATTCCCACTAGAATCCCTGTAACCAAACGCTTTCCTTCCCTGGGTCTTACGAACAACAGGGATGTACAGAACACCAAGTGGAGCTTAGATCTGAAGCCAACTTTGCTGCATCTGAACGTAACGAATAAAAGTTCCAGTGCGGCTGAAGCTTAAGATATTGGGCAGAACTTCCCCAGGTCTGGAAACCTGGAGTCCCAAGCAGGGGAGAGTAAAGCTATAGGACACCCACTGCCATCCCAGTACCTAAAAATTACCAGGTGTCCATGCAGCTTTCCTCAAGAGCTAGCCCACCTGAAAATCTCTCTACAGAATCTTTAAAAATACAGGAAACGGATGAGATTTTAGTCTGGAATCGAAAGTTGTCCTCATCAGACCAGCCTGAACCTCCACCAGCCACTATGTGCTTACAGTTAACTGCCTGGTGATTACACTTTCCATCACCAGGCAATTAGCACTTCAAGGTTTTAAGCGCCCAGCACCAGCTCTTTCCAGAGTTATCAGGGGTGTGGGCTGGGCAAACCCAAGCACGACCATGGTCCGTTCCTCACATCAAACTCCAGGGCTGCTGTGTCTGCCCGGGGTGGAGGAGTCACCGTCCCCTGCACAAACTCAGCTTTGATAACTTCAGGGAAGCAGAGGGACACAGTGCCCACAACGCCAAGGTCCCGAGCAGAGCTGGAAGAGTCTCTCCAGCAGCCGGCACGGTGCTATCATCAGACATCTGAGGAGAAAACGCTCAAGCGAGACAGTTGGGTGTTGTTTTATGTCTCCACACAGGAACTGTTAAGTGGTATTAAAATAACAGAAACCACAAGCCAAACACAGGCAGTTCGGCCGCTTCCAACAACCAGGAGCCCAATCACTGGAACACCACTTCCAGGAGAGCCCATTTAACTCCCATTAGGAGCTGACCCAGCTCTTTTATCCTTTCCCCGTGTCATTAGAGGTGTATTTAAACACACGCACTTCCTCATGCCCCGGGTTTGATCAGTCATAGCAACAAACACCACCTTTAAATAGACTGGACAGCACTTGCGGACCTGCACCGGGAGTGATTTGTTTTATATCCACTCATTAACTTGCATTTATCTACCTACACATGCGTGACACTACTGGGCCATTCAGGAGGGCAGTGATTAACCACACTTAGCTTTCAAAGCCATGGGTGCGAGAGGACGATTTCAACGAGGGGAGCCATTTAAACTATATCACACTAAAGTACTACTTACATTTTGTTGCATCTTGCACAGCTGGAAGGAAAAACAGACTTTAAAGAAAAAAAAAAAATCAGGACCAATTAAGAGAGTGAATCAGTTACTCTATCCCACGAGCTCTAGACTGAATTACGGGGGGTTCTGGTTGAAGAAGGTGCCCCACAGGGACCCTATGAGGGTATGCTTCCTTGGTTGCCGCACAGATGCCCGCCCCTGCTACGTGACCTTGTGCAGAAAGAATGTCCCAGGAGTGACACGTGAGCAGACCCTGCTCGTGGAAGCTGTCTACAAGGAGAACTATTTGGGAATCATCAACTGAACCTGCCTGGCTACTGCCACTTCCTGTGTCCAGTACCCTGCTGAAGGAGCAAAGCGCTGGGTTCTGCTCCCCGGGACATCCCTGGGAGCCAGCGAGGGACACGTGGTCTAAAGAAAACCACCGCAAGGTAGACTCGAACACGGCCTTTCTCCAGACGAACAATTCAGGGAGAAAACACAACAACAACAGACAGAGCAGGATACCCGGGGCAGGCCTGAGACCATTCCATATTTTACTGATAAGTCAAGGTGAAGCCAATTTCTTAAGGAAGGAATTTTTGCTGGTGAGGGTGGTGAGAGCCTGGCGCAGGTTGCCCAGAGAGGTGGTCGCTGCCCCGTCCCTGGCACCATTGCAGGTGAGGTTGGCCGGGGCTCTGAGCAACCTGCTCTAGCTGCAGATGTCCCTGCTCCCTGCAGGGGGGTTGGACGAGATGAGCTTGAAAGGTCCCTTCCCACCCAAACCAGCCTGTGATCCTGATTCACCTGCAGGTCATACTCAGAGAGACAGCAAGCAAGTCCGAAGATAAGCTAGGGGTTCATACGTGATGTTGATGAACCACAGAAGCATTAAAAAACCAAAATACCTCACTAACAGGGACAAATACACAACTTGCACACCAGACAGGCAGGAATCCACCTGAGCAGGAGGAGAAACTTCTTTGGTGTGAGGGTGTGGGAGCCTGGCCCAGGCTGCCCAGAGAGGTTGTGGAGTCTCCTTCTCTGGAGGGATTCCAAAGGTGCCTGGACACGATCCTGGGCGCCCTGCTCTGGGTGACCCTGCTTTAGTAGAGGCATTGGACGAGATGATCTCCAGAGGTCCCTTCAGACCCTGTGAATCACCAGTCACAAAGGCGGAACGGGCAGCAAGGTGCCACTCTGCAGAAAGCAGCTGAGGTTTACCGAGGAGCACAAGCTGGATGAGTCACCAACAACCCACTGCCGTGAGGAAAAAAAGAGACCAACAAAACTCAGCACCATGTTGGGGTAGGTGCCCAGGAGCTCTGCGTGCGCAGCGTGGACGGAGCCCGGCCGGGAGCAGGCTCCAGCCAGCCCACGGCTTTCCGTGCCGTGAGGAACGCTGGACAAGGATGGGAGCAGCAGAGGACTTGGAGGTGACCAGCAAGGAGAGGGCATAGGGGCTTACGTCATGTGATTAAAAAAATAGGATGGAGAAAAATGTTCATAATGTAAGAAGATGGTGATATGGCATCGTCTAGGGAATGAGAGAAGGAAAGGACTTGAACTGTACTTCGGGGGACTTCAAGGCTCTTCCTACATGTCTCCTTCCTGCTGGGCTGGAAAAAGCAGGAGACTGGCTAAAGAAGTCGAGGTTAAAAAAACAAAAGCAGTTAGAAGAACATCTGTGCTGTGGTACCCTCCATCCCCTGCCCCAGAGCAGGGCTGACAGCGGCCGCTCCAGGCTCCCTCTCGACGCCTGCTGCTGCCACGGGCACACAGAAACGGGGGCCGTAGAGCTGCCAAAGTGCTCTGAAGCTCAAGTGCCATTTTCACCAGTTATTTTTAAGAGCACAGTGTTCGGGACTGTGTCCTCCCCAGCACCCACATCCATCTAGCACCGCGACTTCAGGCCAACAGCACTGCTAAGACTGCACCAAAAAAGGAGCTCGTTAACCCGAACGAGCGCTGGGCTGACTCTGTACCACGCGACACGCCACGTTCAAGAGTGGCTTGGGCATCTTCTGTGCAGACAAACCCAGCACCAAGAGCTACAATTTCCTTTGAGGCTACACCAGTTTCATTATGGGACCTCCAGCGCAAATCTCACCTCCAGCTACTCTGAGTTGATTCATACCTGGACATTTCACACTCAAACTTGCCCACTGAGACATCTGCTCCCTAAGCAGAGGCACCATCTCATCTCAGGGGGAGCCCAGCACCAACAAGGCTTCGAAGACTTCACATCAGTGCAGGTCACCATGCAGCCAGTGTGAACTCCACAGGATAAACCATCAGATCTCTGGCAAAGGAGCGGAATCACGACTTCCTCTTGGGAACCACAGTTCAGCCTATGGAAACGTCATGGGTGCCTCCAACTGGACTGCGGGAAGGTCCCTTGAAGTCAGGCTGTGGCTTCAGAACATCTGAGCATGCTGAGTACTGGGGACAAGAGCCCTACAAGCGCTGTGCAAGCTGTTCTTCACAAATGAGCACTCCGATACTTTGAAGACACCCTCTGTGCTTCCTCCAGCTCTTGCTTCAAGGAGAATTTATTTGTAACAGGGAAGAAAAGAGCAAAACTTTTGAGGAACTCCTAGCACCAACACGGGGAGAAAGTACAATAATCAATATTACCCCTTGATTGTCAGCTACAGGATTTGAGAACATTGAGATGTTCAACACAGAGCAGGTGGATGGGGAAGAGAAAAAACACCCTCAAACATCCAAATCACCAACACAAAAGCACCAGGGGAGAAGAAGCAAATAGTTTAGAGCTAGACTCCAGTGGGCTGGGGTACAAGGAGACAAAACCTGCAGCTAGACCACTCCAAATCTGCCTGGAGAGGCGATCAGAGCGGGATGCCTGCAGCTGCAGGAGCTGCCAGCTGAAGCAGAGCCAAAGTGGCAGCGGGAGATGCTCGCAGCTACCGGTCAAACAGCGGAAGAACTGGTAGGAAGTTTCCAGGAGCTGCTGGAAGATCCAAGAAAGCTGCAGCAAGCTCTGCTTTCCCATGCTGTGCCCAGACGTGGAAGGGTAAACAGCCGATAAGGAGCTATGTGCTCAAAGCCCCCCTGCGCTGCCCCACAGAACCCTGCTACCCCAAGGGCAGCTCCGTGCCCAGATGCCCACCTCCCCAGAGCTGGTTTTGCCGCTAGCAGTCCAAATCCCTGGAGATTTGATCCAAAGAGGATCTGATGTTGGACAACAGCTGCGAAGAGCTCTGAGCTGAGGGGTTCCTGCCTCGTACTGCAGTTACAGCGCACGAGAACACAACATACCCACGTAGGATATCCCCAGATACCGGAATTTCAGCTCCTGCTTCAGCTATTTGTCACTGTAAAACATTTTACGCCCAAGCGTGCTAGCAGCATTCTTTAAACTAAAATGACAGATAATATCCCGTTTTAGAGCTCCAAAGTGAGAACCTCACTACTCATTTCAATAACCAAGACAAACATTTTATTTAATGGCTGTATTAGCAGGCAGAAACACATTCCTCTTCAGAAAGCAAGGCGGACTCACAATCCGACTTCTGCAGAATTTAAACTCTCAATTAAAGATGAATTCCTCTAAATGGGGAAAAAACCCAAAAAAACAACACGACCTCCTTTCTTCTGAATAGAAACCAAGTGCAAATTCTGCCTTTGAGTTTCCAGGCTGCTCTGCTGCTTCCTGCCCTGCTCACAGCTTTGCTGGCGGGAGCGCGAGCGGAACCAAGCGATGCTTCTCAGACACGCCACGAGTCCTGCCAGCCAGTGGTGGGATCTACCCGAGGTCCCAAACACCAGCAAACCTACGTGGCTTCACGCTCCATCTAACCTTACAGGTTTCATTTCTTACCTCCAAAAGGCTGAGAGCTGGAGCTGGCAGGGGTCTGGAAACGCTCTCGCCTTGGGTAGGAGATGAGCCCTCAGGCACTCCAGCTGAGCGCTGCCAGGGCTGCCACGGAGCAATCTGAAGCAAATATCCAAATATTCATCTGCTTTCCTGCTCCTCAGGCCATGCGTCTCGCTCCAGAGCAGCACCCGTGTGCAGCACCGCAATGCTCTGCTGCTCTTCTAAGATCACTAAGACACTGATCTTTAATTTACCTAAACATTTGCAATTTCTAGGTTTTTTTGGAGGGTATAAATATACATAGAAAGACTCCTTTGGGCCGAAGGGGAGAAAGCAGCTGCAGCTTGCTTTGTTCAGCTGAGGGGCTGGACAGGTTTTTATACGGCTGCCTGAGTTCTCCTGCCTGCTGGAAAGAAAATTAGGACCACACTAAACAAAACCATAATCTATATGGGAAAGTGAAAAGCTCTAAGAGCTGGAATGAGGCCTCAGGGGCAGCACCTGAAGCCACTTTCCTTTTTTTTATTTATTTTTAAATTGACTATGTTTCATTTGCACACAACACAGACTCCTCCAAGCCTGACCTCCAAGCGCTCCAAACGCTGCACCGTGCAGGGTTATTACGGCCAACTAGGTCTGAATCACAGTTAAGTACCGAAAAGTCAAAATGCTGCTGCTGCTGCGCTTGCTTCCCTGCCCCTCCATGGTCCATCTCTCGCCGTTGCCTCCGATGGTTTCCTTGGAAACATATGCAAGCTTAAATTGGATTGACATTCACTGAGTGGACAGATGGAGTTTGGAACAGCCCAGCGCCTGAGATTCGAGGCCAAGTCCTGGGATACGTCCCATTACCGGTACAAAACGGACCCCCCTCACCTCCCCAAACCCTAAAACTTTGTAGAAAGGGTAAGGATCACCTAATTGTTCAGTAATGAGCCTCGAGGTGGCATCTCAGGCAAGGTCAGTGGTTACCCATTGTGCTTGCGTGAAAGCGCTGGGCGAAGCACGCCACATTTTTGTTTGGAGGGAAGGATTTAATTTTTGTTAAACAGAAGAGTTCTTAAGCTCATTAGCGGTTTCAGGCAGGACAACCCAGGCAAGCCACACGTCAAGAGCCTTTCGCAGGTAGCGACGCACAACCCGCGCTGTAATTACGCCGCTTGCATCGAAAAAAACTTTGTCGTGAGGCTGAAGTTATTCCTAGTGACCCTGCGGCCCCCACGCCGAGCTCCAGCCCCCTCCTCCCCCAGCACCACGAGGCACGGGGGTTTTAATCACACCTCCGTAGCCCCGGAGGTGTCAGGACTGCCATTTCAGCAAAGCTGGTAATTTATTCTGAAGTGGGAATTATTCCCTGGCTCTTCTTCCACTACACGGGAAGAAATGGAAACGGCAAGAAATGAAAATGGCTTTTTTTTTTTTTTTTGCAGGCTGGCTAAACGGTGTTTTCCACCCGCGCTCTCGGTCCTCTCTAACAGCGTTTGGAAGCATTCACTTCTTTGCAACCAGAAGGCAAGAAGGACAGTGGCAATCCCAAATAACTACATTCCTAGAGGTTTTTTCATTAAATCCAGCACCTAAGAAAAGGAGCGAGAAGGTGGCAGGGCTCTGGCAGCGCTCATTACGCATTCCGCCTCGCCAGCACGTGCGTCCTTATTGTACCTACCACCTCGAGATAATTAGGGACGTGCCAGAGAGTTGGGGTTACTCAGCGAGTGTTTGGGGTACGAAGCCCCGAAACGCCCGCACAAGCAAGGGAAGCGAACCAATTTGCTGAAATCTACGGAATTCCTGGGTTGGGATTTACAGGTCCGAGGTGTCAGGATGTTCATACCTGTCCTGCCGCCTGGCGTTTAGCCAGGATTTTTAAGAGGAAAAAAAAAAAATCTCTTCTTCTCTGTCTGCATGAGATTACAGCTGCCAAATCCTCCTCCTCTGCTGCCTTGCTCACCTTGCAGAGATCTGCTGCGTCTCCTTATGCTGAGCCACCTCCAACCTTGCTTCCTTGAACCGATTTTGACGGAGCCAGACAAACAAAGAAACAAGAACCAAACACGCCTCTCGCTTCTGTTTTTTTAGATTTAAAAAAACCCCACTCCTGCTGCCCACTAGTTTCCTTCGCGAGCCTGCGCTTTCCTCCTCCTCCTCCCAAATCTTCCACCTTTACCGATACGTGATTGTCGCTGCCCGTCCCCCCGGTGCCTCTCCATCCTCGCTCCGCAGAGGGAGATGCCTCCATCTCCATGCCCCTCTCCACCCCCCACACCAAATCCTTCTCCTTTTCTTTATGGTATTCCCAAACCCACATCAGCAAGACCTGCCAAGGGCCCCAATACTCGCAGCAAGCGATCACGGAACGCCGCTTTGGAGAGCGACCTCGAGCCCCCTCCCTTTTCAGCTCTTTTAGTCAAAACACCTTTAGTTGGGAGAACTTCCCGGGCAAGGGTTTGGTGCCAGTGGGTGCTCCCGGCTCGGCATCCTCCGGCTCTGCCGGCACCCGCAGCTCGGCCACGCTCCTGGCAGCGGCACCTTCTCCCTTCCAGCCGGCAAAAGTCACCCCGACCACCTCCTCGCGTGCCTCTAACGCCCCATTTGCTTTCCTCCGCTGCCAATTTCAGCCGGTTCCAGGTATTGTGCAGGCGCTCGGGGATACAATGAAGACGAGCGGCCGAGGATAATGCCGCGCGGCGTGGAGAGAGGCTCAAGCTCGCGAGTCTCGCTGCTTTGCACAGGCCACAGCCAGGAACAATAGAAGGCCACGCATGCTGTATGTAGGAAGCAGCACAGTTCAGCGATGCCCGCGGATCTCGATGCTTCTGCGATTTTATTTAAAGGATGATAATTCAGATGCTGAAAAATAAGCCGCCAGCAAAGCGGTTTTATTGAAATCAATGCTAGGAAAAACGCCTCCCTTTTATTTCTAAGAGCATCGTAAATAATTTGAAATATTGATATACATGCTGTCACTAAAAGCCAAGCTCTTTTATTAAAAAAAAAAAAATTCCAGCCTGCTGAGCTGGGCAAGCTGTACGGTTTCAAAGCTGAGCATGAGAAAGCCCTTCAAAAAACTCCTTGAAGAACAATGGGTGCCAGCAAGCACTCCTGTGATGTGGCTCACAAAGGGGGGTGAAAAATAAATAAATAAAAATTTTAAAAAAAAAATTGTAATTTTCTTGTTTAGTCACACCTTTGTTCAAGAGAACTGGGACACGAGGAATCCAGCAACTGGCAGCTCTGAACTGCAACATCCTCCTGTTCCTGAGCACCACACACTGAACATAAATCGCACGCCCTCAGCCCCACGGAAGCCCACCTGCCCCGAGTGCCATTTCCAGCGGTGCCGACCCCGCGGCACGCAGGACAGCCCCCTCGGATCCAATCGACGGCGCGTCGTGGCAGGAAAACATCCCACCCGGGCTGCACGATGCTCCGAGACAGCCAGACCCGCAGTACCCCGGAGCCGCTCCCCAGCGCCAGCACGGCACCCAGCGCCAACGGGACGAGCTGGGACCTTGCCGGGGTCAGGAGGCTGCTTTTTGTCCCGGTGCTTGGCCACGTGTGCTCCGAAAAATGCCTCCTGGGAGCTCACGCAACACATCTCTAAAGGTGATGGGAAATGGAAACGGCAAGAGGAAAGGAATTCTAAGAAACGAAGGACTGAGCAGCCCTCAGCAAGAACTCAAGCGAGCATCTTTGACGCAGACACACCTATAAGCCAAGCCAGGATTTTTAGGAAAAGGTGCTAAAAGCCGCATTCCCAGCTGTGCCACGCGTGAAGACGTGAGGCCCTGAGCTCGCTCTGCGCTCGGCTCACACGCTTTCCTTCCCCACCTTCCCAGGCCTTTCTCTGCCGCGCTCTACGGGCATTCCCACCGATTTTAACCATCCGAGGAAAGACACGGTCAGTTCCCACTGCCGAGAGGCCATTTAACACCCGCCCAAGCGCTGAGCGGGCTCGCACCTAAAAACCCCGACAATCAGAAGCACCCCTCATCTCATTTCTGACTCGCATGGAGTTAGTGACCACACACCCTCTAGAAATTCCATGTGCACCGACGATTAGCTGAATGCAGGAACAACCACCGCTCCTCCAGACCAGTTACCCCCATTTTCAGCTGCTTTTTGGCAGAAGCAGAGCGCAGCGCTGCCATTCCCAGCTGAGGGGCTTCCACTGTTATTCAACTCTAAATTTTCTGTGGAAATTGTATTACTGTAACATTAATAGTTCAGAGAGATTAAGAAGAGGTTCAGGTTGCTCACTTCACCCCACCGACTGCACCTCTCACATCCCCCCAGCTCTCCACACTATTTTCAATGGCTTTCCACCCGCCTTGCAAGAGAATAAACATGTAACGTGAATTAAATTCCATCAGCGCAAATACTGACAGGGGACAGAGAACAGGTGCAAAATTAATTCATTTAAAACCAGATTTATATTTATTCTTCTTAATGACATCCTTTGGTTTAACTTTTTAATTATAATCTCCGTCCCTCATTTAGCTCCACAGCGAGATGGTTGGACTAGATGATCTTAAAGGTCTTTTCCAACCTAAACGATAGATTCTAAGATTCTATTTCCATGGTCCTGTTCTTCTAATGGAAGATACCTTTTTTGCTCTCGCATGAAATATCACTGTGACTCCACTTTATTCTACTTTTTTATAATAATGCTCCGTGCTAGAACACCCAGCCTGGCCAGCAGCTGCCCCACTGCATTGTCCCAGACAATCACACACCTTTCCATCTTAAGAAATAAACCCAGCAGCGTCACCTTTAACTGCATTTTCCCATTTAAGGAACATTGGTTCCCAGTACAGAGGTTGCAAGTACGAAAGCTTTGAGGGTTAAATCCTAACAGCCTCATCACAGATAACTCATTCAGGGTAGCAACCCGGCCATGAATTTTAATATTTTTTCATCATTGAAAATCAAGCCTTTGGTCCACATGAGAAGTGAGGTGGTGGTGCTGGACAGCCACAGACATTTCTGAAGAACCCCCCTGCCCCACCACAGCCTTCCAGTCTGCGCGAAGGGGCAAAGTTCCTCCTGAGCACCCTCCACAAAGCATCCCCTTTTATTATTATCCCCCCAAACTTCCCCAGCTGTCCCGCACAAGGTTACAGCCCACGGCACGACGTGCACAGCTTGTGTTTGAAGCCATTCTTAGTTTTATGACTTCTCTGGGGTGTTTATTTTTCAGGGTTTTTTTGTATTTCCCAGTTATCTCCACCGCCGTTTCATGTATTATTAACAATATGATCGTCGTGACTTAATTAGTTCAGCTGGCTGGGTGCAAAGTGGGGGTCGTTCCCATCGTTACTTCCATGGGGCGTATCGCAACAGTTAACTGAGAATTAGATGGGGGAAAAAAGAAAAAATCCAACAAAAAAAGCCCCGCACGGCTCCTTTTGGGTGTACTATTTGCAGGTCTGAGCGTACCTTCCTATTTCTGCAGCACCAGATATAATCATTCATTCATTTTCTCGTGATCCAAACGTAATGCCAAACGGTGAGCTTGCCTTTGCCTACGATTTCCAATTATTTTTCAATTGTTGACTTTGGACAGATTTGCTGCTAAGGGCTTATTTTGAGCGCTGCAGTAGTATTAGGAAAGCATTTGCTGAAGGGTGTATTTCCCCAAAATAATCACCAAGCGCTATCTAAATCGGATATCCACAGACTGTTCCAGCACACGTGTCCCGACAGTCCCCGAATCACACAGTAGCAATTAACACCATCACAGCAAACAAAATTAGCTTAGGTACTCTGCCCAGAGAGGGTAAAAAAACCAAATAAATAATAAGGCTGTCAGAGCGGAGACAGAAAGGTGACGCAGATGACTGGTAAGGACAGAGCAGCAATATTAGACTAATTGACAGAGCTGGATGGGAAAACCTCAGCGCCTTCTGAAACAACAACATTGCTCTTACAGGACCAAGGTTGCGACTGTCTCCCTCCCCCTCCCCAACGCTACATTTCTGAGCGGCATTGTATTGTTCTGCGTGACTGTCACCGTCAACCCCCAGCAAACAGAGCATCCAGAACAGATCCGCTCTCTCCAAGTTGAGGGAATTATTTTTCACCCGCAGGTTTGGCGTTTTCCAGCTGCTTTCACACCTCTCCACGACGCTATGCTTCCCCGCGGTCGCAATCCTGCTCTGCTCGAGCGCAGCAGCCGGGAAGCCGACGCTGCTGCTCCATTAGAATGCTGCACTGAATTCATCAGGGAAACAAACAGAAATCAATGTTTAAATCCAAAAACGTCCTGTTAAATCAGACTAACACACAGTTTCCCCGTCGCCAGCAAATATTTAGACAGTTCCAGCTGGAGCTCGAGAACGATCCAGGTAGCCAGGACATGCCAAACGCGAAGGGTGGTTCGGGATGAATACGTTAGCGGGGTATTTCTGTTGGAGCGATCAGCAGCGTGCCGGCATTTCAATCGCATTACGATTTTGAAAGCATCGGTCTATCGCACGGGGTCACGTCACCCTACCTCGCACAAGCGCACGGGCTGGAAACCTTCGAGTGAAACCCCAGAAGGCAGCCCCGCGACCACAGCGCCCGAGCCCGCCCGTCTGGAGCGAGCGCTTCCTAATTGGGGCCAACTGATGGACGGATCAATTAACCAGGCTAGTAAAAGCCTCTGGCTCCGCGGTTCGCCCGGCTCCTGACAATGACGACTTCAGATGGAGGGCGAGCGCGAGGGGCAGCTGGATTCTCTAAAACAAAACCAAACCAGAACCTCTTTTCAGACGCGCGCCCGGGGAAGGTGGGAAGGGAAGGGAAGGCCAACCCAACAGACCCCAAAACGCCCGTCTTTTCCAAGTTTTCACGGCTGCTCTTTGGGAAAAGAGAGGGGGTTCCCACACCGTGCCCGGACATCCCCACGTCGGGCTGTCTGTCTGTCTGTCGAGCCATCTCTGAGCACTTTGCCAGCCTGCCGAGATCTGCCCAGTCACATGCGCTGGCTCCTGCGCCTCGTAGAAGCAGCTGGAAAAGAGGGAGCCAGCGGAGCTGCCTCCATTAGGAGCCTCCGCCACACAAAAGGAGAAGAGGAAACAAGCCCGGAGCCACCGGCAGGAAAAGAGAGCTGTCCGTGGCCAGGGGAAGCGGGCGGCGAGCGCGGCCGGGGGGAGCCGGGGCCGGGGGTCACACACCAGGAACACCACAACTCCTCCGTCGTGCCCCGCCGAGGCTCGACGGCACCTGCGCCGGCGGGGACGCGCTGCTCCCGCCCCGAACCGGGACAAACTCGACGGACTTGCCCGGGCAATTAACGGCGCCCAGGCGAGGGGGTTAATGGCAACGTCCACCCTTCCCCCCGCC
>VZZY01019079.1:429206-471833 GCA_013400335.1 Eurystomus gularis | reverse complement strand
CGAGTGCCCCCCGACACCCCCGCGGCCAGCGGGCCCCCGCAGCCCAGCGCGGGAAAAGTTTGTCGGGGGTCTCGGGGGGTCCTGGGGGCTGCCGCCGAGGAGAGGGCGAAGGTGTCGGGGTGTGGGTGCCCGCCCTCCCCGCCCCGCAGAGCCGGGGGTGGACACCCGAGAACGTGGAAGGTCAAGGACCCTCCTCGGCCGGTGGCTTCCCCGCCCCGAGCAGCCCGGTACCCCGGCATGGCCGAAACGTCCCGCTCCTTGGAGGGGGGAAAGGCCAACGGGGGTTATTGGAAACCCACCCCCCAGCTGCAGGGGGTCGGACTTTGGGTTTCCAACCCAAACCATTCTGTGGTTCTAGGATCAGGTGCCTCAGAGCGTCCCGGCACAGCCCGTCCCCAGCGGGACACGTGTCCTCACCAGGACAAGGTCTACACGGACCCCACCAATAGGCCTGAGACACGGCAGCGATTTCTTCCTATTCCCGACGAGGAGAGCGTCTTTAACTCTCCATGTTCTCCTGAAAAATAGGTTGAAAAACACTCAAGGGGACACAGCAAGCCTTGGCAGATCCTTAATGGGTGGTGAAGTATCTTCGGCAGGACCACAGTTCCCTACCACTGAAGTGTCTCCATCAGCTCCAGAGTGGGGCGTTTTGTTTGTCCTGTCTCTTTTAAGCCTAGGAAACTTCTGAGAAGCGAGCAACTAGCACGTGGGACAACAACAACCCAGAGTGCACCAGGAGGTTAAAATACACCCACCATGAGTTCAACCCCCCCAAGCCCTGAGGGTCTGCTTGAAATACACCTGGGGGGCTAGAATACTTTCTCTGCCTTGGTCCCTGGTCCGTGAGGACCTTGTAAACAAGAGCAAGATCAGCCACCGGTATGATCTTTGCAGGACCCAGGATCCTGTGATCTTTGCAGGACCTCCTCTTCCTACACAGGAGAAGATCAAGGGAAAATTCAGCTGTTTGGAGACACTGGGTCCAGAATGTGTGGTTTCCTTTATATCTGAAGTTTAAAGCTGAAGTTTCTCTTCCTTCCTCTGTGCACGAGATGAATGATAAATCCAACCGTTCTCTGCAATCAGGATTTGTGAGCTCTGAGCAGCAGCAGCGGATCCCACACGATGACAAAGTGACACTGGGGACAACACGGGCTCAGCAGCACCGACTTCAAGCAGGGCAGCACACTCAGGAAAAGGGATCGGCACTTTTTCCTTGCCCAATCCAGTGGTACCTGATGGTATCTCAGTGAACGTGAGCCGGGTGTATCCGTTGTGCTCACCACGGTGTTTCTGGAGAGCCCCAGGTAAAGAGGAGGCCCATCTAGAAGGTCAGGGCTTGGCACTGAAGTCCCCAAGTGCCAAGTGATGTACAAATACACCCAAAGCCTGCCTGAAACAAACACCAGTCATTGAGATGCAGCAGGAAAGAACAGGGATAAAATAAAGACCCTGAACAGCTACAGCCCTGGAAGCCCACAAGGGCAATGTGTGGTAGTGTCACCACCTTCCCATCGGAGCAGGTCCCCTCTTCTAGGATATTTGGAATATAATCCCAAGTGCTCATGTAGGAATGAACAATACACTTTCAGGGCTCTTAGGCAGCATTCAGATGGGGGAGGTAGTGGTGAGACCACCACCAGATCATTGTCAGTGAGAAGTTGGCAAACACATTATTTACCCAGCTGGTCCCTCAGCACCACATCTCCACAGCTTGGGAACCCCACCAGGCATGGGGACTCCACCACTGCCAAGGCCTTGACAACCCTTGCACAGAAGAAATTGTCATGTCCGGTCTAATGGTTTAGTGGAGCCCTGGCAGTGCTGGGTTAACAGCTGGATTCGATGGTCTTAAAGGTCTCTACCAACCAAAATGATTTTATGACTCCATGTGTTTGGGTGACTTCAGAAATCTGCTGCCTTGGACTCACTTAGGTCAACAGGACCAATATTTGGAGCAGGAAAATGAGGAGATAAAGTTTCAGGGACCGCTGCGTAGATAGAAGAATTCAGCAGGGATGCTCAGGGCTGGTTTTGCAGGGGAAGAAGACCAGAGCCCCTCAGAGCACTGCAACAACCAGGCTGCCAAAAACCTCTTCCTGCATGGAGCTGCCCACAGGGAGGCTGCAAGAAAAAACCAAGTGTAATTGAAACGGGCTGTTTGGAGATAAAGCACCTGCGGGTTCAGACAATCTCCTGTCCACACCAGAGGTCGAATGGCTGCGGCAGCGGAGAGGTTTTTCTCTCCCCAAAAGAGGAGAAGCTGCCCAGGAGGTTGAGTTGGAGGCATGGAGACCTTCATCTTGGCCAACAGCTTGCTGGCTGCTGGAGTAGTTTCTAAAATCCTCCAGGCTCAGCAGTGGGTTTCACAGGATAACGGTGTAGGGAGGAGATGCCTCTCTCAGACACGCACTGAGCTCTTGTGCTTCCTGAAGAAACAGGGACAAGCTCCACGTTTTGATTAGTGGTCCTTTAATAGTCCCCGGCCCATTCCCACCACCACCTTAGGCTTAGCTGAAGCCACGCTGCAACTCCAGCAACCCAGCTTCGCAGTGTTCGGGAGGCAAATACCTGGGAAAAATGAACAATAAATATCAAACATCTAGCAACTGCTTTTCGGTGAAGGTGGAGGCAAGGCCACCTCCCCTCTTCCAGACGTCCGGACTAGGAGAACATGCGGAGCCGGACAGGTTGAGGTTGGAGGACTGTGCAGTACAAGAGTGGGAAGCACAACAAAGCCATCTGCAGAGCTCCCTCCCTTTTGAGAAACTAATTTATTCTGAAGTGGGGCCTTTTCTTGTCCCTTTCTCAAAGGGATGAGGGGGAAAAAAGAAATAAATAAAGCTAATTGCTGATTACAGAACAATATGGCTGCGTGTCTGCTGTTCCTCAGCCTGTCAGCACAGCGGCACAGCCGAGGCGTGGGGTTTGGGTTTTTAATTCCCTCATTAACTAGGAAGAACAAGCCACCAAAGTCCCAGCACGGGATCTTCCTACCCCGACTTCTGGCCTGGTTTTGGGGCAAGGGACAACATCCAGGGTCCTGCTGCCTACAGCCCAAAGAGCGGCAGAACAGGGACCTGCCGCCCCGCGCTCCCCGTCTCATCACTGGGGCTACGGCAGCGACGTGCCGAGGTTGTCCCTGTAAAGCCCCACAGCTGTAGGAGGAGCTGGGGCAGCTCCAGCACGGGCCATGGAGGAGCAGGGATGGAGGGCCAGGTTTTCTCTCAGGTCACAGAATTGCCTGGATTGGAAAAGACCTTTTAGTTCGTCGAGTCCAATCGTTTATCTAACAGTGATGAGTCCTCGACTAAACCATCTCCCCAAGCACTATGTCTGTACGTCTTCTAAATACCTCCAGGGATGGGGACTCCACCACTGCCCTGGGCAGCCCGTTCCAATGCCCGGTAACCCTTTCAGTGAGGAAATTCTTCCCAATATCCAATCTAAACTTCCCTCGGTGCAACTTGTGGCCGTTTCCTCCTGTCCTATCACTTGTTACTTGGTCGAACAGACCGACCCCTCACCGCTCATTGCACCCCTTGCCTCAACAGGTATTGGGGTGGGAGACACACGCAGCTGAGCAGCACTGAGAGGTGAAGGAAGGGGCGGGAGGATTTCACCACCAAACACTGAAAAACCAGGAAAAGGGTCTTTGCGTTTCTTGGCTCAATTTCAGGAGTAGAAGCTTGATTTGTCCTGCAGGATCCTAACAGCAGAGAGCCCAGGAAGAGCCCCGGCATCACCCTGCTCACTGCGGCCCAGCAACCCCGGCTGGCAGAAGGAACATTTGCCCTGCACACCCTCAGAGCAACACTCAGAGCTCCTTCCATCTTCAGGACCAACCAGGGAAAGTGTCAAAAAGTCACGGAAAAATGTAAGAAGAGGGAAAACTCCCCCGGCAGTGCTGCGAGGAAGCCTCAAGCTGCAGTGCCCGTGCTCACAGGAGGCTGTCGACACCCAGTTCTAGAGGAAGTTCTACCTGGAAGCACAACACCAAGAGCTTCGTGCCCACCCACGGCACCGGCAAACTCCCCCACCACGGACAGAAAGCTCCCGTTCCACAGGCAGCTCCCAAACAGGCACAGAAGCTTAAGCGACGGGCTCAAACCGAGTAAACTCAGCCAGCAAAAGTAGCAACGTGGAGCAGTCTGGAGGATCCTGCGCCAACTCCTTCCTCGGTCAGGCCTCGGGGAAGGACCTGGCTGCAGGGAAGAGCGTGGTGCATTGCAGGGGGGGATCTCCAGCTCCCACCTTTCTGGGCAGCCTCCGCAGTCAGGGCTTGAACCCACTTATCAGCCCCAGCTCTCTGCCGTCGTCTTTCGGTGGCTCCTGGTTCCAGTGCCGGAGCTGGGTTAAGCAAGTTGTCTTTACTTCAGCGGGTGTCGGCTGCATCCCCGCGGGTTCCTTCCTTTTCCAGGCGTCTCCTCGAACGGGCTGGCACCCAGGAAGCATCCCCGAATCCCCACCCGATGCCTCCACGTAGAAAGTGCTTGTGCTGCGCTGGCTCCAGCAGCAAAAACTCCATGGTTTTGAGTGGGCCCCTCCTTTTCTTCCCCCTCCGGGGCTAACCCAGTCAATACCAACGGCCAAATTAATTCCTGGTGGAGCTCTGTTGGTATTATTACCCCAGAAAGCAAACTGGCTGTCAGTCTTTGGGTACGCAGCATACCAGTGGTGGTTACAGAGAGGCTTCCGTGGAGATCTCTGTTTAAACATCAGCTCATTCATAGCTGGGTGAAAAATCTCCCCTTTTCCACCGAAAGAAGTCGGGAGGGATTCGGGCTGGATGAGAGGGGTCTGCCAGCACACACCGTCTCGTTACCTACCTGCAAAATGGCAAATAAAAGGGACTCTGTCTCAGGAAATCACCGGCGGGTTTTTAGCATTGTTACCCCTACGAAGGTTTAATTTATATTTTGTTTTAGTCTTAGGAAAGTTGATGCTGCTTGTATCAGAGTGCCAGGGAAGTTCTGCCCACGTGCTCTGCGAGAGAAAGGGCGTCGCCATGTGGTATTTCTCATTTCACCTCCCGTCGTAACACTTTGCAGGGCTTTGGTGAGGAAAGTATAAGCAGCATTAGCCAGGGAAAAAACAAGGGGACGATGAATTTTGCTTGAGATGAGCTTGGTGGGGACCAGCACATCCAGGAAATGAGACCTGGATTAAAGGAAAGCAGAAAATCGCAGGGGTAACAGTTAAAAACGCACCCAGGCGCTGTCATGGACGGAGGTGAACGTTGGTGTGTGCTCAAGTACATCGCAGAGTAACGATTAAAACCGAGAGACTCTGCTTTAAGAGCTGGATCGTGGCGGTGCTGGTGAAAAATTCCCATGCAGGGGAAGAATCCACTGTTGTGCCGTACGTTCCCTAGGTAGCCATTATTTTATGAAGTGTGATTCACAGAAACAGGGAGGCTTGGAGGAACCCAAACGCAAAACACATGTCCCAAAAAGACACGATGGGAAAGCAAACAGTAATTATGTGACCATCTGCGAGCGGCGATGCGGAGGGATGGGGCTGCGAGCGCCGGCGCAGCTGCGAGCGAGGGCTGCGCTCGGCGGGGCCGGATGGAGCCGTCCCTTCACCCCACGGCCGGTGCCGGGGGCTCGGTGCAGCGCGTCCGATGTTCTCGGCTTGGATAAGGCAGCGGGAACAAAACCTTTGCCGTGTTTACAACTCAAACCGGCTGCTTTTCCCCTTGCACGGCACTAATATGGGGAAGCTCATCAGAAATCCCGACGGCACGAGCGCAGGCCAGTCAGTTTTTCCGTCGGAAGCAGCTGCGTCGCTGGTGAAAACTTCATCCCCCTTCTCCGTGTCCCTCAGGTGGACGGGAGCTCATGGCAGGTCATGGAGGTGACCGTGACCCTGCTCGGCATGGCAGAGGAGACTCGCATCTGCTCCTCCACGCTCCCGGGTGGTTACATCAAGCCAGCCTGTTTTGGTGGCTGGGGAGGTGATGTCCTGGGGAGCAGGAGGGAGGACAAGGGGTGGCAGCTCTTCAGACGGCCACGGCCGGCTCCTCTGCAGCCTGCCTGCTGCAGCTCCAGCTCCTCCGGCCTCAAAACAGAGAAGTCCGTGTTGCTCTGCTCACTCGAGGTGTTGCACAAGCAGCTGAACACCCACGTACCGTGCTGATGCTGCTGCCTCGGCCAGGCACGACCTTAGAGTAGGCGAGAGACCTTTGGGTCAGATGAAGAGCAGGACAAGAGGCTGAACGGGAAAGGAAGCCCCAGCACTCCTCCACATCAGCCCCAGCTGACATCCCCAGCGCTCCGGTGTCCCCGGCAAAGGAGAAATCATGGGTTTGGGAGTCAAATAGCATGACTGAGTGGTGGCTGGGAGCATCCCTGCCCTCCCCACGGAGATGGAGAAGCTTTGCCTTCAGCCCCCAGCCAGGATGCTTGGTTTAACAACCAAGAGGTTTGAGCTGCTGCAGCAAATCCTCCCTCCTCGGTCTTTCTGCTCTGACTCGCAACCCGGGCTACGTCCTCCAACCTGACCGCAGTGCCAAGACTCGCACCCACCAAAGCAGGGGGTTGGACTAGAAGAACTCTGAGGTCCCTTCCAACCCAACCCAAACCATTCTGATTCCATGATTCTATGAAGTATTACGATCCAGCCGGGAATCTTGTGACCTCTGCAGGAAAAGCCCTTCTGCTATCCTGATTTTCAGGTTCATCGAAAGATGCTGTTGTGCAGAACCTCGTTAGCTTGTGCTGAATCCAGCTGCCAACAACAGGAGCTGTGAATTAGCGCCCAAGCGAAGAAAGCGCAAAGGCAAAAAGGAAGGTAATGTGTCTCAAAATGGACTTTGCTCATGTATCTTATCATTTGTAGCTTTGTTTGAATTATTTATGATAATAATTTGTAGTGGCGTCTGTAGCGCATATTGTGAAAATAATGAAATCCGATTCACATGGGGCTTCTCTCTATTAAATCTCGGCAGAAAGGTGAGGAGAGCCTGCCAGGGTTGGCAACACTCTTAGTAAGGAAGGGAGTTGGGAGGTTCCCTGGTATTTAGAAGCGGTTTCTCATCTTCAATCCACTCTGCATCCATGTGTAGTCGTTGCTCGATGGCCACCTGAAATAAAAACTCTTAGAATGGGATATTCCTTGGCTGGTGTCTGCACAAAAGCTGATTTTCCCTCATGTCCAAGCCGATGAGATGCAGCTGATGCAGGTCTGCGCTCACGTCCGAGCAGCGTGCCACAATTTGGCTGTAAACTGAGCAAAGGTGGCCCGTGGTCCCCGAGACCTCGTTAAGCCAGGACCCCACAACACGGGGCTTTTTGGAGCACAACGTGCCCCCGCCGCAGAGCTGCCTGAAGAGCTTCATCTCTGCTGATGCTCTTGAGGTACCTCAGTGCTGAAGCTTCAAAGGCACATTGAAAAGCACCTGTGGGTATGTCGGCAGGAGAAAAATAAAGCCCCCATCACTTCCAGCGACCTTTGGAGGTCCCACCTGAAGCAGGGCACAAGGAACTTCGCGGAGAAGCCGTATCAGTACCGTAAATAACATGATGGACAAAACCAGCAATGATAAACACCAGTTTAGGGGTCCGGGGTTAGCATCAGAGCTCGGAGGTTGCTGCTGTGGGTATCTGACCTGCAATACCCCCAAAACACCAGGCTGCCGTTACTTGGCCAACCTTTTCCCGGACTCTTTGGTGCCCAGTGAGGTGTTGGGCCGGGCGAAGGGAGCGTGTGCCTGGCGAGGCCCCGCAGAGCCCGTTCCCTCTGGACCTTGGTCCGTACCACTCCCACGCCAGGATCCCAGGGGCAGGAGATGACAGCAGCTCTTTGCTCAGCAATAAAACAGGGCGTGAAACAGCAGCCAGCCCTTTGGCAGCCTCTGAACCGACAGCGGGTGCTGCCGAGAGCGGGACTTCACGTCTGAAGTACTGACGGGGGCTCACACGGTGTCGTCGCAGCTGGAGAACCAGCACCTCAAGGCAGACGGTGTTTGCCTGTGGTTCTTCACTCCCTGGGGCTGTGTGTGCACGAGCAGAGCATCCGCTGCTGGTTGCGGGGGCTCCGCCGTCGTTGGGGTGAGCGGTGCTTCACAGGGGATGGGGAACCTCTCGCAGGAGCAGACACCTCAGGGCATCAGAATCTGGCATCGATATTGTTTATTTTCTAGTTGGAAAGCTGCAGCAGCTCCAAGGTGCAGCAGCTCTCACTGGCCAGGCTTCTGAAGCTGTTCCTAGAGAGTTTGTCCCGATCTCCTGAGAGCGAGGCACCCAGCTCCCTGCGTGTCGGTGGGAGAAATCCCAGGGCACCACATTCTCGGCGAGCCTGAATCCGTCCATCCATCCAGCACACTTCTGCTTTACTGAGGAACTTCTGCCCTGACTTTTCCCCTGCCCTGCTTATCTGCTTTCGTGCTACCGAGCAATGGGATGTGCAATATCAGACACAGAACGTGCTCCTGGCGAAGGCCGGGGTTGGGCAAATCCAGCCGTGCCTGGGCACGTCCTGAAGGAAGGTCCAGGAGGAGCTGGGAAACCTGCTTTTGAACGGAGAGAAGATGGGGAGCGATGAGGTTAGAGTGCCCCTGAAACGGTTTTATAGGTGACAAAGAAGGGAAACGCTCAACAGAGCTTTTGCAGGCCACCTCCAAGGCTTCCTAAGGGAAAAAAACCCACACTATAAAATGAAAATAAAACCTGAATTAAGTATGTGTAGTTTAAAGACACAACTCTGCAGGGATATCTGCCTTTGGGAATATATCTTCACTATCTGAACCCCGAGTGGTGGGTCCTGTTTCCCTCATACCCGGTATTACCGCGCGTCTCTGCCCTCGGCCGCTCACCACGAAGCCAACGCGGCTCCAGGACGGAGCCGGATCCCGCGCCGGCCTCGGCCGCTGCCTCAGGGAGCGAAACTTTAAATACAGCAGCACATTTCTCGGGGTAGATGGACGGGTCCAGCTCCGCTTCGGGTCTCTGCTGAGCCGCTGAGTGTGGGTTTGTCTCTGTAGAATGTCAATAACAAGACATACACATGTCATTTCGGTTGTGTTTATATACATAAAACAGTTGCAAGTAAAGCAAATTCTGGCCTGGGTGTTGCAATAAATGAGCTCGGCGAAGGCTTCCCCGCTGCCCTCCACCCGAAGGGGCTCCCCCCGCTTCTCTGCCCCCCGCCCCGCTGCAACAGGCACCGGGCGCCGGCGGCTTCGCGGCTCTCCCGGGGGCGTGGAGGGGGAACGGGGCGAGGATGCCCAGGGCGTCAGGGAGGATGCTCCGGGAAGACCGGGCGGCGGGTCCCGAGGGGACGAGGCGGGGATGCTCGGGACGACGGGGAGGGGATGCCCAGGGGGTCGGGGCGAGGATGCTCGGGGGGAACGGGCGAGGATGCTCCGGGGCACCGGGCGAGGATGCTCCGGGGGTACCAGGCGGCGGGTCCCGCGGTGCAGGCGCCGGGAAGGGCCCGGGGGAGGTGTCGGGGCCCGGGGCGGGGAGAACGGGGACAAAGAGGGGAAGGGGCGGAACCGGATCCGGCGGGAGCGATCCGCGACCCGGGAGCGGTGGCTGCGACCCCCCCGGGGGCAGCGGGGGCGGCTCCTGTTCCGGGAAACATCGGGCAAAAGAAGTTTCTTTTCTAGAAATCTTCCGCTGGGGTGTTTCCTTGAGTGGAAATCGCCCGGGCACCTCTTTGGTACCAAGCCAAGGCTTCACAGCCGACGCCTCCCGTAGCCTCCCCCGGGCTGGCTTCGAGGGGGGTCGGCGCATCCCCGGGGCTGTTCCCTGTCTGTGCCCATCAGCGCCCAGCAGCTTCGTGCCCTTATCTCCTCATCCCACCTTGGGTGGGTTTTCCGGGCTGTTGTCACACTGTCACGCCGGTTTTCCCGACACTTGTCAGGACAATGTCGGATCGTGGCCAGTAAACATCTGTGACCAGGCACCATCTGTGACCATCCACCTTCTGTGACCATCCACCCTCTGTGACCATCCACCTTCTGTGACCATCCACCCCGTCTGCTCAGGTGGACACCCATCACAGACTTGTTGAAAACTCCATGGCACCCATTGGGTCTCCGAATCCGAAAGCTTTGGCTGAATTGTAGCCATTTGCTCATTTATTTATTTTATTTTAATGTGAAAATGGCGTCATTGCTGGATGCTTTATTCTCATCTTGTCCCCGGGCTCCCGGAGAAGCTCGGCACTGTGAGGTCCATCCAGCGTCCCACTTGGGGACGTTTGGGCTTGGTTTTTACCTCCTTAATTCCAGTAGCTTGAGGTGAGAGCAGGACAAGGAAGGAGCAACACCTCCATGGGACATCGGAAAAAGCTCCACCAGCCTCATTAAGGCAACAGCATCTTCTCCGTGGAGGAGGAAATACTCATACGCACATCATCTGTCAGCCTCTGCGTAGTCCCGTGGGTGGCAGGGGAGTCAGGGTCCAGCACCCACACTGTGAAGCTCAGGTGGATGCTGGGGAGCTTCTGCACCTCCCTCCCTCGCTGGCCGTGGGTCGGGTACCTGGCGAGCAGCAGAGGAGCTGAGATAACCATGGGGCAGTTAAGTTTTACGGGGAGGCTTGGAGTTTAGCTGTACAAATCCTATTAGCATTAACATCGGCTGTGCGGCTCAATCCTCACATTCTGCGCAGAAATTGAATCCCGGAGGGGCTGGCTTAAACCCGCAAATACCCGGCGAGGGAGAGTCGGGAGCACAGGAGGGTTTGGCCGGGCCGGAGGCTCCTGTGGGCAGTAAATCAGGGACTGGGGGCTGCCGGGGGCCGCCGACAGTCCTTGGGGTTGGGGCTGGCGAGGAGCTGGGGGAAAGGATCAGCCCCGGTGGGCAGCGCAGCCCAGAGGGCACGACAGAGGGGTGGGCAGAGGGTGAGCGTGGTCTGAAACAGCAGGAGAAAAAGGAGGGGAAAGGGAAAAGTGAGGGGAGGGAGATCCATTTGGGGAGCAAGGGGAGAGAAGCAGCAAGAGAGGAGGATTTGAGCAGGGAGGGGGGAGTGGGAGAAGGAAAGAGAGCAGGGAGAGGGGAACAAGTTGGACCAGATGATCCTTGAGGTCCCTTCCAACCTGGTATTCCGTGGTTCTATGAGCAGGGAACAGGAGCGGAATGTTTCCAATGGGGAATGTGGAAAGCAGTGGGGTGGGTGGGTTTTGGGCAGCCATAGAGAAGTCCCGCTCCATGCACTTACAGGAAGAGCCCATCCTGGCGTAGCTCTAGGCAGGACCGAAGCTCTCCCGAGCCAGTGGCGGCTGGGGATGGGGTTTGGTTGGGGGGCCGGTGCCCAGCGCCCTGCCCACGCGTCTGCCCTGGGCTGGGGCTGTCCCCTCAGCCCCACCAGAGGAGACGGGCTGACAACACAAACCCGCTGGGCCAAGGCTGATCAGACAAACCCCACGGGGCCAAACTGCAGGGACAGAGCTCGGTGGGAGAGCCCAGAGCTCGGGGCGCCTGCAAAGAGGGACAGTGGGAGCAAGCTGGTGTCTGCAGAAAGGGACAAGGGGAACACTCACCTCACTGGAGACCCCAGAAGCGCCGTGTTCCAGTGTTGTTTCGGGTTGTCCTGGCTGGAAGCAGGAGGTGGTGGCACAGCAGACTGGAGTCCCAGCTCAGTTCCCATTTTGGTCCTTGTTCTTGGACCTTCATCTGGCATCTCCCTGACCCCTAGACCATGCTCCTTGCCAGGAGTATCCTTGCCTGGTCCCATCCGAGCATCCTCACCCATGAAGGTTGGACTTGACGATCCTAGAGGTCTTTTCCAACCTAAATGATTCTGTGATTCTATGAAGAGGGCTGGCTTGCTCCGCAGTCCAGCCAGGGAAGGACTGGGATGAGCGGAGTGGGTTTTCTCAGCTCGTTACAACACATCACAATTTCCAGGGAAGCACCGGCACGTCCCAGCGCCGAGGCACCACGGCAGGGCAAAGAGAAGTTCCTTAAACAGCCGGGAAACCAGCAGAGCCACTACGGCCATCAGCGTTGAGATCCTTTCCAGATGTCCAACGGCAGCATCTCCCCGAGGGATGGGATGTGGGACGTTGAGGGGTGTGGGATGCTAGGGATACGGGATGCTAGGGATACGGGATGCTGGGCATGCGGGATGCTGGGCATGCGGGATGCTGGGGATGCGGGAGGCTGGGGATGCGGGAGGCTGGGGATGCAGGAGGCTGGGGATGCGGGATGCTGGGGATGCTGCTGCAGAGGAGGACGTGGGTCCTTCTGCAGGCACGGCTCCACGGCTGTGAACAGCCACGGCCCTGGGCTTGGCAGGAGGCTTGAAGCATCATCCTGGCTGCTGTAGCCCTTGCAAAAGCCATTATTAACCCAAATATCCTCATTAGCTACTCCTGCGAGGACTTGTACTCCGCTAGTCCAGAGTATTCCCAGGGAGTCAGGATTTCTGCTTTTCTGACAAATGAGTGTATCTGGAGTAAAGGGAACTTTAACTCATTAAGGCAGATTTTTGTTGAACTCCAGGCGGGCGAGTGGAGCTGTCTCAGCGAACGCAGCTCTCAGCAGCCAGGGCGATTGCTTACCAGTAAAATTAATCTAAAGCGGAGGTTCATTGCCCAGGGTGAGAAGCCTTGATACCAAGATAAGATGATAGCAAGACAAGATGTGAGTTCAGCCGTCAGACAGGGACTTGGTGCCAGAGTCGGTGGGGAAAAGTCTCATCAGGGAGACGCTGGATGATAATTAATGCTCTTGGCCTCAAATTTAAGGACCTGTTTATTCCTCTGAAGTATCTCTGGAGCGTGCTTGGTGGCCTTGCGTCTGTCCCAACCTGGCATCCAAAGCAGAGGAGGTGGAGGGCCGCTCCTGCTCCTCAGCCCCAAGTTCTCTTCGCTGTCTCCTCCATCACCAGTTCACCACTCGGTTTTTGCTGCTGGGTCAGCAGGGACCACCCGGCCAGGGCGTGTGGGCTGGTTGGGTCGAGCCATTGGGAATGTTGGAATGAGCAGCAAAGGTGCTGGTGGAGACCCCGTGCTGCACGTCGATGGTGTGACTGTATTGGAGAAGACCCATCTTGCAACCTCATCATGAATCCTCCGTTTCGGGCAAAACAGCCTTGGCCTCAGAGCGTGTGTGATGAGCAAAACGTTGTGGGTTGGGTCGCGCAGGTCGGTGCAGCTGTCCTGACCGGAGCGGCCAGGAATTGCTTTCGGAAAGCTGTGTCAGATGTTGGTTTGGGTGGACACAGAGCTTGACAAGATCAGAAAACCCCAGAGGGTTCATTCTCAGCCTGGAAACCATGTCAGCAGCGACCAAGTTTAAAGAAGGTGGGTTGTTAGCACTGTTTGGACAGAGCCCAATGTCAAAAGCCATTTATTCTGCTATTACTATTCATTATTCCCTCCAGTGTTACCCTGGATGTTTGAGCTGGGATCTGCCTAATCCCGTAAAACCTGGCTTCTCCTCCTGCCGGAACGGGGAACAAAGTCATAATTCTGCTTTTGCAGCCGCCCAGGCTGTTGCTATGGGGATGCCGCAACGTCCCCGGTTCCGAGAGCCGCTCTCCCGCCAGCGCAGGTAGGAGCAGCCGCTCTCCAAAGGGGAGACGGCCCCGGATCGAACGCGGCACTTGGACGATGAGCTGGGGAAGTTACAGATCACTCCATCAACGCGACGGCTCCGGACTCGCAGGGGCCCTGCCTCCTGAATTGTAAATACAGACCGAGCCAACCTGGCTCAGCTGGAGCTACCTGAGGTTTGTACGTGGGGGTCCTCAGACCCCCCCCCAGTTCTCCTGCTGGATTTGCCCCGTTTGCAGCCTTCCCCATCCCTCCCAGCCCAGGCCCCATCCCAGGGTCTGGTGGAGACTTTTCAAGCACAAAAATCCCCTTGAAAAGAACCCCTGGGGATGCCTTTGGGTGTGAGGGGCTGGGGGGGTAACGTCCCCCCAGGAAGGTTGCACAGACTCACCTGAGAGCAGCAACACTGATAAATCCATGAATCCTCACTCCGGTGGGCAGCGATTGCTGCCAGACCCACCTTATCCCCCCAGACCGGGGGCACTGACCCCGGGGGTGCTGCTGCAGCTCTCGGGCAGCCCCTGGCCCGTAAAAGCATCTTTCTGAGGTCACTGGAGGGAAAGTTCCCAAAAGGTGCCAGCAATGGTGTAAAGTGCAGTTTTGTGGGGGGCAAGACAGAGTTGGATGAAATTTCAAAGCTGAAATGGGCAATGAAGCGGGTCCTGATGAGGAACTTGTTGGAACCCGGGGAGAGGAAAGTGGCTGAAATAAAAAAAGTTACAAGCAAAGAAAATAATTTCCGTGCCTGTGGTATAAACTTTCTCCCGTGTTTGGCGACGTGTTCTACCCTGGGTTCTTCATCATGGGCAGTCAGAGGCTTCAGCCTGTCTCTCCAGGTCTCCCTGGGGTTTGCTCATTGGCCGGTTGTCTCGTATGCAGGTACTTCCAGCGACGCTTGCTTTCGCTCAGCGGTCGGTGCCCGCCGGGTTCCTGCGGGCACGGCCAGCCCAGCGCGGCATCCCGAGCTGTGCCTGCGGATCTCCAGGGTTCTGTTCTGCTGCAGAGCTCCGGGGCTCTGTGGGAGCACCCTGAAATACAGCAGAGATCAGCCCCTTCTGCTTCCCACCCACCCCTCCTGTTTGCTTTCTAGAAGGCCCCAATAAAACTGAGGCCGCAAACCCTTGGGAAGGTCAAGGCTTGGAGGCAGGGATGCTCTTGGCCCCAGCCCGCTGGCTGCTGCAGGCAGGAGGGGGCAGAAATACCAGATGACAACGTTTCAATGAGCATCAGAAAGAAAAAGACAAAAAAAAAACCCCTTTAAACCCCTGTCCAGCCTGCTTGCTGCGGGCCTGGCCAGCACGTCGTGCCGATGGCATCGAGTATTAGCTCCGTCCTTCAGTGTACAGAGAGCTGGCGGGGGAGTGAAGGCAGCTCCCTCCTCTCCTTGGTGCTTCAAACAATAACCCCCAAAATCACCTTGGTGCATATTTAGTCCTATTCCCCACCTGCAGTCTGGGTCTGAAGACACAGATCATCTCTGTATTGTTCCCTGGGACACAAAAGCCTGCGGAGCCTTGGACCAAATCGGAGCCTCCTCAGCCCCGCAGCGAGGTTTGCTGGTACCTGGGGAAATCCTTTCTGCTGCACAGGGACTGGGTTTGGGAAACCAGCTGCTCCGTCTCTCCAAACAACACCCTCTGTGCAAGGAGATCGGAGGCAGGAGACCAAACCAGGATGCTGTCGCGAGGGAAGGTCCCGCGCAGACCTGCCGAAGGCTGGAGCCCTGTGGCGATCTCTGCGGGACGCCCGCCCTGCACCGACGCTGCGTCCTCGCACGGCAGCGAGGAAAGGGATGAGGAGGGACAGCCACCATCCCAGACCAGCCCTCCGCACCACTCGAGCCTCTCCGGAGCCGTGCAGAACGATGGCACACGCACACGCGGCTGCCCAACGCCTCCTGGTCAGCACCCACTGCTTTGCAGCGACAGTTTTGGCCTGGTTTGGATTTGTTCAAAGCTGGAGAGTTTGATGTGTCCCAGCAAAACAGCCATCGCCTTTTCCCAGGACACGTCCCCGTGGGAGCTCCCGCAAAATATCCCGGTGTCTGTGGGACCGTCCATCCCCGCGGTGCCGCACGTGGGGATGTGCCAGCCCAGCCAGCTGCCTTTCCTTCCCAAAATGTCACACGAGACCAGGTCTAAATCCCTGCTTCCCTTCCCAAAATGTCACACGAGACCAGGTCTAAATCCCTGCTTCCCATCCCAAAATGTCACACGAGACCAGGTCTAAATCCCTGCTTTCCTTCCCAATATGTCACACGAGACCAGGTCTAAAGCCTTCCCGAAGCCAGAACATGCCCCGTTTGCTGCTTCTTCCTTATCCACTCAGCCAGTTGCCTCGTCAAAGAGGGAAATTAAGAGAGGTTTGATGGGATCTCTTCTTGACAAACCCACGCTGGCTGCTTTCCATCGCCTTGTTATCTTCCAGGTGCTTAAGTAGATCTAAACCCCCCCTGTACTCCAGAAGCTTCCCAGGCATCAAAGCGCAGCCGAGTGCTGTGTAATCCCCCTGTTCTTCCTCTTCATGTTTGGGAAGAGGAGGAGGAGGCGATCTGCCCTTCTCCTCCCCTCCACCACGGAGGCGGGTGCCTGGTGGGCCAGAAATCGATGGGTCCTTCAGCCTTTCAGCGCCGACGGCATCGGTGCAGGTCTCTAAATCCCCTTCAACCTCCTCTTCACCCAGCGAGACCCCCCCACCTTCCCTCCCTCCTCCCTCCCTCCGACCCAGCTCCAGGCTGGCGATGGAAAGCAGGGTTAACAGATGACAGAGGAATTGCTAAAGCAAATATTTTCTTTCCAAAGCTCTCTTCATTAGCTATAAACACAGGGAGCCGCTGCCTGCAAGAGACGTGCTTGAAGAGGGTTGTAGCTCTGTGGTGAAAGCGGGAATTGGAGGACACAGGTCTGGTTTTCTGTTCTTTTAGAAGAAAATCATCAGCCGTGGGCCACGTCAGAGCTCCTCACCTCCTGGCCAAGCAAGAGCATCCCAGATGGATGATCCCAGATGGATGACACCCCACAGCTCGCCTGTCCCGCCACCAGCATCTCTCCGGCCGGCCGGGCTGCGGCTCTGTCCCGGGGGCTGAATCCAGGCAGACCTGGGCACAGCCCGAGCGCATCTCTCCTCGCCCCAGGAAACCACTCGATCGTTTTAAGGCACCTGGGAAGAAAAATGAAGAGTCCTGTGGGGTTCAGAGACAGGTTTGGTGCTTGTTTAGTATTTTCATTAATAGCTGGGGAATGAGCTGGGGAGATGAGGCTTAAACGAAGGAGAGAACACTGAGGGAGGGGAAGGGGTAGGAGGAAAGCTCCTCTCTCCACCACGCCCCGGGAGGGATGCTCAGGACCCTTCCCTCCAGACAGAGCCTCCTCTGCAGCCACAGCCCCGCTTTCTCCTGGAAACCTGCTCCCGGGTGGTTTCCTTCCTCCCAGCAGCGCGGCTGGGATGGAGCCGTAATTTCATGTAATTAAAAGCCTGCTAGTCCCATTTCAGAGGGGAAAAAGAAAGGGGTGTCTCCTTCACCAGCAGCTCCAAAAATAACCCCCTTGCCAGAAGACTTCTGCTGCAGCGATGACAAAGCAACCAAGCCCCGAGGCCCAGCGAGTGCAAAGGGCTCTGCTCGCACCTTTAAGCATCCACGCAACTGCAGCGCTCCCAGGCAAGGATGTGGAGATCCCCCCAACCTGTCGTTCAGAAATGGGAAAATGGGGAAAAAATGGGATTTTCCCCACCTGGCAGGCACTGAATCCCCAGGAGCCTTCCCCGCATCCCTCCTCCCTCTCCGGAGGGAGCCCCGCGGTACGTGGCCCAGCCTCGCTCACAGCCCGTCTTCGCCGTGATGACCATCCTTCATTTCTGGCTTTGCCACCTGCGCCGTGTTTCATAAAATTTTAAAGCTAATGCGCCGCCAAACTCAAATGGCACCGGAGCAGATGTTTAAGTGCAGCCGAGGATGAATAAATTATGGGGCTCGTGGATGTACGGCGAAGGGAAGGGGAGACGGGATGGCTCTGAGCGGAGAGATAATTGATTTAAATGACATTGTCCGTTGTCATCACCTGGGATTCTCTCGTCGGGCACAGGCAGAGTAAGAGATGCAGCAATTAAAGATACTGGTCTGATGACAGCGATGTCTTCCCTGCGTGCAATCCCCGCCCAGCCTGGCTTTTTCGGTAGCTCTGGGGGTTTCTGCCTCTTTACCCCACCTCGATCACCAGGCAGCGAGAAGGAAGCGAGGCTGATCTGGGTCTGGGTCCACCCATAGTGGCCCAGGCCTGACCCTGCGGTGGGAGCTCCAGAGGCTCGGGGGGCGTCAGGGAGGGGGCAGCTGGGGTAGGAACACACAGAAAGGATTCGGTGCTGGAGAAGAAGCTCCATCGTGAGCCGCTTGCGGAGATCGACCTGTTTGGCTTATCCAGCGGGCGCGGGGAGGGGATTTGGTTGCAGTACGGACGTGCCTGCAGAGGAAGATGCGTTAAGTGTTAAAGAGCTGTGTGGTTTCACCGAGAAAGGCACAGGAGGAACCGGTGGCTGGACACCAAATCCAGACCCAGCAGCACCAAGCTGTGCTTTTTAACCGTGAGGACGGGTGAGAAGTGCCCGTGACTCAGAAGCCCACCCTTTTTTTCGCTCTGCTACAGACAACTGTGTTGACCCTGGGAAAACTCCTCAGCCTCTTAGCACGGCTCAGTCCCTTCCGATGGGCAAGGCGTTTATCTGGCAGCATTAAACAGATCAGCCTGGCAAACCCATGGCTGCCACGGCCCAGATCCCAGAGCTTTCCACCCATGTGTCCTCTCTCCCCGAAGGGTGCTGTGGTCCCAGGTCCTGCCCCGTGGCTCTCCAAGCAGCCCCCGTTTTGGGGGCTCGATGCCACCCCTGCCAATAATGGCCTGGAGGTGGGACCTGGCTGAACCTGTGGCGTATTTTGCACCTCACAGAAAAACAGCTCTTTTTTTTTGCAACTCTGAAGCAAGCTCTGCTGTGACACTCCAGCTTTCTAATCACCATCTTGTCTCTGCTCTCGGAGCTCTGCCGCGCTGCAAAGCCTCCCTCCGCTGCCCAGTCTCGGGGAGCGAAGGCAAAGAAAGCAAAGAGCAGGGGATGAAGGATCCTCCGTCTAGATCCTGCACCTGGGGATGGCTCCAGGGCCCGTGCTGGCCTCTGAGGACGTTCACCTCCAGCCTGAGCCTGCGGCTGGGGCTGGGGTAGAGGCAGAGGGGAGCCGAGGCGCTGGCAGCAGCTTTGGGGTGACGGCGGGTGCTGGGGTTTTGACGTGCGTGCAAAGGACACCAGCAAAAAGGGCTGGTGCCTCTCCAGCCGCTTCCTCGGGGGAGATACCGGTGCCAAGTCCCGGGTGGGTACCGGCTGCTCCCTGGGGCACGGCCATCCCCGTGGAGCCACCAGTGACGTGTCTCAGCAGGGACACCGAACCGGGGGCTGCCCCGGGAGCGAGCAAACCGGGACTGGATGATCCTTGAGGTCCCTTCCAAGCTGACTGCGCCAGCACGGGGAAGGGGAGATGGTCCCCAGAGAGATCCAGGGGAGAAAGTGCCCTCGACACCCTTTTATCTCCAGAAACGGGCTTCAGATTCACGCTCAGGTCAGGGTTTGCCTCTCAGAGCTCTCCCTTTAGAGAAATTTAAAGACAAACCTCAAAATTCCTGCTGTAGGAGGCTGAGGGAATAGGAGAGGCTGCACAAGGCCAGGGCAAACGTCTGTCTGTCTGTTCCCGTGTCCTGTTCCCCGAAGTGGGATGTGGAGGATGGGGACTGGGGACACCTCCCAGGGTGATGCTTTGCCAGATCCTGCTGTCAATGGGCTCCTTGACTCCCTGAAGCCCAGGTGATGCCTCAGTGGTCTCACGGTGGGATTTCCCTGTGCACAGGCTTGGAAAGCACCTGGGGAAGACCCGTCTCTGCTCAGCATTAATAAATAACAGAAATAAGTGATGTGCTCCTTTATGCTTCACATGCGCGGAGCCAGACAGCCCAGGGGCTGAGCTCGGCTCGCTCTGCGAGCAGCCCCGCCACAAATTACATCCGCAGAATATTGCTCCGGTGGCCCTGACCTTACCCTGTGGGCAGGGAGATGGAAGCAGGGCTCGGGGCAGGGGCAGCCCAAGCCTGACCCACCTCCTGGCGCGTTCCGAGGGGTGGTGACGCTGGTGACGGTCCCTGGGTGGGCTGGAGCCCAGCAGCAGGTCCCAGCTGCTGCTTTTCAAGGTGTTTTTTTTCTCTCTTGACCTCATAGGCCTGGAAAGGAACCGCAGCAAGAGAGGCGAGTTCTGCAATCGGGCAGGAAAAGAAGAACCACGCTCTCCGCTCCTCTGTGGGCTCAGTGGCTGCCCAGCCCGGGGGGGACACCCGTGGCCGTGGGGCTCTGCCCTCTCCCCGACCCACTGCTCAGCACCAGCCCGGGAGTTTTAAAGAGCTACTCAGAGTCAGGGCTGTTTGATGAAGCAAAGGGCCACCTCTCTCCTCTCCCACCCCTGCAGAGGGGCGGCTGCGCACAAGGCAGCTCCCACTGTCCCCTGTCCCAACGGGTCCTGGTGGCATCCCCCTCTCCGAGGCTTCTGGGGGCCGTGTGACAGGTTGGCAACTCATGGGGGGCACACGGAACTTGGCTTTGACACCCTCCACACGTGCAAGGCTGCAGAGCCCTGTCATCCCCTTTGCAGGTATCAACCATCATCTCCCCACCTCGACAGACCTCCCTGGGCATGGGTTGGACCATCCAAAGCCAACAGAGCAACCTCTGCACGTCCCCAAGAGCAGCCTCGGGGCCGCTCCCCTTCCTGCCTGCTGCAAACAGCCACGGGGGTGGCTGGAGCCCGGAGAGCTGCCCCACGCCCGCGGCAGGATCCCACCCCACGGGCCGTGTTTCTTGCGGGTTTGCAAGCTCAGCTGTGGTTTCACAAGCCCTCGCTGGTCCCACTGGGCAGCTCGCTGCGAAGCCGCGTTGGAAACACTGGTCCCACAGCGCTGGCGAGAGCTGCCGCATCACCCGCGCAGCCGTTGAGGACAGAACTGCCACCACGTTGGCCGGACAGACTGCCCACCCTCAAACCAGCCTCGCCAGCCTGGCAGCCTGTGTGGCGTAGAGGGGAGTAACGGCCCCGTTAGGTTTGCCCCAGGTGGGTTTTTGGTTTTAAACCTCCCTGGCCAACGCTGGGAGCTTTGGCTGTGCCCGAGGCAGGGATGCAGCCAAAGAAATCATCCCCTCGGGTTTCCCCAGTGGGTCCCATGGGCAGGGACAAGGACAGGCCAGCCCCTTGGCGCAGCCACCTCTCCTCGTGCTGGCGTGGACACCCGGGGCCTGAATCATGCCAGGGACCCCCCTGGGCTGGAAAAATAACCCTTTGCTTTTCTTCCCTAGGTTGGACTCACCAGCCAGCTGCTGCTGCTTCCTTCCCCGGGAGTCTCAAACTTCTTCAGACCAACGCTGGGCTTGTTCTCACCCCGGAGAAGCTCCGTGCTCTGCAGCGAGGCACGGAGAGGACACGGGCTGTTCCCCAGCGTGCCGGCCCAGCTGCTGCTGGGGGTGGTTGGGCTCCTGGGGAGAGCATCGGTCCTGTACAATCCCCTCTGCCCCAGGCACGCGAGTTATTTTCATCCCTTCAACAGCTGCAGGAAGACACCCTCGCTCCTGCCTCTGCTAAGGGAGGCAGCTGCAGGCGGCTCTGCAGAGGGCTGGGCAATCCCCTGGCCAGGCTGTCCCAGCTCGGACACCAGACAGCCCTGTGCAGGAGGGGGCTGTGCTTGGGCAGAGCCCAGCAGGCCACTGAAACACCCTCCAGAAAGTCCGCACTCCCTCTGTGCCCTGCTCCGTGCGAGATTTGCTTGGACAAAGGCAACGCTGTGATGGGGTACATGCTGAGCGCGGTGTCTTGGTGCTCATAACAGCCCGGAGAGGTCTGGGCTCGCACCAAGGCACCTCAGGATGACAGCGCTGAGGGATGCAAGTGCCACTCTCTGGTCCCCGTGCTGCAGGGCACATCTGTTCCACCATCACTGTCTCCGCCAGAGAGGGCTGACAGGCCATGGGTGACTTTCCAGCAAGATCCTCCTGCCCAGGAGATGGGATCGGTGCTGCCTCCGAGGCTCAGTTTGGGAGGTACACATTGCACCCGGGATGCTCACCGCGGCAGCGCGGGGCTGGAGAGAGCAGGATGGCTTGGGGACAGCTCGTGCTTCAGCATCACCCCGTTTCTCCTGCATCCCTTTGAGATGATGGATCCCCAGCTGGACCTGCACCTCGGGGGCTGCCCAGACCCCCACGTGCCAAAGAGGAGCCGGCTCCTCTCCCCCCGCCGCCCGCACTCCCTCCTCAGCGGGGCGATGGGCTGGCTGCCATTTCCCTTGGCAAGCAGAGCCTTTTTTTCCCCCCATTCAGGCTGACAACTGGGCCTCAGCATCAGCTGCTTGTTGCTCAGCATCAGCCTTTCAGCAAACAGCAGGTGCAGGCGGTGCGAGCCGGGCTGCGCTGCCGTAATCCCCGCTCCCCCCGGCCCCCCTCGCACAATATTGTCCCTTCAGCTCAAGAATGTTTTTGTCTCCCCTTCGCAGTTGTGAATTCTTTTATAGATTGAAAAGAAATCTCTAATCTTCCTGCCCGGCCCTGGCTGGGGAAGAGCGGGTGCCTCGCTGCAAGGGGAGCGCGGCCGAGCCCGGCGGTGCCGCAGGATCTGCTCCTTCCCTGGCACTGCCCCGGCCAAGCTGCTGCCAGCACGGGCAGGGCCAAGGGGATCGTGTCCTCTCTGCCTGGATCGTGTCCTCTCTGCCTGCATCCGTGGCACCCGGAGCGTGCGGCTTCACCGGCTCTGCCCCCGGCCCTGGCGAAGAAACCAGCTCACCCACACATGGGAAACACGGAGGTGACACAGCAGCAGGTCTCTGCTCTGTGATCGATGTTTAACCGCAGCGAGCTCTGCACAAGGCAAGAGAGAGCCCCGACAAGCCAAGCTTTTGGACCCCGCACGGCGCAGGGCTGCACGAGGGCGGCGGGAGCAGGAGGGATGCGGGCGAGCTGGGATGGAGCACTGGGCTGCACGATGATGCTCGGGCATCATCGCAGGGCTTGGCCTCAGCACGTCTCCTCCGCACAGTGAAAACGAGACTCGAGGATGGTTTCGTTATGTGTCACCCTGTACGGAAACCATGCAGCGAAGCCCGGCGCTGGAGGGAAACAGCAGGTTACCAGAGCTGCCCTGCCCCTCACCGACCAGCCCCACGGGCAAGAAACCGCATCCTCTGCCACTGACGCTCCCCGCTGCTGCTGAAGCTGGGGTGATGGCTCCTGGGATGGGTGGTGGGATGGGACAGGGGTGATGGCTCCTGGGGTGGGTGGTGGGATGGGACAGGGGTGATGGCTCCTGGGATGGGTGGTGGGATGCAATGTGGGCAGAGGATCTCTCTGAGGGGGGGAGAAAGAGTGAGCAGGGGGTCCTGGAGCAGCACAGCAGCCTGGAAATCCCATCTGGCAGCCCCAGCAGGTGCCCGCAGGACTCTGGAGGTGTTTTTTAGGGGAAAACCAAGTCACGCAGGTTCCTGCTGAGAAGCAGGGACAGCCACTGCCCGGGGCGGGATGCTGTTCAGACACAGTCCCTCTCCTGCACCCTGACCAGCTCGGTGTGGTTTGACCTCTGCAGACCAGACAGATTTGCTTTCCCCACAGCCCAGCCCCGTTCTGTGCCTGGGGCTCCCTGGACAAATGCTCTGGGCTGGTCTCGCTGCAGCCAGACCCCCCCGCTGCACTTTCTACCCCACAGACATTTCAAAACAAACATCCTTGGCACGTTTATAAAGCAGGCACCCCCCGGCACTGTGGGCAATCCCGCCAGCATGGCCCCTCTTTAAACTCCAGTTTGGAGGACACGAGAAGCATGAGGCAGGACACTGGAGATGTTACAGCCCATCTTCTCCTCTGCATCTTCCACAAACGCTGCCCGTGTTGGTCACAGCTCGGTTGTACAGCCAAGCGCCTGCGGCAGGAACGCGGGGCAGGAGGGCACGACCCAGACCTTCCTGCCCTGCCACCGCTCCAGTGGGGTCAAGAACCTGCTCTGTGTTGTAGAAGCCTTGGCCTCACGCTTGCCCCGCTGCAGCCGAGCGAGCTCCCGAGATCAGCGTGTCCTTGGGTCCGAGCGCGGCTGTTCCTCAGCAGAAGGCCGTCAGCCGCCAAGCTCACCCGCCAGAGCCCAAACCCAGCCAGAGCTTTGCTGCCTTCAGGACGTTGTGCTCAGACTGTTCTCCCATCAGGTTCAACCATAGGGAACAAGCTGCAGAGCGGCTTTGGTCACACACGGCAAGAAAGAAATCACCTGGATGAGCTGGATGCCCCAGGAACCAGCAGCAGGGAACCCAGGGTGGTTTTTCTTCAGGAAACCAGCAAACCAGTAACCTGCGAAAGCGACCCAGCGGCTCCAGGACGGTGCTTTCCACAGAAACCAGCTGTGGGAGCACCCAGAGCTCGCTCCTCTCCTGGGTACTGCTGGGTGCAGGCTCAGTCCTGCCTTTCCCAGGACACCGGGAAGCCACAAATTCTGCCCAAGTGATGAGATGCTTCCTTACGAACCTGCCTCGCTCAGAATCCCCGCTCTATACACCCCACTACAATAAACTTTGTGTTTACCTTCACGAATAGTTCCCTCCGCTCTCCTCGCTTCCTCTGCTCAGTGGCCAGCCAGCTGCAAACAGGCCGAGTATCCCGAGGACCAGGAAAGGCGCAGCACACCCAAGCCTGCCATCAGCCAAAGCCTTCCCAGCCCACCACAACTTCCACGAGCAGCCGTGGTTGGGAGCGTGTCCAGAGGCACAGCGCCCGGTGGCTTTTCCCTGTGAGCTCTGCTGCTCTCCAGAGGAGGCCCGAGGCACAGCCCAGATGTACCACTGGAAATATACCTCTGGTTTTTTTAATGAGAGTTCAGGGGAAAAGCTGTGGTTGGCAAGAAAGAGGGACAGAGGGAAGGAACGCCGTACCCGCCGCTGCTGCCGGCCCCGATGCGCTGTGGTGGGTACCAGCCAAGGTCTGTGCCCGTGCTCTGCTGGGAAACCCCCCGGAGCACAGGCACCCAGCAAAAGCTTATTTCATGAGTGCTGCAGACAGATTAAACCCCTTACCCCCTTCTTGTCATGCCAGGGGGAAGCTGCTCAGCGGGAGGAGAGCCGGCCCTGTCGCGGGCAGGGAGCGAGGTCTGACTGACGCCAGCCCGCTCAGCACGGATGGACCTCTCCCTCCACCCTGTCCCACCGTGTGTTAGACGTTCATTCACTTCACCTTCAACTCCAAGGTGCTGATCAGCCTAGAAAGCGAAGGCAATTATTTATTGTGTGCATCAAAGGTCAGACCTCGCCAGCGCTACGAGGACGGCTTTAAAAATCTGCCGGTCCTTTCCGCCTCAGAAAACCCATTTTTAACAACCTGAATCTCCCAGCATCCTGACGTGGCTCAGCACTGGTTAGAGACGCTCCTCTGGCCAGCGATGGCTCATAACACAGTGACTCAGTTCCTACGTTCTCTTGAGAGCCTCCAGGCCACCTGCAGTGATTCATTCCCGCCCTACAGAGCTGAGGAACACGCGGGTAAAACGTGACTTTCCGAGAGGTGTTGGAGAGACTCTGCCCGTGGCCTCAGCGCCTCGGCGAGAGCTCAGGGATTTCACCCTGCCCAGCTGCCCTCACCCATCCCAGCAGGAACCTGCCACCCAAATCAGAGAAAAGACCTCTCCGATCATCAAGTCCAACTGTCAAATCACTTGGGCAAATCTGAGAACTCCTGCCCCGGGGCTGACACAGGACACTAGATCGGGGGTAGCAACGGCAGCGGTTTTATGGCTTGCACATACAGGAGAAGACAACATCTGCAACCGTTCTGTGATCAGATACACACATCTGGTCACAGAAATAAAGTCTTACATGAATGTACCGTAACGCACTTAGTGTTCCACACGTGACATGCACCTCGCTGGAGCTTCAAGGCTCACTTCCAAAGCACTTTCAGGTGCAGCTCAACAAGATCCTGCTGACAGGCCACCTCTGTGCACCCCCTGCTACCTCCACCCAGAGACTGAGGCTGAAAGTGAAACCCTGGGATGCTTCCAGAGCAACCACCAGGCACCACAGCTGAATGAACGTGAAGCTGAAGAAGAAGGCACTGCCACCAGCACTTCAGAAGCTGCTTCCACCTCTAGATAAAGTTTTGTAACTTTTATAAACACTTGGTGACCTACCTGGCAATTCAGGAAGGTGAGTTTTGCTTGGATCTGTGGCATTTCAGAATTCTGTAGTAGCCTATTGTCCCCTAGCAGGGACAGATGTCCACTCCAGGCAGAAAACCACACAAAGCTTTAAGCCTTTTTTTTGTTAAAACTCTGGGATGTTGCCCACGCGGCGACTGTTTAATTAAGAGTTCTGTGGTATTTACAACACCAGAATTTCCTTTGCAGCTCACCCGTGAGGGCTGGCAGCACGCTGTGCTGTTCTCTGGAGGAAGGGGAGGTGAACCTGTGTTTGCTCTATGTAACGTGCACCGAGACACCCGCAGACGCTGCTGTGCTCGCTCAGACTTGTCCAGCTGACCCAAGGTGGAGTGTGAGGCTTTTACCAAAGGAACAACCTTCAGAAAAAAAAAACCAAACCAACAACAAACCAAATAACCCCAGCCGGCAAACGTCAACCTCCTCCTGCCTGCTTCATTCATGGGTGTCACAACGCGGGTCTGGCGTTTAGCTGTTCCCCGAGTGATGGATGGGGATGCCTCTGAAGGATTGACACGGTGGGAAGCCGTCCATCAGAGCAGCAGAGGAAGGCTTGGGGTGTCTCGAGAAGCAGCAGGAAGGGGAAAGGGAGAACGCAAAGAAACCCTTGTGGCATTTTAATGGGGTTTTAGGAACCGCCACCTAAAACGCTGCTTGTGCATCGACGATGCTCGAGCGTTCACGGCGGCCACCCTCGTGATGGGGTTGGCCAAAATGGAAGTTATTAACCCCATCGGAAGGTCGCAGTGGGAAATCTCACCTTCCAGTGGTAATATGCTAAAAGCTCCCTATTTAACGGCACTCAGGAGGTTTTAAAAGAACAGAATTGTTCCCTCATTGTCCAATTTTTGCAGGGGGGATGACTTTCTGTGCTCAGCAATGGGTGCCTCTTGCTTCAGGCCCACTGCTCACCAGCCTGCTTTGGTGGCAAGGTGTCACCTGGACAAACCTCAGCCCTGGAACGCTGAGAATCAGGAGGGCTTACGAACGTCATGAATCAGGATGATCACGAGGCGAGGAAAAACACTTTTCCCTCCATGCCACCACCTGATTCATTTTGTCAAAGCCCAGTCCAGCAGCATCTGTTCACCGAGCAGGCAGAAGAGTCCCCAAGTGACGATCCCAGAGTCAGAAGCAGGAAGCAGAAGAGTTGTGCGCTCCAGCCTGGCTGGTCCAAGGCCTCGTGGTGCTGAGCGTGCTGCCTCTGCGTGGCAGACGTTACTTAAAAGTGGCGTTGAACGCCCTGCCGATGATGAGCCTGCGCACCTCGCTGGTGCCCGCCCCGATCTCGTAGAGCTTGGCATCACGCAGGAAACGCCCCATCGGGTAGTCGTTGATGTAGCCGTTCCCACCTGCCATCCAAAAGAAGGCAAAGGTCATTTCTCCTCTCTGACTTCAGGGGCGGAGGGTGGGACGGGAGAGCTGACGGCTCTCGCACTGCTCCTGGCTCCCTCCAGCCATTGCTCCACGAAACAAACCCTGCCAGCGACTCACCCAGACACTGGATCCCGTCCAGAGCCACCTGGGTAGCACACTCTGCTGAATACAGGATCACTCCGGCGCAGTCCTGAGGAGAGTCACAGCGAGAGTCAGGAAAGGTGTCACCTGCCCACCTCCAGCCTCCGCGTTGCTCTGACCTCGCCATTACTCTGCAGACCTCTGCTAACGAGCCTGAACTTCTTGATCACAGAGGCACAGGATTCATTCCCCAGCGAGCAAGAAGCTGCAGGAGTCTTCCTGTCACTAACAACACTTGTGTCAGGTCTGTCAAGGCCACGTGACAGAGAAAGAAAAAAACAGAAAGAAAAAAGAGCGCAGCAGGGGAGCTGGTCTCTCAAAAATGCTTGTCGTCACGTCATACCCACAGGAGACCACCGTGATCTGACTTGGGATGCGGGGCTCTGTGCCCCCACTGTTAAACTCTTGTTGCCCTCCTTCGGTAGAGGTGTGGTGACAGCACCGTGGTGGGGACGGCAACACCTCCTACAGCCCTGTACAACAGCCAGGAGATTGTGCTTGGGCTTCCAATAAACACCTACTGACTCTGCTAAACCCGCTGCCTTGCAGAACAAGGTTTTCTTTCTCTTTGGAAGGAAAAAACCCAAACACTGTTGGCTGTGAAGGAGTCACTTTAGCTCCCTGGGCAGAGCCTCCACCTGCTCACGACCTGGGGCCAAAGGCAGAGGAGCTCCCCCAGCAGACCTGGTCCAGGTGGAAGCGTGCTCACCTTTGCGTTGAAGTGGCCCTGGTCACAGGCCTTTGCCACGTTGTAGACGTACTGCCGGCACGCCATCAGCCGAGTGTACATGTCGGCCATCTTGCCCTGCATGAGCTGCGTGGAGCAGAAGAGACAGATGTTAACATGAGTGAGGGGAAGATTATTTCCTGTGTGAGTGCTGGGGTCACCCATTCCCCAATGGGGAGGACACGGATTCAGTGGATACAGGCTGCCCAGGGAAATGGTGGAGTCACCATCCCTGCAGGGGTTCAAAAAACATGTAGATGTGGCACTTCAGGACATGGTCTAGTGGTCACGGTAGTGTTGGGTTGAGGGTTGGACTTGATCTTAGGGGTCTTTTCCAACCTTGATGATTCTAAATGAGGCGCTGGAGGTTCTGTCAATTCATGGGCTCCCAGCTGTCAGCCGCAGTCCCTCACCCACCACCAGCAGCCTTGGGTTGGTGGCTCTGAGATCCTTTCATCTCCTCACCACATCAGTACATCATGCGGCCCCAGCGCCAACCCCAGGCAACCTTCTCCAAGCAAAGCCCTCCCACGACTGAGCTCTTTGTCTCCTCATTTTTAAGGAGAAAAGCAAAATGACAAAGATTTCTAATTCCTTTTCTGCCTCACCTGGAAGTGGCCAATCTTCTGTCCAAATGCTTCTCTTACGTGCAGGTACGGAATGGCGTGGTCAAGAACAGCTTGCATGAGCCTAAGGAAAGCACAGATATGCAAGAAAGGGAAACAACAGAACTATTAATTAATAATAATTAAACCTTGGAAGCACAGTCTAAGGCAAAGAGGTTCTCATCCCTAAAATGAGAGGCTGCTTGTCTCCCTCCAGCTCCACTCAAACAATGCTAAGAATAAAATCCAAAAGTCGTTTTTTCTCCTCAGTGCTCTACATACTGCTCATCTGGGACATCTTGTGGTAAGGTCTTAGAGTCTTAGTTCAGGAGATTGAGATGAAGAGTTGAAGAGTGTTTTTACAATGGCAGCCAGGACAGTTTGTGCTGTCTGGCATCTCCAGAGACCACCAACTCAAGGAGAACTAGCCAATAAAAAACTGCTAGTCAACAAAAAAACCTGTAGGCGAGAACAAGAAGGGTGAAAAATCCTCCTTCTGTTTCATAGAAGATGGTCTTTCCACATGAGCATTAGTACAGAGAGACCACCTGGGAGGACAGAAGGACTGTAAGGTAAAAATAATTACCGGGGAGCTTAAGGATGGAACAAATGAGGAACAGACACTCTCCCCAGACCAGTGGTCCTCCTGTGTGACAGGCTGGAGAGCATTTTAGATTTCAAGGAAATCAGTAACACAAATGAGCTGGTTACTCCCAGAGTGACACACACTGCAGGGATCCACAAGCAAACAACCAGGGATGGAGGCAGATTTACCATCTCTGGAAACACTTATGTCAAGACTAGTATCTTCAAAAGCCTGCTCTGGAGCGTCTGAGACCTCTCCAGCAGACATCCATCAGAGCCACGAGCAGCTATGACAGAGCTAAAGAACCCAGCAGATACGGGATGTCCCTGCTCCTGCCTCCTCTGCAGCTCCCTTCCTTCCCACATCTCCGATCCAGCCTTTCCTCTTTGCTCAGAAGCTGCCCCAGTATCTCAGTTCTCCATCCCAGATGCCTCCTCCTGAGAGCTGCAACCCCAGCTGGAGACCCACGAGGTGACACGATCCTGAGCAATCCTTCTGGCCTCACAACCTGTAAGAGGTGACAGACCCTTACCCCAGCGGCCCACCAGACAGCACGAGTCTCTCCAGGTCCAATCCACTCATCAGAACGTAGACTCCTTTGCTCAGTGTCCCCAGGATATTTTCAGCTGCAATCGGCAAAGGGAAGTGATTTACTTGTGTGCAAAACTAAGATAAGCTGTTGTCTGAGGGCCCGTGTTCGCTGGGGAGAGGATCCAAACTTTCCATCTCCTTCACCTTTTTTTGGCTTGAGACACAAACACTCGGGGTGGGCTTGGTGGGTGCTGAGGTTCGATACACATTTCCCTGCCACCAAAATGTCTTCTCAATCCAACCAAAGCCAAAAAGGAGAAGGCAGTAGAGGGTGATGAAGTACATCTACAACCACTGCTGTCCTCTTGCCTATTTTCTAAAGCCTAAGGTGCTCTCCAGAGATCTTCCAGCTCAGCAGTTGTACCAACAGGAACAGGAGACTTATTAGCCTGGGAGGACGAACGGTGAGCCCACCTTGCCATCCCGTTAGACTGTATCTAACCAAACCAGCAGCGTTACCACCCGATGTCTGCTGAGTGGGTATCTCAAGTGAACACAAACCCTGCTCTGATGAGCTTGGGTCACCCCCCCGAGCATTCCCAAGCCAGGAACCGAGGCTTACACAGACACGCAGGCAAAGCTCACCACTTACACACGCCAGAGCGATGTACATTAGTCCTCTGAGATGAACAGTCATTATCCCCCCTCTGTGAGAGGGAATGAAAAGAACGTTGCAGTCGTTATAAATTAATGTTTTAGAAAGAGAAGCGTTATTTCTGTGAAAATGGAACAGGGAAATAGCCACGTCAGACAACGGGCTGAGAAAAAACCTCAAGAAACTGTTTCACTCTGGGACAATCCAAAGCACGCGCTTATGTTAACGGGTATAAAAAGGAGGAGGAACAAAAGGCTCGTCTCAGCAAGGCTGTACTCCTACAATCAGGAGGGAACTTAGAGCCCAACAACTGTGCTTTGCAGACGGACAGAGATCACCCACTGATCACGCCGTGAAGAACAGACAAACACTTCAGGCTTTGATCAGGAGAGATCTGAGAGGTGTGATATGCAAAGTGAAAACGAGACAGGATGAGGACACATGCAGATGGTCTCCTGAAATAAACACTCTGGTTTTCAGTGGCAGAAGCTGACGGACTGCATTGTCTTCTGCTTATTGAAAAGCTTGTGGATGTGTGGATGGGGAAGTGCAGCCTCTGCAGGGCCATCATCATGATACTGGAGCTGGAAAGAGGAAGAAGAATGGAGCTTGGCTTTCAGAGAAAAAGCTCTAAAGCCCCATGGACAAGAAAGAAAAACACTAATAGCAAACATAACTCTGAAGAACAGAACACAAACGCCAGCATCAGTGATAATAAAGTGACAAAGCTGCTCCTGAGTAATGGCATCTCACGGCTAAAACAGGACTGAAGAGCCTGAACGCTTCCCTGCCCGTCCAGGGAAAGGGATGGGTAGGCGTGTGGCGAGCTGAAGGACACGTGTGCTGGCTGCACGAGGGGGACAGACCTGCTGGCTGTGTATCGCAGGAAAAAACCATACATGTTGGGGCTCTGCACCAGCTTCTACCAAAGCAACGTGACTGAGTGAATCCACGGACAATACTTCCTGCAAGAAAAACACCAGCCACTCCGTGGAGCATGGCTGAAGTGAAACCCACGCGTTGTAACGCGGATGGAACTGCAGTGCTAGAGGACATCTTCATCTGAGAGAAAGATCCTGCAGACATGTGAAACGGCATCAAGCTGGCTCAGCTTCCAAGGCAGGAGATCAGAAGCGGCTTTAATGGCCAGAGTGCAAAGTGTGTTAACTTTCAGCGAGGCAGTGGTGTGCTTCTGCGAGTTAGCAGAAGATGGAAGTCCCGTTACCATGAGAACATGCTGCTCGGTACGGATGATTGCCCAGGAGATGATCTGAAGACTGGGGCACTGGCCTTTCTGATTTTAGAGCGGAGGGATCCAATAAAGTTTAGAAATGTCAGATTCCAGCTGAAACTCTTTCACTGGCTGCAGAGCAGCTTTTGGTGCTGTGTGGGGAGCAGGAGAGTGACTTGCTCTGCAGCCACGCAATAAGGACCTTCCTGAGCTCAGAGAGGGCATCTCCTCCACTCGCTGTAAAGAGGCTGTAATTTTTCTATCAACAAAAATATCTGCTGGAGTACCAAAAATGGCCCCTGCAGTGGCTGCTGCTGTACTAACTGACGGGGGAAAGGATGTCCATTTTCAGGCCCTGGTCCCAAAAGAACTCAGAAATGTTACAGGCAGACCAAAGGCCTGTTGGATAGTCTCCAGTGACTTCGGAGCAAAAAACCACCAACCTTCAGAGCAAATAAGCTCTCCTATATCAAAGATGGGGAGCTCTAGTTTTTCCAAAGCCTCACCTCGGCTTTGCAGAAGCAGTGGGTGAGAGTTGGGCGCGTGAAGGTGAAACGAGTGACCCAAGAGGATGTGCTCGTTGACTGCAATCCAGCAGACTGCACATTTCCAGTTCCACCAGCTCTCCTGCCAGGCTGCCAAAGAGCAGATAACCATCTGCAAAGCCCTCTAGGTCTGAACATGCTTCTAATTAGTGATCCAATTTATCTGATCGAGAAGACAGGAAACCGCCACTGCCACGATTTGAACCCAGCTCACCAGGGATCTTGCAGTCTTCAAAGATCAGTTCACACGTGTTAGATCCTCTCATTCCCAGCTTATCGAGCTTCTGGGCTGTGCTGAAACCTGGCATTCCCTGCAAGGTCAAAGCAGTGAAAATACATTTCAAATCTTAATTCTGACAGACTAAATAAAAATCCCTGGAGATCTGTGACGTCACCCTGACCACATGAAGACGTGTAGGGTACCTGAAGGGAGCCAAAGTGAACTGGCTGCTCTGGGAACAAGACTGGAGGAAGGAAATGAGCAGAGAAACATGCACATATGGGGGGTACACATGAACTGAACGCATCCATTTTCCAGCACAAGTAAATATTAAATAAATACATTTGGACAGCTGCCAACACTCTCCAAGAGGAAGGGCTGCAAGCTTTGCCAGTAACTGAACTATTCTAATTGCTAAGACAGGTTAAGTCCATCAGAAAGTTTACTGATCTCTGAGATGTTTTATTTCCATTCCCATTTATTTTATTACAGCTTCTTGTCTTCCTTGTGGTGACAAAGATGTGTCTGGCATAGCCTCCAATAATTGGAAATGAGGAAAAACCCCAATAGATTCCTCTTTTCCAAAGGCTCCCCGGTGAATGGCCTGTTTCTACTCCCCTTGGTCTGCTCTGCATGTTTGGGTCATTTCAGGATTCCAAAGGGGCAGTATAAGAAAATGGGGAGTAGAAATGCACAGAGCTATTTTAGAATCTTGGTTTAAAAAAACCAAACCCAACACACAAAGTTAGCTAACGGGACAGCAGGACATATTTACAGAGCCTCCGATATCTCCAACCATTTTTGGCAACATGTAAACGCTTTGATATTGGAACCTTGTCCCTTCTCTCCACATTTCTACCTCTGAGGACTGGTTATATGCTTGGGCACCAAAACCCAGGATTGCAGCGTGCCAGGTCACGGGGGCACAGGACTAACATCACGGGTTTATAAAATTCAGGCAGAAAGTGGTTTGTCTTTGAGCAAGAGTGCTACAAAAAAACCCCAAGTGGCTTCTAAACCAGGGTGGAAGGGTTGGCTTTAAAAACCACACTCTAATAAGCTGGTGAGAATGACTAAACCTACCCTCTCCACGATGAAAGCGGTGATTCCTCGGGAGGCTGGAACAGCATTTAGATCAGTTTTCGCATAAACGATGAGAACATCTGCATCCGGCCCGTTGGTGATCCAAAATTTGTTCCCGTTCAAAACAAAGTAGTCTCCTAGAAGGGAAGAGCTGGGATCTGTTAGAGCAACACCTATATCCTCACTCCATGTATTTCAAAAGAGGCTTCCAAGAAGGCTCTTTAAGACCCCCCCCAAACAGCACGCACAAATCCTCCCCAGGTTCAAGAAAACGAAATTCCTTCATTTCTGGAGTCCAAAGACAGTTTCACAAAAGCCTGACACACTAAGGGGCCTACCACCGGTTCCATCACACCACCAGCCTCCACCACCACAACCAGCAGTCCACTTTTAGACCTTCAGCCATCCACCTTGTGTCTTCATCACACGTTGAACCTCCTGGGAGGCAGCACAAGCCTGGTATACCCAGGACTAAGCACCGTATCTCCGTGGTGTTGGGGATGTTAGTCTGGGTTTGCAGGGGACATTACTGACGCCAGCAGCAGGCGTGTCCTATCCAGGCAGCACAAGACAGGCTTCACCTTTCTTATCTGCTCTCAGCTTCATGGACACAACGTCAGACCCAGAATTGGGCTCGCTCATCGCTAAGGCTCCGATGTGCTCCCCGCTGATTAGCTGGAAGAAAAGACAAGTATGAGTAAGGGAGGAAGAACAGCAGCACTGTTTCTCCTCCCTCGTGAGCCTGCCTTTTGTTTTTGCGTGTGCTGAATCTCTGCAGCAGCTGCTCTGTGTGAGGACTGCAGACCAGAGCCGCCGCTCCTGGCAGAGCCCTGGGCTGGGAGCTCCTTGCGCTGCGGGAACAGAACGAAATCGCAGCGGGATGAGAAGGATGAGTCAACTCACGGCTGAGCTAGGTGAGTACAGCCCTGCTCAGCAAACACCGTCTCCAGGAATGTGCCAGAAGAACCATGCCAGCAGCCACATGCCCCGTGCTCTGCGCTCTGTGACTGCCCTTTTCCACACACTAGAGTGGTGAAACACAGAAGGCCAGTGAGGGGGACGAAAAGAGACTGCAAAGTTCTCAGCAATGTTCTCCCAGCCCGGTGCCCCCACGCTCGCACTACAAGAGCAGATGGACACCCTCCTTCTGTGCCTGCTCATACCAGGCTCTGGCATAGCTGCTGCTTCCTCTTCACTGTTCCTTTCATCCTGCCCTTTTCTCCTCGCTTTTTTTTTTTTCCTCCCTGTGTACTTTTATCCGTCTTCTCCTTTTGATCTTATTTTATTGAAAACAGACTCAATGCTTAAGATATATCTTCAACCGATTCAATCCACCCGTGCATCTCCACAGACAGCTTCGCAATCTGCTCAAAGCCAGTTGAGAACCGTTAAGTACTATCACGAAGCAAGACAAGCGAGAACTGAAGTGACCGCACGTCTCATCGATGGGCAGTGAATGAGGGGGTCAAAATACACCTGAGCAGCACCGAGGACGACTGAGGGTTACATATCAGCAGGCTGCAGGATGCTCAGGAAGTGACACTCTGCTTTGCATGTGGTTTAAATCAAGTTTTTTGCGCTGATGGTTTCAGTAGCTGGGATTCGATGCACTAGTTCAGTTTCACTGTGCGTTTAAATACCAAAATTTGTTTAACAGGCTTTTGAGTCGCAAACATCAGTGCCCCAAATGACACAGAAGTTTCACAGGTAGTTATTCAGCACAGGCAAACCGGGCATCTGGGCAGCGAGAAATGTGGGACATGAAATAGGAAAGCACCAAGTTTCATTGAGAACTCTCAAAACAGTTTGGGAAGTTGGAAGAATATCGTCCAGCGTCACCTCAAAGCCTCACTTAGTAACACAGCTCCAGAGAGCTGGACTGTGCTGCCTACAGATGTGGACCTCAGCGCAGGCCGAGCTCCACACGGGTTAACAGGACAAAAATTAACAAGCTAGAGAAGGGCAGGTTCGGCAAGTACAATATTTCCTGAAGCTGGGCGACTGAAATCAGCTGGTGCTTAAAATGCTACATGCCAAGAAGGACACTCATCCTTGCATTCAGGCAAACCTCAGGTGCTTTCCAGTTTCCCCCCTCCTCCAGCGACATACCTTGGGCAAGTACTTGATCTTCTGGGCCTCGTTGCCGTTACGCACCAGCTGGTTGATACAAAGGTTTGAGTGGGCTCCGTAACTAAGCCCAACAGCTGCTGATGCACGAGAAATTTCCTCCATCACCAGCACGTGGTCCAGATACCCTAAAGCAGATCCACCATACTCCGCTGAAAAGAGAAGAGATATTCCACGGGGGTTAACGGGAGGATTTCCAGACACGCAGAAGATCCTGGGTTGGGCTCTGACTTGAATGAGATCCAAGACTCCTACAGGAGAGCTTCGGGTTTTGACTGACACTGTCCCTCAGCTGGGCACCTCTGGCTTTCCCCGTCCTCTCTGAATCTCAGTTTTCTTATCTTAAGGCACAGTGATATTACTTCTTCAGCATAACCACTGATTTACTTGCACAGCATGCTTTTATACATATAACATGCACAAGGATACATCTAAGACACGCTAGCAACACTTGCCCAACAGCGAGCCCTTCTTGTGACCCATCCTGAAGTGCAACCTTAATATTATCACAAAGATTAAACCACTAAGTAGCACCTGATATTAGGCGAGAGGACAAAGGAATAGAGGCAAAGAATATAAAGTCCACGCGTTTGCCATGACCAGGACCCCTGAACAAGTGAGGAATCCTCAGACTGCTCAAAAAGGGGACACCAGGGACTTTTCTAAGCCCACCAATGTGCAGGAGAGCAGCAGTTTGATGAGTGGCCAATTGAGAATGAAAATGGTCCAGAAATGTAATTGCTGTAATTCACCAGTGGCAAGAATGTGGATTCTAAGAGAGGATGGAGTTCGACAGAGCAGCAGGATCACTGTGACAGGGATTCTAGCTAGGCATGCTGAGCTGTGCCTAAATCCAGTGGTGAAGATGAAAGGAACACAGCAGAACAGGGAGAGCGAGAGAAGGAAGAAGAAAAGAGAAGGCTGAGAAGCGCGTAACGGCCTTGAGCAGCTGACAGCCTACACAAGCACATACATATCTGTACCTACAGACACGCAAACAGTCACATCCCAGGGTAAAAAGCTTTGTTCTACAGACAGGAAGCAAGTGATCGTACTGCTAACAGAGGAACTACAACAGGAGTCAGGGAGGTAATCCGGGAGCACTTACTCGTCCTCAGCACGAAAGCTGCAAGCAAGCGGCAATGGTTAGAGTAGGGATTGGTGTTCGGTTAGAGTAGGGATTGGTGTTCGGTTAGAGTAGGGATTGGTGTTCCTATGCTCAGGGCAGCCACAGAGCTGTGTGTGGAACCTGGGCTCGAAGAAGGTCCTTACCTCATCAAACCAACACCACGGCCACCAGCATGAGATGCAGCCTCTCCTCCCCCGTCACCATTCTGACTCCTGTCTCTATCTGTGGGGCTCTCCACCCTCGGAAATCACCTCTCTCTACCACAGAGCTCGGCGTTTTACTATCAATATCCTAAGAAATGGGTGGGTTTAGCAGTTTCTCATATACGCCAAAACAAGAGAGTTTTCTGTTCGTTCCTATGGACTGGACGGTTTGGTGCTATCACCTCACAGAAGGAAAGGTAACTGCCTGCTGCTCCGGCCCATGATTGCTTTGTACTGCAAGAAGTCCAAGAAAATAACCCTGCCAGATGACTCCTCATAGAATTAAAACCGTCGTGTGATTTAGAACGATGTTGCCCTTTCAAAATTACTCCTTCTATATGCCACGCCTGTCTTATCGTAGCAACGTATTCGCATTTCTTAACTTAGCTCTTGATAAAACAAGTGGAAAATGACAAAGCAGCACAGTTTGCTTATTTTTAAGAAGAGAACAAAAAGCATTGTTATTTAAAATGCTGCCTTAACAGGCTCGATCCACCAGCGCCCAAACACGCCATGGAACTGAGCATACATCCTCATAAGATTTCACATTATCTTCACACCCTAAATCCCAGTCTCCACCTCCTCCAACAAAACCAGAGCCAATAAAGAAACTGCACAGAGCCACACAGTCAAAAACAAGGCAAAAAATTCTGGGCATCAGAGGGTTTTAGAGGCAAATCTTTGAGGAAATCAAAAAGGACAGGACTCATGAGGGGACGGCTTATTTATAGTGTGGGAAACTGCTGTAAGCCTCAGGCACAACATCAAAGAAGAAAGAAGGTAAGAGTGAGAAAAAACAGGAGCAGCAGTAAATTGGGAAGAGTAAAGAGAAAGAAAGCAGAAGTACAGACTCTTTCAAGGCGACTCAGTGCCGCTGAAAGAAACGCGGAGGCTTTATTTCAAGGCATTGCTATTCAGCTTGCCTCTGCAGCAGCCTTTGCACACGCACATCTAGAAACACAGACTTTACGATGGGGAAATAAAGGCCCCATTGGCTGCTTTTCTCCACTAAGGGCTTCTCCTCATTACACTGCGTTAGCGCATTCAGCATGACCACAGCAGCCTCAGTCGTCTATAACATTAATCAAAACACTTTTCAGCTAACCTGGACGGGGCTGAATAAGATTTACCCTGATTTCTTCTGACTGGTTGGACGTGGTCAGCTCTCCATTAGTTATCGCAGCTTTTCACAGCATTGTTTGACACCCTCTAACTTCTCCTATTAGAGATGGATGTTTGTTCTAGGATACTTTTCTCTACAGCTCCCGTTCTGCAAAACTGGCGGCCGACGCTTCGTGCTGGAGGAGCGCAAGCGGGTCCCAGTTGTGTAGGTTGTATCTGGAGAAACCATTTCTGAGCAGCGCCTTTAAACTCTAAACGGCATTTTGTAATAGTCTATTTTGTAATCGATTGACTCTGAGTCAGTGAAGAATTTCAAAAAGCTGCCAAAGAGTTTTTAAAAAGCATGAGGATAGGAGCTTCCAGACCAAACGGATGCCACAGCACGGACAAGGCTGTTATGAAATGGAAAGGGTTTAAATAGGGAGTTTAAACAGTCTCTCGTGTTTAAAGAATCACCCACCTGAAGGTAAAAGGTGGGAACAGACTTACCAGGAGCTGTGATCCCCAGAACTCCCAGTTTCCCAAGTTTCTTCCAAAACTCCTACAAACACAGAACAAGCAATCAGTCCAGACTCACGGCCAGGGCACCAGCATGAGAAGCTTTCCCAGGTCGTTCACCAATTTACTTCATTATTGTGATATCAGAGATAAATACATCAGTATCTCTTCCTCCTTCAGTAGCAGCTCCATCCTTTGGGCTAAGAACTCAGACAGACTTAAGGACGTTACTTAACGTTACACATGAGAGTAGTCTCTTGAATTCAGTGAAAATTCACAACCTAAACTTAATTCTGGAAGGACAGCTCCTAAGGTCTAACTCACTGCCAAGTTTCAGGAGAATTTTGATGAATTAAAACTTCCCATTAATTTTAAAAACCACACTTCTTTCATCTACTATCGCTTGACAAAAGTTATTTCGGTGTCATGGCTTACATTTAGGCTAGTCTTTTACCTCACGTGCGCTTGTCACTGTGCTTTGGCACAGAGGCACACTGCGGCCTTGTGAAGCTGAAGGAGCCGAATCTCCACGGGCTGCTCAAGTACACGACCTGTAGGTTTTCAAGACTGCCAGGACATGGGCACGTGTCCTCCAAGGCTCACACGGGCACGGGACAGCGTTGCTGAGCTACACCTACACTACCAAGTTCAGCTGCTCGAGGACGGCCTGTCCTCCTCGACTGTGAACTCCTCCACCTGACGTGAGTAAGAAGGAAGCCATGGCATAACGTGGTAGCAAAGGACGTCGCCACCGAGGACCACGCGTACGCCGGAGGGACCATCTCTTTGTGGCTGTGTCAGATTGCAGCCTCTCCTCCACCACGATGGACACACAGGTGAGGGCCTGTCACACGGCCTCAGTGGCCAGTGAGAAGATAATGATCAGGGAATAGTCTCCAGAGACTTCAGAAAGTATTATTCGATAGCTCTGCGTGACATCTGGAGCACCAGACTAAATTTATACACTTCACTTCAAAGCTGTGCCTATATCCCTGAAAATGTCAACATCAGAAGACTAGGAAATCCTGGCAGCTGTTCTGAGCTTTTTAAGTTGCGTGGAGCTTATGAAAACCAATACTTAGATCTCTCATTTTCATCAATCAAACCATCCCGCTGCACAGAATTTGTTGTTTTTATTAGGAGGGCGAGTTTCAGCTCGACAGTCAAACAGCTCTACGGTTCAGCATTTGCACACAGTATCTCCACAGCAATTTTGAGAGGACGCTCATGTTCAAGAAGGGCTCTTAGCTAGGAGGACACAGTGCACGTATTAGAGAAGGACTCTGAGCAGAGCCGAGCAGAAATACCCCAGTGAGGATCCAAACAAGACCATTATCAATCCTTTTTCTTTTCAATTGCACTGGTTCTGCCCGAGGTTGCTGAAAGTTAACAAAAGATAAAGCAGGAAATTAAAAAAAAAAAATTGTTTTCTCCTTGGCTTTCAAGTTTGCAAAGTTAATGCATATGTTCCTGTGGTGCAGACTGGGATTCTTTGTCTGGACCAGCGTTCAGATCAAAGTACAGACTGGCTTCCACTCCCACCTATTTTAAATGCACACATGAAATACTTGCCCGCATGTCTTTGAATTCATTGTCCTGGTCAATCTGTTGGGCCTTCGGAGCCAAATGCTCTTGACAGAACTTTGTCATGGTCTGTCTAAGCTGGGAAAAAGAGATGAGGAGAAACACATGTTACGTGTCACCAATATATCCTCATCTTCTTCCCCAAGATACTGCCAACGTTCCCCTGCCAGGAGACTCCAGCGTCCCAGACCCAGAAGCACAAAACCATAAGGAAATGGGCGTTTTGGGTCCCTGGCTGGAAGAGCAGATGCAAGGCCCGTTTAAAGAGAAGATACCAATGCACTTAACTTCCACCCAGCATTTAACCTTAACAGTCTTACCCCAGCACGAGGGAAAGTTACTTAACCACTGCATGTACCAGGGCTGCAGGGGGTGGTTTTACTCCGGAAACTTTGAAAGCTGATGAACAGAGCTTACAAGGTATTATCCCTGTCCAGTAGCTGCTTACGGTTTCATTTAATTATATGCAATTATATGCAAATGCATGCAATCAGCATGCATACCAATGAAAACGTGCTGGTGTTTCAAACTGGAACTACATTAGCTATCATTCTATTTTCTTCAGAGGGATTTTCTAAATTTTGAAATCTGAGTACACGCACGTATTCTGCAGAAGTCTACACACACACTAAGAAAACACAGTATCTTTCCAAGTGGTTTTAATATAAAGATTTAAAAACTTTGTCTAGATATTATGGTAAAGCTTTAATAATCCCCTTTTCCTTCTGGTTCTTTACCCCTACAAACCAATGCTGGTGAAGGAGCAGCCTCAGAGACCCAAACCCTCTGCTGCGTAACCAGAGCCTGTAGAAGGGGCAGAAGCAACAAACCAAAGTGCACCCCCAGGCCTCTCCGTCCCTCTCCAACCCCACAGCCAAAGCAGCCTCTTTTTTACAATTAAAAAGCCACACTAGTTTCCACGGCTACCCAGTCCCTGGATTCCAGCACCACCAAACGAGTTTCCCCCTTTCTCCCCCACTGATTTTTTTTTCTTTTAAAGTCAGGTATGTTTCCATTGTTGCAAAGTTGCCAGCAGGGCACTTGAGCATAAAGCTTAAAAGAAAAAAAAGCTTAAAACCATAATAAAATACAGCAAATTAAATAAATAAAATAAGCACTTAGAGACTGAGGGACAGGCTCAGACATTCCTGATCCTCTAAATCAGTTTATAAATTACAGTGCTGTTCATCCACAGCTTCACTAGCATGGCTGAATACTTATTTCTGATTTTTTTTATTCAGCTTTTCCACCAGACAGACATGAACTACAAGAGTTTTTTCCTCCTTTTACACCTGCTGAATGTAGCAGCACAAAGAAACACCAAGTTAATTTGAACTGATAAGGCTATAAACCATGAACAACACTTGGGAAAGAATAATTCTGTAGTAAGGAAGAAGTGAGAATGAGTCAGTTTATTTTGTTCATCTCTTTGCTTGCCCTGTCTTATCTAGAAAGTCCTGTTACAGATCTGAGAAGCACCAAGGAAAAGTTTCACTGGCAGGAGCCGGTGTGGGGCAGCAGGGAGCAAGGGCTGTGACAAGAGCACTAGGCTGCTGCTGAACACAGGAGGAAAGAGTAAAGCTAAGAGCTATTGTCCTGAAGCTTTATGGCCCCCGTTGGGCAGGAACCATAGAATGGTTGTGGTTGGAAAAGACCTTTAAGATTATTAAATCCAACCATTCCCCCAGCACTGCCAGGGCACCACTAACCCCTGGCCCTCAGCACCACATCTCCACGGCTTGGAAACCCCTCCAGGGATGGGGACTCCACCACTGCCCTGCCCAGCCTGGCACAGCCCTTCACAGCCCTTGCACCAAAGAAATTGTTCCTCGTGTCCAGCCTCAACCTCCCCTGGTGCAACTTGAGGCTGTTTCCTCTTGTCCTGTCACTTCTTCCCTGGGAGAAGAGCCCGACCCCACCTGGCTCCAAGCTCCTGTCAGGGAGTTGTGCAGAGCCAGAAGGTCTCCCCTGAGCCTCCTCTGCTCCAGGCTCAACACCCCCAGGTCCCTCAGCTGCTCCTCACCACACTCCTGCTCTAGACCCTTCCCCAGCTCCGCTGCCCTTCTCTGGCCACGCTCGTGTTCCTCAAGGTCCTTCTTGGAGTGAGGGGCCCAAAAGTGACCCCAGGAATGGAGGCTGGGCCTCCCCAATGCCCAGTCCAGGGGGACAGTCCCTACCCTAGTCCTGCTGGCCACACTAGTGCTGAGACAAGCCAGGATGCTTCTTGTGCACACGCTGGCTCATCTTCATCTGGCTGTCAGCCAATGCCCCAGAAGAAGCAGGGAGAGCTGCAACACTTCTTTTGATAGGATATGATAAGACCCAATTAATTAGCTCCCTTGGAGATCAGCTTGAGCTCCAACAGCCCCACGGTGCCTCTTTTCGTGGTGTTTCACCCTCAAAACGCGCCTTCCCCCGCCGCGGACCCGCCTTTGGGCCGCTTCCCGCCCAGCCTCCCGCCGGGGGCTGACACGTGGCCGGGGCGCGCCACG
>VZZY01019079.1:404129-423364 GCA_013400335.1 Eurystomus gularis | reverse complement strand
CCCCTGCCCTTCCCCACCCTCCCCCTGCCCTTTCCTGCCCTTTCCTGTCCTTCCCCTTCCCTGTCCTTCCCCTGCCCTTCCTTCCCCTTCCTTCCCTGCCTCGCCTGGGCCTCTTCGTCCCTCAGCCCTCCCAGGGCGCTGGTGCTGCCTCTTGCCGTAAAGGCGGTGAAACTTGCCTTCCCGCGCTGTAAGGGGAAAGGAGGTATCTGTGTGACATATTTCCAGGCTTTCTCTGGTGTTTTTGCAGTGTTTTCCCGACACCGTTTTCAGAATGGGTGAGAACAGAAGGAGAATGGTTTGGGTTGGAAGCGACCTTAGAGGTCATCTCGTTCCAACCCCCCTGCCATGGCAGGGACACCTCCCACTAGAAGTTGTTCCAAGCCCTGTCCAACTTGGTCTTGAATACTTCCAGGGATGGAGCATCCACAACTTCCCAGGGCAATCTGGGCCAGTGTCTCACCACCCTCAGAGTGAACAACTTCATAGTTTCTTGTCTAAATCTCACCTCTTCCAGTTTGAAATCATCACCCCTCGTCCCATCATTACAAGCCCCTGTAAAAAGTCCCTCCCCGGCTTTCTTGTAGGCCCCCTGTAAGTACTAAAAGGCCACAAGAAGGTCTCCTTAGAGCCTTCTCCAGGCTGAATAATCCCAACTCTCTCAGCCTGTCCTCACAGGAGAGGTTTTCCAGCCCTCCAAAGTCCCTCCAAGCAGTAATGGAAGCAGCTCCCATGTGGAGAGGGTTTTGGTCAGTGTTGGCTGGCAGCCCGAGGGCTGCTCAAACACCCCCTTGAACACCCAGCATGAAAACTGCACTGTGAAAATGAAATCGATCGTGCATTTTAAGCCTTGTCACTGGCTTTAAATGAGCGTATTTCTAATCAACATCAGGCAGCTGTAGCCTGTCTCCCACAGAGCAGGGAAAACTGCCTGTGGGTGTCAGAAGGAGCGAATCTTTTTAAGATGTGTGCTTTCCTTCTGCTGGTTATATTGGAAAATATTTTAGCCGTCTAAAAGGGGAAGAAAATGAACCACAGTATTCTGAGCATCACTCAGATTTAGGAAACTTTGTCATAAGCATTTATTTTACGTCAACTTGTATAGAGAATGTTTTCTCTTTTTTTCAACAGCTAAAGGCAAGGAAGTGTTTGTTTGTTTTCCTGTTTGTTTCTGGTTGAGAAAAAAAAAAATAATTCAAGAATCACCAGATAGATACACAAATTTTTAAAAAGTCACATGTTTGTAGGGAATGCCTCAAGTGGAAACAAGCTATGGAGATGACACACAAAGCACCCGAGTCACTGAGGGGCCGAGGACACTTTGAGAGAAGAGGAAATCTCACACTGAAAATCTTTGGCAGTACTAGAATTTCTTCTGGTAAGACAAGATGAAATTGTTGCTGAAAATAGATTTGGGCTGGATTCCGCAGCCTCCTCCATGATCTGTAAGAGAGTATATCAACTCAAAAGTCTTTTGACTTTGGAATTTTAAATAATATCTGAAATTTTTTAATGAGATCTGTGAACCTAAACTGAATCAGAAACATAAAGCAGTTTCTGATTCAGTAGAAAATAAAAGACTTTCTTTTTTATGAGCAAATGCACACTTCACTTGGTATCTAGATTTTCAATAGTTGCAGGTTTGGGGTTTGGATTTTTTTTTTGCACATGAGCTGTCTCTTTCTGTTGTTAAGTACCTGGGGAGATTCACCTCATTATTTCTCTCCTATGTGACCTTGACAAGAAAACAAAATCTCATCACCTTGTAGGACATGACAAAATGGGTTGACTCGATCGGTTTTGCGGTACAGCTGTGAATATGGCACCCACACTGGCAGGTCCAAGGGCTTGTTCTCCACCAAGACTGATCTCGCATCCTCTCTCTAGTATGAGATTTGCTGGTTCTGTGTAAACACAGGTATTTGCACAGCTGAAATACTAAGAAATAGTCTCAGCTCCAGGAGAGGTGGGAGGAAAAAAACCTGATATTTACAGTTCCGAGATGATTTTGACTTCTCCTTTCCCTGGCAGTACAGTTTTGTTTTCTGCAAGGTTTCAACTGTTGTAACCAGAACTTTGTGCGCTGGATCGTTTGATCCAAACATCAGGCATGTCTGGTTGGCTGTTCGGTAACACAACCGGACCCTCACTCCCTAATCCAAATCGATTTTTCCATGAAGAGCTGTTCTGTTGTGATGCTGCTGGAGAGATATCAAAGACGGTCTCCCTCAGGTCCAGCCGCAGGGTATCTCTCTTCCCGTTCAAGTACCCTCTCTCTGTTTGACTGTACGAATCAGACAGCTCTAAGACATCGGGACAAGAACTGGCTGATTCAGCAAGCTTTAGGCCTTGCTCAAAATCACTAATCGATGTCTCACTGGAGATGTTGAGCATGTCAAAAGAGCTGCCAAGAGAACAAAGGCATCTGTGAATCTTGTAGATGTCAGCAGCAGGGAGACGGCTGTTTTCTGAGGTATAATCCAACTGCTGCTGGGCAGTGTCACTAGAGCACTGTGATTTATTGAGTTGCCCTTCTTCTTCCACGCCAGCTGGCTGGAGGTGGTCTGGCCCAGACTCATCCCAAGCTTTTGGACCGTACTTTCGACATCGACAGTCTCGGCAGAGTCTCTCCCTGTGAATTTCTGCTTCTGAGCTGCTGTGCTTGTATGGAGAGGAAGTTTGCACGGCAGGACACTGGCAGAGGCCAACCTGCTGGTCTCCAAGGGTCTCCTGGAGGTTCTGCCTCTCTCTTTCAAGGGAGGGGTGCATTGCTGTTCTGGGGCATCTGTTGTCTTCAATTTGTGTGTCTTCAGAGAGCCGGTTGGACAGCTTGCTTGTGGAAGTGCTGTTGTCAAAACTGTCGCTGAATTTTCTGGACAAGGGCTGGAGCTCATACTGCTCGTTTGCAGTGTTTGACTCCTGGACCTTCCGCAACCGGTTCTGCTTCTCACTCCCTCCACAGGCAAAGTTTCCGTTCAGCCCAGAGTCATCAGAATAATCTTTCATGGTGTGGGCACAAGGCCAAAGGATCTGCCCACAGTTCTTCTCTGGGCCAAAGAAGCAGCACAGTGACTGGAAGAAGAAGCTGGCAAACCCACAGCTGATGCACTTGATCATCATGATGAATATCCCCAACTTCCTATATGCCAGGACTGTTGCAGGCAACATAATGACCCCTGCGGAGAAGAGAGCAGAAGCTGCCATGGCTGTGGCACAGCTCATCTGCTTCAGGGAAAAGGCCACTCGGCTCAGGCGGTCGGAGTGGGGGCACAGATGATAGGAGATGCAGTAGTTGACGGTAAAGTCAACAGAGAGACCTACTGCAGCTGAAATGAAGAGAGATTCCACTGCATTGAGCTGCCACTCCAAGAGGACCAAAAGGCCAATGGTTACCAGGACAGTGCCTGCAATGGCAGTAACAGAGAAAATGCTCAGGAGAACGTTCCAAGTAGTGAGCAGCAGCACCACGAAGGAAATGGCTATGGAGAGCCCCATGACCACCATTGTTTCTGTACTGAGACTGTGCTGGAGGTTGTATAGCTCTAGTTTACTGGTAAACCATCCATTCTGAAGCCCCACAGGGGCAGTTTTCATTTCCTCCATTACCCAGAGGTTGATTTCCTCGTAGAATTGTTTGGCTTTGCTGTAGTTGAAGCTATAGTGATAAATAGTTTGGAACTTCAGCACTAAGGCAGCGAGATTTCCCTCCCCATCAAACCTGAGGCCCAGATCGTACATTTCTGCCCCTTCCCTGCCCTGTTCCAGGAGCATCATTTTGATGCAGTGCAGGAAGACTTCACTTCCGTAAGGGAAAGAGAACTGGTTACAGCAAAGGTTGAAGCTGTGGTCTCTCTGGGAGCACTGGCGACTGTCCATCCACCTGAGGAACTCCTCCATGAAGCACACGGTGGACTTCTGCTCTGAGTCAGGGTAATAGAAAGTCTTGTTCTTCACTTTTTGGCAGAATTCAAGGAGCCACTTCTGGGCATCAGGGGTTTGGATTGTGAAGGTGACATCTGTCACCAGGGTGCCGTTGCTTTTTGGATTGAAGTGGTCCCCATTATCCACGGGCAGAATGCCCCAGACTATGGTGACAGGCATACGCTGCCCTTCTCCGTGCTCCAGCCTCTCAAACATGAACTGGTGGCAATACTCAGAATCGTACCTCTCAAAGGGGTGGCTCAGTCTAAACACCTGGACGGACGATGTCTCGAGAGTCGGGAGTTTGAGTCTGGGGTTGGAACAGGAAATGTAGGCACCTCCTATCGCTAAGGCAGCAAACCAGCAGATCCAGATGTACCGAAACTTGATGACCCCACAAGGCAGAAGCTTTTCAAAGAGCAGCTTGGAGGTTTCAGACAGCGTGTTCTGGAGACCCCTGAGAATGTAATGGAGGGAGAGAGTGGCTCTCTTATGGCCGGTGTTGTTCCAGTAGTCTTCTGGCTTGTAAATGCAGGTCGTGGCTATGTAGCGCTCGTACAGCACAACCGAAGAAGGAAGCCAGGTCATCATGAAGACCAGAGTCACCAGCACGGAGGTGCCCATGTAAATGGCAAAGCAGCGGATGGCTATTATGTTGCTGATGTAGCTGGCATAGAAGGCAGCACCCGTTGTGAAGCAAGATGCCAGCGTGAGATATGCAAAATGGTGCATCGTTTGGCTCACCCACTGAGAAAGCCCGGCGGAAGGGTTCTGGCCCTTGCTGAGGTTCCAGAGGTCGAAGAAGACAAAGGTGTGGTTGGCACAAATGCTGCTGAGAATGACGACTGCGGTCAGGTTTACGAAAGGGAAGTAGGTGAATCTGAAGGCCACCTTGTACAAGAAGTAGGAGATCATTAAAGAGCTGACAACAGCGAGCAGGACCATGAAGGTAATAAAGACTGAGCGTAAATAAAAGGAAATGCTTAGAAAAATAGCTAATATTGCCAGGACTGGATATTTGGTATCCAGTAAAAGATAGTGCTGGAATAGTTTCTGTTTAAGGCCCAGGTCCATTCCGGTGATAGAAGTGTAGTTATCAAACAGGTCCCAGGATTCGAGATTGTCCAAGTAGATCCCCATCATAGATGCACCTTTCCTTGTAGGCAAAAACAGCAGGCTGTACTTGAGAGATGGCACTTGGTACTCCATCGTCTGGGGACTAAGAAAGTCTCTGTCAACCAAGAAGTGAAGAAGCTGGTAAATGGCATTGAAGCGGGTGCATTTTTCTGGGACTTGGGCACACTGAGAGTGTTTCTGTCTCACAGTCTCAGGACCTATGCAGGACGGAGTGAGGATACCTCTGTGGTAGTCTGGAGCACAGGCACGAAGGAGAGCCAGGGTATGGGAAATGTCTCCTTGAGTGATCTCCAGGCACGAAGACCTGTTGTAGAGGACAGCAATGTAGTTCCCCAGAGACCAGCTTGGGCAGCACTCGTTGGCTTCAGTACGTTGGCAGAGGTCTCTAAAGTGAACATGTGAGCGTATCTGAAAAACAGAGGAGGGAGCATCATGTCAGACCCCCTCAGCACGCTTCGTCTTGCAGCCCCGCGGCGCTCCTTGCTCCTCACAGCAATCCTCCCAGTGACAAACTGCAAATGCTAACGCTACTCAAACATGGCAGCCTTCTGCAAAAATTAAACCCTGTCCATTATTCATAACCTCTGATGTGAACATTTGGATCCCGTGGCAAACACAGCTAATCCAATTAAACTTCCCACTCGCAAGACTTGCTGTCACAGGCTCCAAAATAACAGCTCCATTTCAGTAATTAGGTTCTGCTGCCCAGAATTCTCGACAGCTTCTGATGGACACCTTTGGCTTCTGGACCAAGCTCTTGTTCAGTGTCCATTTATTCTTGTTTAATCGCAGCTGCTGCTTTGCAGCTGGACCTTGGTGGCGGGTGGAATTGTCTGTGTGTCACCAAGCAGGTAAAATGCTTTGGGTCCTCTAGGCTGAAACCTGTTCTGTTACTTATGGGATTTCTGTCTGGCTTCCCTTCAGCTAGAAGTTAAAGATTACGGCAGTCAGAAAGAGACAGTGGGTCTGTACATTCTTCCTGACATTACTAACCTTGTCTTGTTCAATTTGACACATGGACTGAATAGCCTGCAAGTTCCATAAGCTCCCAGCAGTTGTGGACATAAATACCAGCTGGGAATAGCTCTTTTCTGAAATGAAGAAGAAAAATGAATTAAAAAAAAAAACAGATTAGGTAATGAAGGTGAATCAGCCAGGCTGCTTGGACTAGACTCTCTACATAGAAAAAAAAATTAAAAATATATATACCATTGTCTATATGACTGCTGTGGAGGGCTCCCTGAAGGGAAGCAGGGCACAAAGCTTGTAGTGAGAGGCAGCATGACCTGACCTCTGCTCCCCGCCCATCTGTCAGCAGCAGCACAGCAGCGCTGGGGCATTTTCAAGGTCTGTCAGCGTGGTTTTAGTGAATGTTGGCATCTGGTTCTGCACCCCCGTTACAAAGAGAGGGCTTCAAATTCAGCCAGAAACTCCCAAGGACCTGAGGGTCTGCATGTGACTGGTTTCAGGGGTAGAGTAGAGGCAGGGCAGGGAGTAAAAATATCTGCGTGCTGTTCCTCTTTCTTCTACTTACTAGTGCCCGTTTGGGGACAAGTTTTGGGTGTCTTGGAGTTTTCATCTTTTTTTCCCTCCAGTTTTTACTGCCACTTACAGTTTTGAAAACAAAAAGAAGGGACAAAGAGGGAGTGGGAACAGAGAGAGAGTGGGAACAGAGGGCGAATGGAGCTTGTGTCGGAGTATTCGTTTATGATATGAGTAAGTGGTGAAACATTAGTCCTCTTACTGGTGCTTTTAAGACATATTTCTCAAAGGGAAAAAAAAGTTAAGGAGGAACAACTCTTCTCTAGAATTTCAGAACAAGCCTTTTCTAACCACTCAGTTGTGAGGTGCTGTAAGATCACTATTGAAAAGGTGGCAGAGCTTTCACAGGGTGCTGTTGCTTTCTTGGAGCACTCTCAGAACAGCTCCCTGTGTCCTAAACCACCAACAGTTCTGTTTGCTGTGGAGTTCTGCGTGTGTAACACTCACCACCCCACTGAGATTTCACTCACCTGGGGGACCACAAAAGAAACCATCCGCTCCATAGATTTGTTCCACCATTCTCCGTGTTCGTGCTTCTTGTTCTCCCTGAGCAGCCTTCTGTCCTCTGCTAATGCTGATGTCATCATAGCTAGTGAGAGATCAGATGGTTTGTGTAAGCAGAGATCACCTGGCTGCAGCTGTGGTCACTGGCGCTCTGGTGCCACACGTAACACTGCTGCAGCACTAGGAGCCCTCACAGTCTTGAAAGAACATTGCCTGGATGGGATCCTTTCAATACTGGGTTGACTGTGCCTCTTTATAGGGATCTTCATGAGATATGGGAGGAGCTTTGTCCCCTTGTGCAGGTGTGCTGAGTTGCCTCTGTGGTCTCTTAAAGGTAAACAGTGATGTAAACACATGAAGAGTTTAGAGCCCGATTCCTGGTTTCCAGAGCAAGGAGCCCAAGTCATTGCAGGCAGGAAGACTTTAAACTCTCCAGTGCCTCAGTCACTTTTAAGCAGAGCACGTAAGTTGTAATTCACATAGAACACTGAGTCTATAACTTTACAGCCAACATCTTCCTCAGCCCCCCCAAACCAAACTCAAATACCTTTTCTTCTCAGCATAGGGAGAAAAGGAGAAGGTCTTCTTGTAGCCTGTATGGCTCTCTACATTCCTCCACACAACGAGCTTTCTGCCAATGTCAGTGTCCCGAGGCTCAAAACCCTGCAGCCAAGCAAAAGGGCTTTGTCACCAGCTTGCATTTTAGTTTAGCTTTCCTGAACCCTCCTCCTAGACACAGGAACTGTACGAGTTTATTACTGCATCTTGGAGAGATACGCAAATCAAATTTTCCCCGGAAATACCCCATCCCAGAGCTGACAGAGAAAAAAAATGTCTCCTTTCTGTTTTGGGTAAGGATGGCTACAGTTCTCTCTGCCTGATCTCATAAGACTCTTCTCCTCTTCAGGTAAAATAGTCACTTACAGAAATGGGCGTAACTTTCCTCTCCCTGGACAAGCTCTAGTCTATTCTCAGGATTCTCCCATTACCAAGAGACTTCAGAAAATGTGGGATCCTGCATGGAAAACAGGGCCCTGTGCAGCAGTGCACGGCAGCCTCTCCATGGAGAGCCAGAAGAGCCAAAGCCAGATCCTCCATCCAACCTCCACCCAGCCTGACTAGTCCTTTTGGGGTGGCCCCAGCCTTCCAGCAGTGGAAGAGGAGCAAAAGGAGCAGCCCAAGTGTGTGCTGGCAGTGCCTCCACAGCAGGGTGAGGGCACCAGTGCGAGTCCCAGCTTTGCTGAGACATGGGCTGTTGGCTGCCACTGGCATGGGTCGTGCTCTCTCTGCGGTGTCAGAGACAAGAAAAATGAATTACGTTACTCCGACACATGATGTCCGTCTGAAGGAACCTTGCTTTGGTTGGACGCTCTGAAGATGTGGGTTAAGGACAGCAGATCTCTAATGGTCACTTTTTCTAGTGGCTTTAATGTCCTCCTTGATTTGAAGTAAAGGCTCGTTTTATATGTCGGGAAGAATCTCTCACTGCTTGGCACATGGATTTTCCCCGTGTTCACGCTGATGTATCGCCTGCAGGGACTTACCATCAAGGGCTCTGAAAAGTCAGGCAGGTTTCCAACTAGCAGACCAGCTACAGTGCAAACCACGGCCGTCACCGAGCACAGCACCAGGACGGCTACGGGCCACTCCGCCACCGTTTGGGAATAACTGGAACCAACGGAAGAAGAGACAATGCAGCTGTTAAGGTGCTTCACCTGCTGCTGAACCAAGGTGGTGTTAGGAAAAGGGAGAAAAAAAAAATCAGGGCTTTCTGGTCAGACCATTTATTTATTAAAAAGCTTCAAGGCTCTGGTGCAGCTGTTAATGAACATACTGTACCTCCAACGGGATGTTTGCAGGCAATTCCAATTAACTCGGGTAATTACATTTTGCCTCCCTACATTTTTCTGCTTTTTCAATCAGAAATAATAAAAACCAGACTTTTGCATCCTAGGGCAAAATGAAGCTTTAAATATTTAACTTAAAAGACTGCATTTAAAAAGATCTGCTTCCTTTCCCCGCCCCGTTGTGCAATCTCAGCTAGTAGCTGCCGCACAGTTTGGCCTGGAGATTGTCAGCCTGTGGACGGAGGAGTCTTCAGGATGTTCTGAAGATGGCAAGTCCACTGCCATTGCTCTGAATTCTCTCACTGCCTAGGGGCCTGCCTGGCTGTTGGACATCCTCAGCAGAGAAGGGTGGAAGCCACCGATCTGACGTGTAACCGGTGTTGGGAGGGCCAGCAGTATTCACAGAGTGGACAAGTGGCTTCTTCATCTGCAGGGTGGGTGAACCTCACCCTGATCTCAGCCTCAGAACCAAACACTGAGTCTGCACCAAGAGCAAATGCAGCAGAGCAGTTTTCCTTCAGAGTCTGGAGAACACCTACAAGCCCACGGGCCCAGAGAAGAGCTCTCAGGACAGTGTTGCTCTTCATTAATGAAGGTTAAATTGATCCCACAAGCACTCTGAGGGTTCTGCAGGTGGCTGGGAAGTCCTGAGCGGGGAGTGCTGACCCTGCCTCTGAAGCTGGACCTGCCGGGGCTGTCACCAGCAATAACACTCCGCATTTCCTAACAGCAGGGTAGGAGAGCAGGGATAATGGGGTAGGACAGGAAGCTTTCGACACTAAACATACCTTTTTGGCATCCGGAAAGCTTTGTCATGTCTGTAGACAGAAAACAGAACAAAAAAGATGCGTTCATTTGTTGTTTCCCTAGGAAGCCCAGTGCTGGGCCGTTAATGAGCAAGTTAACCCTTTCAGGGGCTGGAAGGCACCAAGCTGAGCATTGCTGCAGGAGTTATTATGCACTGCATGGATTAGCTTAATGAGTAACAGAGTCTTTTCCTCTCCCATTGGCATTTTAACCAAATGGGATGGGAAAACATGTAGTCACTTCTCATTTTTGCCCTTCTAAGAGAACCCCATAGAAAGTAACGGTCATAGCAGTGTAGTCCCCCAGGAATCACACCGCAGCTCTTAGCCATGAAAATCTACCTGGTTTAAGTGCTTTCCTACTGAGTTTTTTAATTGTCTCAGACAAACGCATACCTCTTTATTGAATTTCATCAGCTGGGCTAGCTACTGATAGATTTTATTTCCTCTTTAGCTCAGGAAGGATTTTCCAAAACGGTGGCTCTCATTTGTTTCCTGGGCCCTCCCAACGATGGTGTGTGTCCAGTCTAGAGGAGCAGAAGGCCAGTGGAGCTGCTCAAAACATTTTACTGTGTTTCCTTCCCCGAGGAGCATTTGTCATTCCCACTTATAGGGCTCTGAGGAACAAAACGAAGAAGCCTTCCCCACGAGATCACGTTTGTTCATGAATCCCTGAGGACAAGCTCTCCACTGATATCTTAACAAACCAGCTGCACCTCAGTGCATCACCACATCTGAGGGACCTTTCATTCTGCTCTCCACTTCCACTGAAATGTCCCCTTGAAATATGTCCCAGCCTGGCATGGCCTTGGGTTGCAACACAGCTTCCAGGGGACTGCTCCCAGCTGAGTCTCTCTCCCCTCTGCGCAGTGCTGCCGCACTCAGCTGAGTGAGTGCTCCCTTCGCCCTCCGCCTACGGCCTTGGCTTAAACTGGGAGGAGGTCCTGCTGCACTCCCACATCCGCACGGGGCGGACGGCCCCGGGTCCCTGCTCTGTCCTGGGCAGGCAATGCGTGACCGTGTGCCGGCGCATCCTTCCTGGCAGGGTGTTATGAATGGCAGAAATGAAAAAGCAAGGGAGGAGAGTTCCCCATGGAAGAGTCGCTCTCAGTGGCGCCTGTAATAAATTATATTGTGTTTTCCTCATCCCGCTACTGCTGTGCAGAGTTGGGAGAGAGGGGAGCAAAGAAAAATCCTCACAGATTATTAGAGAGGCCTCTTTCTGGCAGCACACTGCCCATCCTCTGCTAATTCTCTCACAATAGCTTCTCAAGCAGATTTGCTTGGATTAAAAACCCCATTCTGGCGTTATTATGTTATCACTTTTCTGTCTGCTAGTGCTGCACCTTCTGCCAGGGATTTGCCATCCAGCTGCGTTTCCTACTTAAATAACCTGTTACGGAGAATGCAGCTGACAATTTTGTTGGTAGTGCCTGAGCTAAAAAGGATCTGGGCTGCACTCCGCTGACTGCAATTGCTCTACACTGCAAACACAAGCAAATTAAACCCTCTGTTAATGGCTAGAAAATTAGACTGTAAAGGGCTTTTGTGCCTAACCCTGCTCCACTGTGCAAAGGCAAGGAAGGAATCCTGTGCCACCTTTTATCAGACTTCAGTGGCTACTGCTGTGGTAGCACAGAGATCATGGTCTCCAGTGCCACCAGTGGACTCCAGAAGGCACTCGCAGCAAGGAGAGATGGTGCTGGCTGGAAGGGGCAGAGGTTGTAGCTCAAGCTGTTGGGGACACCCACCCTGTATCCATCCCTACATCCTGCCCAAGAAATATCCATCACCCAAGCAAGTCACGGGGCACTCAGCACACAAATGGAGTTTGCCCAATTCTGTCATGGACAATACGTGTGCCCTCGTTGTTGCCCAACCTGGGAAAGCAGATATCTTCCCCAGTTCTGCATTCCTCACTGCACAGCTGTAGGCAGAGCTCACCCTCTGCTGCATCTCCCTTCCAGCACAGGCAGCAGCTTCGGCGGGGGCAGAAAAAGAAATTAACTCTGCTCTTATCCCTGAGAAACTCTGCCAAGAGAAAGGATTAGCCAGCTGGATGTCTTGCAGTGCGAAAGGAGGAAACACAAAGATCCCAGAAGATGGCATAATCACAGCTGCATGATCTAGGAGCAACTGAGTGACCTTGGCTTTATCCAGTGAGCCACCCTGAGAAGCAAATCCTGCCTGTCCCTGCTGCGGGAGCGCAGCTCTGTACACCCTCTGCAGAGGTGGAGTGAGCAGACTGGGTCCCTCTGTGCATTTTGGGGGAGCTGCTGGCCCAAGCTGAAGAGGAAACCCCTGTTTCATGCATCCCTACTCAAATCCTTCTCATCTCCTCCCGCTTCCCACCACAAAGTTCAGAAGATGCTTTCTGAAAGCCCCTGAGCCACTCTCTGTGTGCCTCTTACCTGACCGTTACAATGTGATGCTGCACTGGCCGTCGCTGCCGGGGGGACCACTGTTTCCAGGGGGTTTCTGAGGCCTCGTGGTGGGAAGTTGGTGTGGGATCACTGCTGGAAAGGTGGGAACACAACATGGGCCTCTCACCGTGGCCAGGGAGTGGGGGCAGGCCGTAACTGCCCCGGGGCTCCTGCTGGTTGCAGGGGTAATAGAGTTGATGCTGCTGTGAGTCCTGGGAGCTTGATGGGACCTGGCCGTTGGACTGGGTGGAGACTGGCCCAAGCGTGTGGCTGGAGGAGGGCAGGTGGTCTCCACCCAGCCTGGGGGACGCAGGAATGGGGCAGTGATGGACTGGGCAGATTCTTTCCCAGGAAGTGCCACTGTAGCTGGGCTCGGTGTTCCCGATCTCTGGCATGGCGAGACAGGTCTGGCAAGGTCCCACATTTTGTTTTTCTCTGTGAGAGAAAATAAAGGTGTGGTAAAACAGAGCAGCAGTGGAAAAGCTATGCAGGGGAATTGTGTCCTGCAAACCAGGGACTCTCACGGGCCTCCCACGTAACACAGGATGTAAAACCTCACCCACTATCTGCTCCCAGGACCCAGTCTCAGGGCTGAGCTGGATTATGCTTTATATAAAGACATCCATGACTCCTCACTCAGGAATTTGAGGGTGGTACAAGGGGCAATGGTTTTAAACTAGAGAAGGGTAGATTTAGATTAGACATTAGGAAGAAGTTCTTTACTATGAGGGTGGTGGAACACCAGAACAGGTTGCCCAGAGTGGTGGTGGAGGCCCCATCCCTGGAGACATTCGAGGTCAGGCTTGATGGGGCTCTGAGCAACCTGCTCTAGCTAAAGATGTCCCTGCTCACTGCAGGGGGTTGGACTAGATGACCTTTAAGGGTCCCTTTCAATCCAATGCATTCTATGATCCTGTTCCAGCTGATGGAGAATCCATAACATCTTTGTGCATGTTGCTCCAAAATTTTGAAAAATTAGGTAACATCCCCTCGAACAGTTATCCAAGATGCTTTGCTATGGAGGGCGCAGAACACACTGGCTGGGTATAACAGCACGGTCCCGACTCCAGACCACAGAGGGACCACAGAGATCTGGGGAAATGCAAACCAAAGGAGAGTGCACGTGAGGAAGATACTCAATTATCTGTGCTTCTTGTGAAGATGAATTTGATTGCTCCACAGGAGGACTGGCTCTGCTCCATGTTGGGAGAGGAGGAGAGTGAATCATCCCTGGCACTAAAAACATTGAACAGTGAACCTGATGGCTGTGACGGGGTAAAACGGGCTTCAGCCTCCAGCCTGGCCTATGTCCTAACATCTCCCAGGTCCTGCAAACTCTCCACTGAGCTCTTCAGGAACATTTAGACATACATCTCCCAGGGATGACAGCGACAGATATTACTGGTCTTGGTATGTAGGAAGGGGATGGACAAGCATCTCTTAAGACCTCTTGAAGCTTGACTTTAATTGCTCAATTTACTAAGACAAAACATGCAGGAGCAGGGAGCTACAAGGGGGACATTATTTTGGGTCATCAAATTCCTTTGCTGAGTATTTTTTGGTAGTGGACAAAAAAGGGAAGAAGAAGTGGCAAGATGCTATTAAAATAGCTTGAAAATACCAGTCTCTTTGTAAGTGAATTTCTCTGCATCCTTGGAAGAGGTCATACACCCAGAGAGCAATGTCAGGCAGCGTCTGCGAGACCGTTAATGATTCCTGTGACAATAGATATATGAAGTGGCTGAAAGGAGTCAAAGTTTGCACTGAAGCAGGTGCCAGAAAACCAGCAGGTAGATGTATGCACACCTCATTGACTGACAGGTTGCTCCCAACAGTTCCAGCGCTTGGTTATCTCTGCTCTACAACCCAAAGTACTGGTAGGACTTGAGCTCATTGAGCATAGCAAAAAGAAGTGCTGTCGGCCAAAGCAGGAGCTCAGGTCCTGAACAGATTGTGACAATGATACCCCATTCGCCCACAGAGTTTGTCAGAAGACGCAATATCGACCACGCTGCACGAAGTCCTGGCTGTCCTGTCACAGATGGATTAGTGGCAGGACTACCCAGACTTTCAAGCGCGTGATTTGCTCTCTATAAAGGTAGTTTACCACAGAAGACTACAAATTAGCCGTTGGTGTATATAAACGCAATACAGGAGATTATCAATCAAATGCCAGCAAAGCTGTTCCTGAGATGTAATCTAAGGTCTTGTCTGGAGCTGCTACAGCCTCATCGAGTCGTCCCTGCACAGGGTGGGGGCCTCAGCTGCGCCGCTACGGCACAGGCAGGTGCCCTGCGGACGGTATGTGGTCATCAACATAGAAAATTACCTCTTTAATTAGTCATTGCACATCTATACTAATTACAGAACCAACCTGACTGGGAGATGGAACCACATCCCCTGTGGCTCTGGCGAGCTGCAGGGGCAGACTTTGGGAGAGCTGACCTGGAGAGTCCTTCCATCCACCCGCCCAAGCTTGAAGTTAATCCCTCTCCCTCTTTCCTGGCACCCAGGGACTGAAGTGCGGGTGCCTCTTATTCGGGGTTTGTAGTTTTGTACCGGTAGTCCCAGCTCGGGGAATTTTCATCAGAGAGCTGGGGCTGTGTTACGGCAAGCTCTAGACCTTTTCTCACTCACTTTTTGATGCCTCTAAGTTACTATTTTCCCTCTGCCTTGGTCCTGTCATTTTCCTAATCTTTGTACGCTTTAAATCGGTGACGGTTTCCTATGGTGCACAATAATTCATGGAGACACCACTGCACGGACAATTTGCGCTTTCAGTGTTCCCACACCTCTACTCTATTTGTGTTTGGTTTTTTTCAAAGTAAAGACAAAATTCTTTGTCATGTAAGCTGCTGGATCTGTGAAGGAGGTTGGGATGGGAGGCTTTGCGTAACTAAATCAGTCTGATGGCAGCACTGCCGCGTCTGCCTCATCTGGTGCACATGTAACACCGGGCAGAAGAAAAAGGCTTTCACAGAACCACTTTGAAGATGGTCAGGGAGGTACAGGAAACATGCAGTGAAAAATTCCTGCTCCCAAAACCCCTCATCTCCCAAACCTCCTGGTGGGGACTGCAGATGACAAACCCTTGGATGTCACTGATTGCTCCAATTTTCATGCACATACATTAATATATTTGATTCTGATATTTCACATGAAAGCCCATTCTTCTTCTTCACCATCTTTGCTGTGAAATATTGTCAAGTTCTGCTCCTCCCCCACATGTTGTCTCTTAACCCCATCCCCTGCCTGTCCAGTGACTTTGTATTTTAGAATAATTTTGGCTACTTCAAATCATTCACTTGTGACTCTTCTTCATTATCTCCTTTTCAGACTAAACAATTACCATTCTGTTAATCACCCTCTGGATATGAGTTGCCTTATGCTTGTCTCTCTCCAGCTCCATGACGGTGTGACCTTGGTTATCCAAAATCTCCAGGGAGACCTGAAGCTCACAAATAACGATCGGTTTGGATAATCACTGCTGGCAGCTCTGCAGAATTCGAGTCTTCCCTTGCCACGCTCCCAATTAGCCACAATGCTGCTGGCTCGACGTTTGGTATGCTGAGGTCTGCACCAGGTAGGCTGGTCCTTGTTTGCTTGCAGCCATGTTGCGACTACTTTTCCAGGCCCGCAGGACCCTGAACTATGCAAGAAAAATGGCTGGGGGGGACTTTCTGATATCTGTTTACTGCCAGGCAGCAGAAGATGTGGGCAGGGCACCACACTGGACTCTGTTTGCCACGTCGACACTAGCAAAGACTAACATCAAGGGAAGGGAAACTTTTAAATGTTCGTTCCCGGTCTGGGCTGTGTCAGATGCCTGGCATATTTGGGACCGAGTGGGCAGCACTGGTGTCTCAGCCGCAGAAAAGCCTACCCAGGCAGCCTGACAGTCTCTGGTTTCTTCTTCAAGCTCAGGTGGATGCAACCAAAGAGATGCTGGGAAAAGAGAGGACGTGGAGGTGTAGGGCAAGGGACAGGCTGGAGTTAACTGCTGTTACCCACAGCAATGAGCTGCGTTTCTCACACTATTTGCTTCCCCATCGCTTCCCTTGAGATGGCTAGACAGTATAATAACCCAGTCTGTGGAGCTGCCCAGGTCACTCTGAGTGCAGCACGGCTTTTCTGAGACAGACGCCAGGGCACAGGCAGCTTGCCTCATGTTGGGAGCCAGCAAAAGGGCAGAAGCTTCTACCCACGGGAGAACAGGCAGGATAAGGCCAAGATTTCTAAGGAGATGGCTTTCTGCTGCTCCACCTCGGGTGGGATGCGGAGCAGTGGGAGGCACTGCAGAGTCTGAGGAAGGAGCAGAGGGATGGATGCTGTGAGTCTACCCCCAGGCATGGGTTATCTCCCTTCCTCCAGAGACCAGCATCCTGCTGTGATGCTCAGACATTGCCCCACAGAAGGTGTCAGCAGGACATGGCTTTAGCTGCCCACCTCCCCACCAGCCTGAGCATCAAAGCGCCAGCAAGAGGGTTTGCTGGACACACGTCATGTCGGCTGCCTGCCCCCAGCTCCTTCCTCCTCAGGACAGCTTCAGGTTTGCGGAGCAGGGAAGTGACAGCACAGGCTCACCTTCCCTTTCCCGAGCTGCTCCATTCCTCTGGCATGGTGCTGGCCTTGCTCCACTCTGAGCCACGTAGCAGCAGAGCACGTGTGTCTCCGAGAGAGGAGAAATGGGCCAAAAATATTCAGCGGTTTGAAGGAACAGCTTCTTTACTGGTCTGCTAATTCCACCCTCACCCCCAAGACCCTTTCTATAAGCACTTTTTTTTTTAATAGAAAGATTATATCACTCTTCTGATACTAAGGAGAGGATCAGGAAAGCAGCACTTTGCATATGAACGATGGGAAACACCTACCTCACTTCAGGACATGGTTTAGTGCTCATAGTAGCGTTGGGTTGAGAGTTGGACCTGATGATCTTGGAGTCTTCTCCAACCTTAATGATTTTACCAAGTGAATGGAGCTGTCTGGTGCCTGACTCAAACTACAGCTTCTCCCGTTGGCAGAAGAATCACAACGGGGAATAGAAACAAGCAAGAGAAAGGGAAAGAGTCTGATCTTGACTATGACCAGAACCCCTTTGTCCCGGAACCTTTGCTCAATTAGCCATTGAGCCCTGCAAAGTTTCATTCATAAAACAGAAGCTAGTTTTATTCTCTTTTCCTTTTTTTCCTTACTCTAGCAAGGTGCTCCCTGCATATCAGCTGCATGAGTCTTCCCAAATGAAAAAGAAAAGCAAATTCTTTCTGAATTAGAGCCATGTGCTATAGGTTAGCTTCCATCTAATGGCTATTTCTTTGAGAGCTGTAAATGACTTTTTAGGAATGAATTTTTATAATGGAATTTAAATGGCGGTTTTCTCTTTGAACATGGCAAAGCAGCAGTGGAGCTCTCGAGAAAAAAGAGCTGCTTTGCTCGTGCTCTCGAAGAAGGTGAGACAGGTACCTCCTGAGCAATTCGTCTCCTCCTTGGGCTGGGTCAAATTCTCTGTGTAGTTGCTGCTTGTTCTGCTTTTTCAGTCTAGCGGCAGGATAGTGTGTATCCTTGAGAAGTCTGACAGGCTTGTTGTTAATGAGACTCCTGAGTGTGTGAAATCATCATGAAAAATTAATGAGATTGCAAAACTCTGCTTCCCACGTAGTCTGCCAAGAAAAGTTTCCTTTTCTTATCCTTCCCATTGACTCGCCTGAACAGCCGTACCCTTCCCCCAGGCAGCTGCCCCTGCGGGTACGACTGGTGGGATCCCACCAGCCACAAAGGGCTCAAGGTCCCCACCCAGTCTCTGGAGCCAGAACAGTTCTGGATGCAGTTGGCTCTATCTGCGCCGGCAGTGTCGGATGTGCTGGTACCATCATGTTTGCTAAGCCTTGTTTTGAAGAAAAATGAAATGAAAAGGGAAAGGAAAAGAAATGACCACCTTGCTAGGTCAGCCTGAAAGAGGCCAGAGGAAGGTGGTCTTTCAAATATCTGTATTTTTCTCATGATGGGTTGAGCGTTGGTGCTAAGGAGCATTGGCTGGGAGCAATGCACCCGTTCTGGATGGCTTAACTCACCTCTGTAACTTAACTCTTCCAGGCTGCAGCATTCCTTTCAAAAGACCTATCTGGATGAGCGAGGGTTGTGAGGGGCTGTGCCAGGCTGGGCAGGGCAGTGGTGGAGTCCCCACCCCTGGAGGGGTTTCCAAGCCGTGGAGATGTGGTGCTGAGGGACATGGGTTAGTGGTGCCCTGGCAGTGCTGGGTTAATGGCTGGACTCGATGAGCTTAAAGGTCTTTTCCAGCCACGATGATTCTATGATTCCTCAGGCAAGCAAAGTGAGTAGGGGTTCAGTGACAGCTCTGCCCCCGTTGGATGCCTGAGATTTAAGCCAGTGCTGGATTGTGTAACGGTCACTGAGCCAGCACCCAGACCCAGAAGCACACCAGCCTCTGGCTGGGACCTTCAGAGCTGTCTAAGGAGAAGTGACGGCCCGGTTGGTTCCCCCAGGCAGGTGGGGATGTCTCAGCACGAATACCTTGTACCAGGCAGAAGTGAAACCCTTTGGCTTTCAGAAGGAATTTATGTGCTGCTGACCTCGGGGTGGGCTCTGGTCAAACAGAATCTGAAGAGCTCAGAAGGTCTGTTGCCTCCAGTCTAATAAACAGCAATATGCTTGCAAATTTGGGGCTGGCTCCTTGCCCATGATCACGGGCTTGTTGACGTTTCCAGAAAATGACAACGATTGTGGCTGCCAACCTGGTTTAAGACGCCAGGTAAGGGAGCATATGGCCCAGGGGGAAGAAGTCTTTCCAGGGGGAAGGGCTGCAGGGCTTTAGAGGAGAGCTCTCTGGAGCCAAAGCCGGGCTTGCCCACAGCCCAGTGCAGCCAGGGCTCTGTGAGCACCACGCCGAGCTCCACCACCGAACGCTCTCCCGCTGCAGCAGAGCGGCGAGCTCACCATGTTGCAGGATGAAAACCTGCCCACGGAGGCCACGCCGGGCGGTCGCCCCCGACGCGGTGGGCTCGGCATGGCGCGCCCGGCCCCGGCAGGACGACCGGGCTGCG
>VZZY01019079.1:337887-403746 GCA_013400335.1 Eurystomus gularis | reverse complement strand
GGAGAGCCGGGGCGCGGCGGGTTCTCCAAGCCTCGGGACGGAGCGAACCGCCGCGCCCGGCCCCGAAATCCCGTTCCCGGCCTCGCCCCGAGCCGCGCACGGCTCCTGAGAACACGCGTGTTCGGGGGCTGCGGGCTCAGGCCACGCGCGGATCCCTTCGGGGGCCAGTCCCGCAGCTCAGCGGCTGCGCTGCTGCTTTGGCCCGGGGTGGGAACACTCGCAGGAGCACTCCTGGCTCCACAGGGCAGCGCTTTGAAGTGTGGTTCGCCTTCTGGGTTCAGCAGCGTTAAATAAGTAGTGATTTGTTGAAAGAGATGGTAGTTTTGAAACAACTGAGTTGAAAGCATGGAGAACACGGGAGGTCAGACACGGTTCCCTCTCTGCAGGATCCTGCTAACGTTGTCCGTTGATACCATGAAACTGAACTGAGTTTTGCCCGCTTGTGCTGTGGGGAGAGCTCGCAACGGAGATTGTGAAAGACTCAGGGTGGCTGCTCCTTCCACAGCCTCTCCCATCCGGTGACCGTGACATTACTTGTGCTAGGAAGGGCCTGGACCTATCTCATGACTGTGTATATGGCCAGGGGAGTGGCAGGGACCTTCTCCCTTCTCATCATCCTGTGTGTGGCCATGGTGATGGCTACAACGTTCTCCTTTCTCATGGTCATGCCTGTGGTCCTCACTGTGGCAGTGACATTCTTTCTCATCAGGGTGGCATCCTTTTTGCTTCACTACAGAAAAGCCCAAGCAAAAAGGGAGAGTATTAGACCAGAGAGTATCCTCTAACTCCCACTAATCCTCTAGCTGCTTAGAATAAGCCCTTCCTGCCTTAATGATTTAAATGCCCAAGACAGTTTAAAGAACAAGCAGCTTTTCCTAATGCCAGGGTGGGTGACCACAGCCTGACACCAGCGTCCTAGCACAATGATCCCCGCTGGGCTGGGCTCCCTGCTGCCCACACCCACGGGACCAACCCGCTCTTCTGAGCCTTAGAAATGTCACTTCCCTGGCAGGATCAAATACGTGTGAGGAGCAGCTACAGAGCAGCTTGGATTGTGTGGCCCCGCAGGAAAGACTGAAACCTGGTATCTGCTGGAAAGATCGGCTGGCGTTAATGTGATGACAAGGACGTGGGTGCTGCTTCCTTTCCTTTCTTCCCGATGCTAAATAATAATACTTGAGACAGTGATGACAATAATAAAGCCACGGGAGCTGCAAGGGTGGTGGGAACAGGCTGAATTGCAGACATCCCCCTGCTCCTGACAGACAGCCGCATCCTACAGCTCGTGGCTTGGCTCAGCCCCATGTGCGAGCTCCTTGTCTGTGATGTGGGGGTAATCACACTTCCTCACTCCCACAGCTTGGCAGGTTTCCTCTGTGGCCTGCAAAGTATTCGACACACGGATTAATTTTTTTTGATTGCTGTTACCCAGGGACTACCGCAGGGCTGCGTGAGGCAGTCAGCGGGGCTGCCCGCGTCCCTCTCGGGGCTGTCGTTACACGTCCGGGGCTGGAGCAGTTGGTCCGTATGTCATGTCGGCTTTTTTTCGCTCTTCATCAGTGCAGGAGCTGGCTCTTTGCCATGGCAATCCCCATCTGAGACCTGCCAGCATCAGACAGGTCCAGCTGGTACCTGATGTGCCTCTGATGTGAAGGAAGGTGGAAGAGGGTGAGTGAGAGGGACAGAGAGAGAGATGATCAAAAAAGAGTAGAAGCAGAGAGAAAAATAGCGAAAAAGGGAGGTGTAGGGTCAGGAGTATTAAGAAAGCTGACAGACAGTAACGGATACACGTAGGAAAGAGAAAAAAGCTGGTGAGCAGAGAAAGGGGGAGAGAGGAAAAGGAGAGAAAAATATCTGAACATATATTATGGGACAAAGATGCACTGGGGGTGATGTAAGAGGTGGCTGAGGGGTATATGACAGGTATTCACACATGGAAAAAGGTCAGAAAGCACCACTCCTAGGAGAGCCAGGGCCTCCATCTCCTCTCCACCTTGTACCCGTTGTCTCCACAGGAGTGCGTGAGGCAGGAGGGCTGCCAAGGGGACCTCGTAACAGAGCCTTGGGAGGAGGGCTGGGTGTTTTTGACACTAACTGGTAGCTGTGGCAGTTGAAGACAGATTTCTTACCTCTCTTGCTTGACTTGTGAAAGAGATAAGGGAAAGAAATCTTTGCATTTGAGCTTTGATACATTTTTTATGTGAAGCATCTCTTTGTTTTGCGTAGTGTACTGCTCCTCCTAGCCCTCCTGCTCACCAGCCACTTGCATTTCTTTCTGAGACAAGAAGCAAGCCATTGTCTCTGCAGCTCTCTGTCTCCAGAGAAGCTGAGTCAGAAACAAACACCACACTTCACTTCCTGTGTGTGTGAAGTTGTCCCAGGCTGGAGGTTCCTCCTCTCCCACCAAAGTCAAGAGCAAGGCTCCCTTTATCACCAGGAGTACAAGCCAAGCTTTAGAAGCGCAAGCAGGGCATATCCTCATGGAAGTCTGAGGAGACAGAATGAGGCTTAACTTGTTGTGTTGGCAGACGTGACCAAGAGCATTTCCCAATGGATTCGCTTTGCGCTATGCTCCCAGTCCAGCGTGGCTCACTTCGTAGTGCCCTACCTTACTACAGTTACTTCCAGCACAATTCATTTTCTTTCACTGTTAATGAACGTTTCCCCGGGCAGGGTTTAGCTGGGTTCACGATGTGCTGACTCCTGTTACCCAGCTCAGCATTTCGCACACGGGTCGTGGCTGGCTCAGCAGAGCCCGCGCAGCACCCGGGCAGGTGCTGGAGCGCAGCGGTCCCGGGCTAGCACTGGCCGCTAACATTTGCCATCCGCTATTTTGGCTCAGATCCCTTCAGTTCGTCTCCATTGACACTGTCACAAGACAGTCCCTCTGCTGCCATGCTCTGCCCTTTCTGCTTTTGCTGCTGTTCCTCTTCAGATCGTCAGGAACAGGCAGTGACACGTCCCTGTGGATCAGGGGATACCAGCTCCTGTTAGCTCACTTCTCAGGATTACTCCCTGAGACAATTGTATCTCTAGGACGGACGTCATGGGTCCCTGAGCCTCCAGAATCCCTCTTGCTACGCTGCAAATATATTCATTTAATACATCTCTTTAGCAAGGTGGACCTACAAGCTGCTGTTGAGTCTTGGGCACTGGTTTTGGCACCTGTTTCTTTCTCCTGCTGCCCCAGGAGATGTTTCAGGGTTTGGAGGCTCAAACCAGGCTATTTTGTGGTTCTAAACTATGTAACTGCTTGTTAAAGAGCCTACACAGGCCAGCATCCCTGGGATGGCACAGGGAGCAAAGACAATACCTACCCCTGGAGCTACCTGTGCTCTTCTCCCCATGGCTGCCAGTCATTTTTAGTCCCTTTCTGACATTTGGCTCCCTCAGAGTAGGATAGAAAGAAAAATGCAGTGTTAGCAGGAGCCTGCAGAAGAAAGCCAGGTACTGGGCAAAACCTGAGAGCGTCTCAGTAACAGCCAAAGGCCCCTTTCCTTGAATCCATAATGAGTTGTTCAATGTGGGAGGTGACCAGGGAAGAACAATAGGAACAGAGCAAAGGGAATAAAAAATGGATCTGGTTTTGCTGCAGGTGGAGATGCCTCCTCCTCAGGCCCCATGTTTGTACGTGACTAACCCCAAACGCTCCGTGCCAAGGCAGGTCCTGTGCGCAAACAGGCTCCTGTTCCCAGTCCTCTGGGTTTTGCTTCCCCAATGGAAGCGAGTGACAACAATCAGCCCGAGTGTGCACACAGCACACGGGTACCGCCGGCGGAGGCGTTTCCACCAGCCGCTGCAGCCGTGTTGCACAGTAATGCTCCAAACCAAGCCCCTGCCTTTCTGGCCAGACAGCCGCGTTCTGCTGCTTCCCCGCTCTGCTGCGTGCGTCTGGCTTTGCGAGCAGCCGCTGCCAGCACCGAGGAACAAACAGCAAGTCCTGCAGTCCTCCTGGCAACCGATACCAGCACACTGCTGCAAATATGGCTGCGTTCATGCCACGCCGTCCACATCCAAGGAGGGGGCTGGCATGGAGAAAGAGCTCTTCCTAGACCTTTGCCTGGACCTGCAGCTTGGGCTCACACCCACCTGCAGCCAGTGCTGGGAGGCAGTGCCTGTGGTGGCCAAGCTCCGTGAAGCCGGGAGTCCCTTTCTTCAAAACCTGCTTGGCCCTTGTCCCTGCGCTGCAGCAGTGGGGCAGCTGCCCGTCAGCACGGGCCATTGGCCAGAAGCTGATGCTGTCTCCTTTGCCTGATGCCGTTTAGAGTATTGCCACTCTGTGGTCTCTCTGCGCTTGGCCCGTTTGAGGCTGGTGGAGCAGATCTCAGTGCTGTTCTAGGGGAGGCTGATCCTGAGATTTCACCCCCTTACAGAAAAAGCCCAAGAGTGAGCAGGAAGGATGAGGAAATGGGGTTCCCAAACTGTTTTCGGAACATAAACGACGGCCATGAGAAAATTCCTTCAAGCTGAGACCATCATTCATGCAGAGGAGGAATGTTTTCTTCCACAGTCAGCAGGATGGAGGCGGCATGGTCTGGATCCGTCTCTCTGGACAAGGACAAAGGACACATCCCTGCCTTTTTGCCGTAGGCAGTGCTACCCTGTGTCTCAAGAAGACCACGCTCAAAGCTGACTGCTTGCAGTGGTGACACCACCACCATGTTTTGGGCAGTGCAAAATCCCTCCTGTTATGAGTTTCGTGGATAGCCGAGCCACTGGAGTCACCGTGGTCAAGGCAAGGCTGGAGATCACTGTGCAGCTGCTTCAGTTTGCAGCAGGCTGCCGGTTTCCAGGCAATGTGCAATGTCTCGCAGATCTGCAGCCAACTACGTTTGAACCCTGGCCTGTCACTGCTCGCTGGAGCAATAAAATAGCAAGGGTATTTTTGCTCCTCAAAGCCAGCAGCAGCGTGCCAGCCACCTCCCGTGCTGGAACATTTCCATGGGTACAGCCGCAGCAGCCCTGGCCTCTTCTGCTTCATAAACCTCCTGTGGTCTCAGGCATGAAATTGCTTCCTCAGCTAGAGCCCAGGTCTGCGGTGGGGCCAGTGCTGCGTTAGCAGATAGAGCCCCACTCACCTTCACTATACAGAGCTTATTCTGCAGGTCATGTTGCTACCCACCTTCTGCAGCTTCAGGAGGGTTTAATTTAGAGAGAGAAATGCACCTTAGTCACGGTTTTGATGCCAGGGCCTGAGTCAGACCCGTTTATCCCAACAGCCACTCACATCTAGGCTGCCGCTCACGCCGGCCCCGGGTCCCTAAAGCGGACAGCCTAGACGCGTGTTTGGTCTCCCTTCCAGAGCCGCTCTGACCTGCTGCTGATCTGCGCTGGCAGCACGGCACGAGCAATGCCGTTGTGCACAGAAGGGCGGATGTCCCTGCAGATGTTTGCACTCAGCAGAGCCTGGCATCTCCCTCCTTGCAACTCTGTTTGCACCAGTCAGGTGAACTGCTCCACATTTGCCTGTTTCTGGCTGGTAGGTGCCTTGAATGCCATGAATCCTTCAAAATGTAACTACTGAAAAAATAAGATTTAGTGCCTCGTTATTCAAAGCTATTTGTCACCGCTCTGTCTTGGGATGAGCTTGGAGGAGCTGACACCTTCCAACATTTGTGCAAAGTTGTCTGTGCCGACAGGAAGCATCACATCGGTGTAAGACACAGGATTTCAAAGGGATGGAGAAATCAGGCAATTTTTAATGGCCAGTTACTGCTTCTGTCCACCTCATGTGCTCAGGGTGTGTGCTGAAGCAGCACAGGAAGGAGAGCTCCATGCAGCTTTTCTGGGTGACTGTGAGGTTCCTGCAGTGCTGGAAACCTTTGAGAGGCTGTTGACATAATTCCATGAGCTGAGAAGGTCCCGGGCATATGGCCATTATGTTTCTGGGCACCAGTACATTGCAAACCGAAGCAAATAAGAGATGGGATGAGTTTGCTGTGTGTTTGGAGGGGCAGGAGGCCCATGGAGACCCAATTCAGCATTGTCTTGGCAGGGAAAATTCGTGCTTTAGATATATTGTACCATTTTCTGCAGTCCTTGTGCTGGGAGCGCAGCCATATTTGCTCTGAAGCAGCCCATATGTTCACACCGTTTCCCAGTGTGACTGACAGCGAGCCAGTTCCTTCGGAGCATCCTGAGAGATCCCAGACTAATTCATCCTTCGCATGTAAATATTCTGCTTATGAGGATTTGGGACATAAATTCTCAGCGCGGGGAAGGCCAGAGAAGACGTTGGGGTATATCAACTGGTACCTTGACTGACTGTGTCTGTTACAGTAACTTCTTTAGCTTCAGAAAGGTTTGAAAATCACGGATGACTTTGAGTGGAACTGAGGATCTTGCCAAGAGCCTCCACAGTGTGGTCTGGCCAGGACTTGGCCACATGCTCCTATGAGATCAAACACTTCCAAACCAGCTGTCCCCTTTCCCAGGCTCCTGCAGTTCACACGAGACCCACATTGCAATCCTGATTCTGCAAAATGTGCTGTAGCCAAGTGTCTCACAGCCCACCACTGAAATATCCACGTCTCTGCAGCATAGGAGAGGAGAGCTGGCCGTGATAATGTGCTGAATGGGGCAAACACGCTCTTTTTAAACCCTCAGAATAAATAAAGGTGTGGGAACACTTGTCTGCTTCAGGAAAGCAGGAAATGGCCCAGGCTCATCATGCTTGTAGGGAAGGGAGCAAGCTGCAGATTTTCTGCTGTGTCTATCGCATCTCCACACACCCTGCTTTTCTCAGGCTGTATCTGCTCCTGGCTGGATGCAGGTAGATGGTTTCTGAAAAGGGACCATTGCAGGGCAGTGAGCCTCAGGCATCAAGTTTTCATTCTGGAAGGACAGGCTGTTAATAACCGTGAGAAGGAGCACGCTGGCAGGGACCATGTGTTGGCAATCCCTTGGGTCTCTTCGCTGTACAAGTGGGATTTTTTGTGCAGCTTCGCAAAAAAGGGGGATTTTGACTGATGCTGAGGAACACACAGGTGAGAGACAAGCACGTTTCTGCTGTCTGTGGGTCTGGGCACTTTGTTTTGGAAGCACAAAAAGGGCCACAGCCCCGAGATTTCAGAATACTGATTTTTTTGAAAGACGAGATTTGCTGGCACAGGCCTTTTCCTGTGAAAAAAGTCTCTTTTCCTGAACCGACATTTCCCTGATGGGATAAAAAAAATAATCTTATTAAAAACCTTCCAACTCCCTGAAGTATTGTTAGATGGAGGTAGATATACCCTGGGAGACTTCTGTCCCCTGCTTTGCATACAGACCTTCTGTTTCAGCAGAAGACATTCAGAACGTTTCCGCGGAGCCTCCTCCAAAGGCAGCCGCGATGCTCTCCAGTGCTTACAGCTCCAGCATCTCCCTCCTCCCCGAGCTCTTGCTTCGTTAGCGGCATTGCTTGCAGGAGGTTACAGTTGCTGCCGGCTCCCGTGGTTTTGTCTGGTAGCTTTGCGGGCTGATAGGACCTGTGTTATCACCGCTCGGCAAACACAGCCGAGGTGTCAGTTACCAGGAGACTCTCAGCCTTGCTAATCTGATTTTTTGGTGAGGAAGTTTGCCTGAGAGCTCCAGGTAGTGTTTATCTGCCTGCCCTGCTGCTCCAGCCCTGTGACAGGAGGACTGTCTGGCTCCTTCTGTTGTAGCAAAGCTTATTTAAGGGGTTCCTGCTCCCCGCTTCCTCATTTGGGTATGTTAAGGCAGTGCCAAGAGATTTAAGGACATGAGAAAGTCTCAGCCTGTATGAGTCTGTCCATGCCAAGGAAATCCGATGAATGACCAGTGATGTCAACTGGGAAGTTTTAACATGGGGAGGACTTTTAATTTTACGACCTTATTGTGTTATCCTTTATCTTGGGGAATCTAAGCTTTGCCATAACACCTTCAAAATAGGAATATTACAGTCTTGCCAAGGATGAGTTGAAATTTGAACCATTAAAGCTAGTGCTAGTGGGGGTGGTTTCCCTAAGATCAGGCTGGTGGCTCTGGCAGGTTTCTGGACTGTTGTGAAGGGGCTGCTCAAAGCTGCAGTTGGGAATAGGACCAGGCATAATGCAGGACAGAAGAGCTACTCTGAAATACAACCCTAATCCTGGCTGTTGAACGCAGCACTAACAAGGTCTTCCTCTCTGCTGGAAGAAACTCCTCCTGCCTGTGCAGAGCTGGCAGATCCCAACAGAAGATCGAGACGTCCCATCCCTGCGGGGCTGAGCTGCCAGCCCCATTCCTGATTGTTGTTTTAATTGCTGATCAGAGCTGAGCTACTGTTAACTTTCCTCCTGTAAGCTACTTAGCGCTGCTGGCACAAGCAATTTCCTTAGTCCTCTGAGCCTTCATGGATCCATTGTGTGCCCAGGGCCATCGCAACTGGGGAATTAACCACCATCCTGTCCCTCAACCTGTATTCAGCCGTGAATCTCCCCTTTCTACTTCATAATAACAACTCTAAACCTACTCATACCACAAATGCCATCTTTAGAGCTGGATCCTGCAAGATTTCAGCTGCTCTGGCTCCTGCACGCTCCCCTGCATGGGGAGAACTCAAGCGAGCAGAGCTGGCCGTAAGCTGCTGATCCCTGCCTGTGCCAGTCTCATCTTACCCCACAGGACTCGCAGGATTCAGCAAGAACCAAGCTCTTCTGTCCCACCGGCATCAGTGACAGTGAGTCAGTGTCATCCAGGGATGATCTGGTTGATATTTTGGAGAGGAAATTGGCTGAAATGGCCCATTTCAGGAGGATCAGAGCCACAGGGGATGAAAAGCCGATGTTTTGGCTCCAGAGCAAGTAGATGAGTGGAGGGGGAAGGTTCCATCTCTGAAATCATTGAAATGTTTCTGCTTTTTTTTGGTTAGAAACTGAGCTTCAGAAATGCTCAAAGTATTTCAGCTGATGCTTCCAGAAAAAGACATCTTTAAATGTTTGTTCCAAACCTTTTCCAATAAAATGTTTGAATAAAAACAGGTCAAAGGAAGGGTATTATTTAATCAATGTCTACTGAAGGAAACACCCTATTCAAGGGAGAACGGAAATGGAATTTTTAGTTTTTATAAACCCAGTTCTAACCCCCGTATTTTAGCCCACGCTAATCCCCTGTGTTTGGGCTGCACAGTGTCCCCAGCCCTGAGCAACAGGGTCAGACACGCTGCAGGGACCATCAGAAGGACCAATAAAATGTCCACATTCCCAATGGAGAGAGCTCAGGAGCTCACACAGAGACCTGAAATGGATGCCCAGAGAAAAGTAAGAGCAGGGCAAGCGTATCTGATGGCTCCTCATGTATTTTGAACTTTCTGAGTGTGAGGCGATGTGTTCTGTTAGGAGACCTCCTGGGAGTGATTGCATGTTCTCCTCTAGGACCTCGGTAAATGTGATACAAATTTATCACAAGCTGAGCTCAGCTTGCACAAGGGTTGAAATAAGGCCAACGTGGCTCAAATTCTGGCCGTAGCTGGGAGAAGGACCAGCGTCTCCAGCTGGGTTTTAATTCACCCTCTTGAGTTGTGATTCCCATCCTCCTGAAGCATGGATTATTTGCAATTTCAAGAGTTTTCTGCCACTTGAGTGAAGTACTCAGCAGCCAGGCACAGCGCAGCAAGTGTCTGCAAGTGCTTCGTGCACCTCCACCCTTTCTCTCCACCCAAGTATTAATTATTGTTGAACTGGTCCTTTATTATTTAATTGTCACCTTGACTTCCCTTCTCACCTCCTCCCTTCTCAGGCATCTCTGTTGTCTCTTGCAGGCTGGCCCTTGTCCTTTTCCTGGGCTTGTTCTCCCAACTGGCTTCATACCTTAACCCTGCTCAAGAAAAGCCTGTCTCGCTGTGAGCAGCGCCCAACCCGAAGCCGTGCAGCACCAGCGCCGTGTGATGCCGCTGGAGTCCGCAAAGAGTCTTCAGCCCGGTGTAGACCCTGGAGCCAAGGTTGGTCTCTGGCGTTTGCTTTTGAGTTCTGCTGGCAAAGGGAAGTAAAGTGGTTTGTTAGGTTTTAATGGGGCTTGGTTGGGATGAGAAGCGCTCATGGGCATGGAGAAGCAGCTGAGTTTGCCACTTCTTTCTTCCTGCATCAGACTGGAAGTGGGTCTTGTTGCTACTGGTGTAGCTCCAAAGCTGCCCTGTCTCAAATAATTTTGACTTTTTTTAGTTCACAAAGGGCATGCTCATTTGCAGCTTGCAAACTACAAGTTACAGGCCACCGGGCTGCCCACGTTCTCCCAGATCTGGGCTGGAATGGGGAACCTCCCTTGGCCCCTGCTGATGACAAGCTTTCACCCGGGGCGAACTGGCTGCTGTCGGCAGCTCTCCATGCTTCCCCCACAGAGTCCATTTCCATAAGAGACAAAAAAACCTGCCTGACTGGCTGTCCTGGCCACTTCCCACAGCCCAGCACTGCTCCCCAGGCCGGGCCATGTGTCCTACATCTGAAGGCTGGGGTAGCAAATGGGGTCAGCAAACCTGCACTTGGCCACGTTGTGCATGCCTGGAAGTGGGAGGAACTAAGAGGACAGGTCCTCTTATCATTTGCTCAGCTCCAGAGGCCCTACAGTAGAATTACATGTTTTTCAGGTGCAGAAAATGTTGGGTGGGGTGATGAGAATGTGAGTTATTCAAGGTGGCATTGAACGTGGGTGGGCACAGATCTCACCCACAGGACTTGGGGCAAGAACCTGCAGGCTGGGATGATGCACAGGGTTGGGAGAAGAGGAGACCAACGTGTCCTCCAACAGGAACAGGGCTGCTCTGCCTATGGGAAGGCAGCCCCTTAGCACCCACAGGCAGCTATGACCACCACTGAACTTAAGCAGGGCCAGGCTGCCATTATGTTCTTTAACTGCTGCTGGTAGTTCTCATTTTAATTGTATATTGATACATTTAAAAATTAATGTCTCAGCAGTCCTTTGATCCCTGAGTCTCTCCAGCTAAAGCCTGTTTAAGGTTCCTGGCTGGTCCCTCCTCCAAGTCTCACTAATCTCCCTTGACCTTTCTCCAGGCTGGCTGGAGGAAACGCCTCAAACACCTTTTGATCCTGCAGCTGCAGCTGGCCAAATGACCAGAGCTGGGGGTGAGAGAGGGAGGCAAAGGAGGAGTTTGCTTATTGCAAGGAAGTTTGCTCTGTGGTTGATAGGAAAGATGTCTCCATGCTGCCGGGAAACTCTTCTTTGCTGTACTGCATGTTCCCATCCCTCGCTCTGCCCAACAGGCCTGGAGAGAGGTTGGTAGTTCTGCGCAGGAGCCTCAGGCAGCATGATCTGCCAGTTCATCACGGTGTAGGGCCCTGTGCAGCGCCTCTGAAACTTGGCCACGCAGCTTATCTGCAGTCCCGATACACGGTATGAAAGCAGCCTCCCAGACCAGCCAGGCTTCACGCTCCCACTACAGTGGGCTTTTTGGCAGCTGGCTCCCAGCTTCTCCCAGCAGTTACCGAGTGCCATCTGTTGACTAAAGAGCGATCGTGCAAAGAATGGAGAGAAGCCAAGATGAGGATGGGTGAAGTGCACTTGGGAAAAGTGGCAGCTCAGGACTGAGTGGCCTTGGAGGAGTTTTGCAGAGTGCAAAAGCAAAGAGAAGGAGAGTTTCAAGCCAAGGAGGCTCCTGCTGGTAGAAGGGCTGATGAAGGGATGCCAGGAATGCTTCTTGGGGCAGTCAGGTTGCGATTTACTGAGGAACCAGATTCTTTCCTTCAGCCTTTGTGTAAGGCAGAGAGACAGAGAAGAACCAAGGAGTCTTGCTGTCAAAATGTGGGCAATACTCTCTGCAAGCTGCAGAATGCTGTCGTGGAGTGGGGAGAGTGTGGGGAGTCAGAGATGGTTCTTTGTGCTGGAACTGAACCGGAGAGGCTTTCCGCACACAGCTACAGGAAGGCACTGCTTCACCATCACGAGCACAAGACGGACAGATCATTGCCCTGATTTCTTTCCTTTGCCCCAGAAAAATCTCCAGCACACTTTGCCCTGAGTGGAGAGCAGGCCCTCCAAGTAGGCAGCTGGAGGCTGTGCTTAAGGGAGGTCACCGAGGCACAGCAACGCAGCGAAAATCCCCTGGTGTCCTCTTGCTTCCTCCAGCGTTCAGGCTTTCCTGAAGACAAGCTGCTGTCCGCCCCAGGGGATGCTCCTTCAGGGGCTGCCAGGACTTAGCAAGAGCTGACACATCCCCTTCCTATGAAGCAGCAACCGGAGAGCCAACCTGGGGTATCTGTGCTGGGCACACCCCACGGCTTGTGCGCTGGGTAAGCTTCAGAGGTGGCACAAGCCAGTCCACAGCATCCAGCGCACAATAAAGAGCCCAGAATTGGGCCACCCTGCCTATTAAAGGTCTTCTGGCGATTTTGGAAGAATAAAGGGATTAGCTCTAGGGGAGATGGACAAATTCCTGAGTGACTAATTAAGCTGGTTTTGCCAAACGTCCTTCCTGCCACACATGGATGTCAAAGACACTCGCTGTCTGAAGCGCTCTGTCGGGTTGCTGTGTGCTGGGAGATAGCTGCCACCAGCTGCCTGGGAGCAGCACGGATGTGCTCCAGCCACTGAGGTGCTCGTGTGAATGGGCTTCAGCGTGTCCTGAGGTCCTGCAGGACCCCCAAAGTGCCTTGCATCCAGCATGACCTTCTCACTGGAGCAGGAGGCTGAGGAATTTCTTTGGCTCCTCTCCTTCCCAAGTGGCAGACCTCTGGGTACTGGTGCTCCCTGGTGCCAGGATGATGGTCCTGGAGGATTGCCCTTACCCTGAGGTAGGCGCAGGCCCGAAGGCAAGTGCCAATCTTGGCACTGACACTGCACTTAAGAGCAAACCAGAGTTTTTGACAGTTCAGAGCAAGCCCTCAAGTTGAGGACAGCCGAGGCATTTTGCAGCCCTTTCTGGCCATGATGGCAGGCATATGCCAATGCATGTGCACATATAGAACCCATAAATCTTGGCATATTTGTAAGATTCTGCTTTCCACGTCCTGTGAGTGTTCCAAGAGCACAAACAGGTCCCCAAACCAGCCTGTTCTGCACTGCTGCTGACGCTGCAGATGCTGTTCGCTTGATTTGCCCCTAGGTTTCCATGTCCGAAGTGTTAACCAAGCATTCATCTTCTCATCGGTCTCAGAAGACAATGCAGAAATAGATGCTTGTCAGACATGGTAAAGGACAGCCGAGAAATGTCATGTCTCTGTGTTGAGGGCAGTAGAGCAGCTGACATTGCCCTGGGGGTAACTGCTGCTCCTCAGAGACATTAGCAAAGGCAAAGGAATTTTGGGGCTCTTCATGCCTGCTCATGGCACTGCTCGTTGCTGGAAGAGCTTGGCCACACCATTGACAACAGCAGAGACCTAGGGTGCCATGGCTAGGAGGTGTGTAGAAACTCCTTGCGAGGACTTAGCTTAAGCATTGACAACTTGGGCATGACATGGTCCCTTAACTACCGTGTGATCCAGAGAGCCCACTGTGCAAAAACAGGGGATAATGGTGGGGGTCTCTGCGTTGACCTGGCCCCAGGTGTTAGCAGTGTGTGCAGACTCCTTGAGCCCAGGAACGTGTCCACCATACAAACAGGACAATGCACTATCGCTGGAAAAAGTGGTGCCATGATCACTGGCTCCCTGACTCAGCCCAGCAGCACCTCTCAGGGCTGACCTTGTCCCTGCAGCCACCAGCCCAGCCAAAACCAGGCCACCTCTCCACCCCCACGAGGGACTGTGCCAGCTTAGAAACCCAAGGCAGCACCATCCTCCCAGCTCCCCTGTGTTCCCAGGGCAAGGAAAAGTCCCGCGTGGCTCCACACCTCCTGCACAGGCTTGTCCATCACAAACCTCTTAACAAGCTCTTGGGCTCTAGCAAAGCTCTTTTGTCTTTTTCCCAGTTTTCCATCCACAGCAGAGTCTTCATTTCCTTCATCAAGCCTGAATCCAGAGGCATTGCCTGGGAAATGGTTTCAATTTCCTTTCATCATTTGAGTAGCTACTAATTAACATGGGTCAGTCTTCCCCTCCAAGCGCTTTTGCTAAGCCACGCTTCCAGCTCCTGTAGTGCCTTAGCCCTGACCTCCTATAGCTGGGGCTCTGCGCAGAGTCACAGTTCTTCACAGTCTTTTGGAGGCCTCCCTTGAACCATGCTGGGTTTCAGGTTGAACTTTGTGGATTTTCTGAGCAGTGGGCCTGTTTGGGTTTTTTAACATAACCAACAGAGCAGGGGCCTCAGTAAGCCTGGGGTGTCCATCAGTCCTTGGGCAACCAAATGTTCCTCTGTGTGCTTCCATCTCCCATTCGCCTCTTGCTCCTTCTGGGTCTCTTGGTGGTTGAGATGAAGGGCAGACAGTCCACGCTGAGGAAGGACTTATCCCACAGCCAGGACATGGTGCTGAGACGAGAGTTCCAGTGTGGCAACCCAAGAGACAGCAGATGAATGCTGCCCCTTCTCCCACAGCCCCACTATTTGTGACCTTCTGGGGGGTCCTTTTTGCACCTTTCAGACGGGACTTACACGGGGCCCCTCTCCTGTGGCTCTGAGCTTTCTGCTGGTTATGGTGCTGCTGGTAGTGCCCACCCCGCAGCATCCCTTCTGCTCCCACCCTCAAAGAAAGGCACGTTTTAAAAGCGAGGAGAATACTGAAAGTAAGCAGCAAAAGGCAAATCCAGCCCTTGTTTTCCCATGAAGGCTCATGCACATACTGGCCCTCAGGAGCCATCCAGGACCCCGGATATTTTCCTGCTCCCCTGCCAGGCATGCTGCTCACCATGCATAACAAATAACGCGGCCGCATCAATGGCCACCAAGCGAAGCCAAGCTGCTCGCCTGATCCATTTTGCATTGTTCAACCAGCTTCTCCCACTTTGAACGAGGGCTTGTGGCACCGGGAAGTTAAAAGGAGTCAGGAGGGGGGAAAAGGGGGAGTGTTTCTTTTAAAAAGAGAGTGAGGTTGGAGAGGAGGACACAGGCACTCCAAACCCTGTCTGTGCTTGGTATATTAGGCAGCCAGTGCTCTTGGCTGGGAGCCCAGACGAGGCTTTTGTAATCAAAACATGATCTTGTATGCTGTGCAACCAGTGCTGAGAAAGGCCGTCTGATGGCTCTCCTCTTTTAGCTCTGCGCTGGAATCCGCCGGGCTTCGCCGCCGACGTCCAACATGCACCGAGCTGTGAGTGCTGCCTTTGCGGGGCCCGGGAGGGGCGCGGGGCGCTGGGGTCCCTCACCCAAAGAGGCCGCGACAGGACTCGCTTCCGTCAGGGTGGCCTTTCGGCGGTAGTGGCTTTGTTGTTTTTTTCCCTTGCCTGGCTGCCAGCAGGCACGGGGAGCGGACGAGCTGTACCACGCCATGGGGGGGTGGGTTTGGGGTGCCGGGCTTTGCGTGTCCATCGCCGGGGCAGGTTGTGGTGGCTGGCTCAGGATGACGTGCCTCCCGGGCGGGTGGGAGGCTGGTGCAGATACAAACAAACCCAGGCAGGGCTGGAGGTTGCCTGTCCCAGCCAGGGCTTCAGCTGCTGCTGTCAAGCCAGAGGATATTTCTTAAAAAGAGCGGATGCATTAGCTTGCGCAGAAGAGTGTTAGCAAAGGGCCCCGCTCCTCTCTCCGCTTCCCCCCCCCCCACCTTCTGCCTTTCTCTCTTTTCCAACACTGCTGCCTCCGAGGTCTCTCTCTGGAGAAGCAGGCGATGGTCGAAGTGTGTGGGCAAACACCGCATGCAGCGACTGCCCGGGGCGAGGCGTCCCCCCGGCCCCCGGCGAGCTGCATGGCGAGGGTGTGTGTGCCACTGAGGAGAGGGGGTATGACAGAACGAGATGTCGTCATTTAATTGAAGCGCAAAGCCGCTGGCTTTCCTTTCCTCCTTCTGTGACATTTTTGTTTGCGATAGAAAGAGGCCTGTCCTTCTGCGGCTTCGCTGCCCTGCTTGTGATCTAGGAGGCATCGAGTGCTTTCTGATTGAAAGCCATTGCACGTTTGTCTGCCAAAGCCATTTATAACTCTCCCGTCGCCGTGACATACGGGCACCTTGGCTCCCCGGAAGAGCTCTGCTCTGGGGAGGGCAGCGGGTAACCCCTCTTCATCCTGAGCATCAGCTCCAGCATGGGCTGGGTGGCGGATTCATTCCAGAAGCGGAGGAGAGGGCACGTCCCCCCTGTTATCAGCTGGCTCGGAGCGGCAGCCTGACGAGCAAACGCTGACTTGGCTGAACCGTACAATGGGTGAGCCCCTGCGAGCTGGTGCGTGGGCTCGACACGCTGCTCGGCGCTTCTGTGCGCTGCGGGGCTGCCCCGTGGCCCCGGGGAGTGCGGGCCAGGGACCACCTCCCGTCCGCAACACCCCGGTGCTGGCCGAAACAGATTGCGCAGAGACAAACACGTCCATGGCTTCATTAATAAAGGGGAGGAGAAGTGCTGAATACCAGCAAAACTTTCCTTCCAGTGACTTGTTTCCAGCTGGAAATGGAAAGACCCCCCCCTCCCCCCAGTACTAGCTGTGTTGCAACGTAGACAAAATGCTGACAAATGCACAGAGCGGGCGAGCGGCCTGGCAGGTCCTTTCCATCCTTTGCCTTTGAAAAGAAAAGAGCGCAAATATGATCTCTGCAGGAATGTTTAAATTCTTCCTGAGCCGGCAGCTCTGCCAGCCCTCCTTCAAAGGAGTCTGAAGATGAAAGGGGTGTGTTTGAGGCCATGCACCACTTTGATCCTACCCTCCAGCCGCCAACACCCCAGCGCCGGGCAAACAGCGAACCTGCCAATTTAGGGCTCACAAAATAGCTTCAGTTCGGGTAAACACGGAATTCGGCTTTAATGAGCCTCGCAAAATGGCCCTGAAAGTGTATCCACCCACACAGACAATCCAGTCGCCTCTCGCGTACCCGGTTGGTTGGTGGCAGTGGAAAAGCCTGTTTCGTTCTCCCGCAGACTCCGACAAAATCCCATTGTCCAGCAGGAGAATGTCTGGAGGTGGTTTAAATGTCCCTGTTGTTCCACCTGAAGACAAGTGCCGCCTGTGTCCTGGCAGAACAGCCTTCAGCAAGGGCTGGTAAATCAGCACGGGTAAAATACCCCTCGCTGGGGGTGCGAGTGAAGATGTGCTTGTGCAGGGTCTGCTTTAGCAAATGGGTTCTCCTGCCTTTCCCCTGTCTGGTTCCTGACATCCAGCCCACCTTCTCTGTGATGGTATCGCATCTTCAACCTCAGTCCCTTTTCTCCAAAGAACTTTATGTCTTCTTCCTCCCACCAGTGCCCTTATTCTTTGCAGATCAAGCACGGATCTGCTTGATCAGAGCCAAATGTCATTAGCTTTGGGGTTTTTTAATGGAAAACCCTCAAAAGGAAGGCCTAGTGTCACGGGGAGTTTTGGAAGTGCAGTGGTGCTAACCCCTGGCCAAATCCACAAGCACTATCTGGAATTGTTTTCCAAAGGGCCAGCTGATGAAACATGCCCTCATTCTTCCTTGCTCTCTATCTCCCAGGTAGCTGAAAACCTTCCCATGTTGAGGAGGGGATTCCCGCAGCTCATCTCAAACCCTGTGCTTTCCAGTGGGCAGGATATTCCCATCCTGGCGAAACGCTGCATGAGACACGAGAAATCCCGGGTCAGGCTCCCAGCGCCTTAGCTCTGCCTCGTTCCATGCACTGGCACACTATAAACATGTACATCTTCAGGAGGCCAGAGCCCCTGTACGTCACTGGATAGAGATCATAAACGTAGCTGAGAACATGGAGCAGAGTCAGAGGCTTTCCCTCCCCTGGGCTCCAGCATCTGTGGTTTTGCTCAATGCCTTCGAGCCGTGGGCTTCTCACCGCACATTGGCTCGGTTTAAGAAGGGCTGTGTTCGGCAGCACCCCTCCCTCCCCTCCTCTACCACTCCCCATTGTCCTCTCCTGACCTAATTAGGGCCAGGCAAAAGGCAACTGAGGTCTCCTGGAGAAACCCTCCCCTCCCAGAAGAAGGGCTTTGCAAGCCCGTTGGCTACAGCTCAAGGGGTGGACCCTGGGGAGCCTGGTTGCCTGACTCACCACCAGCACGAAGGCACCCGGGGCGCAGCGAGTGTCAGACGCAGGTCCCATGTCGCCAGCCACCATGGCTGGCCCCTGACATCACCTTCCCTGAAGGAGGTCACACCTGCTGCGGCATGAGGCATGAAGGGAAAACCCCTCCTGCCTCTGCAGCAGCTCTGGGATGCTGCAGAGCCTGCAGTGGAGGATGTCTCGGGGATTTTGCCCTTGGGATGAGCACAGCCGGGAGCTGTCAGCCCGGATGAGGCGGGGGCAGCAGAAATACTTGCTCGCAGGGGTGCAGTGGTGATCTGCTCCCCTGAAAATGGGCAAGTCGGCGGTTGTCTTGAAGGTCTTCATGTTTTGATGAGGAATTTGATAAGAAGTCAACAGGGATGGGCAAGAAACCTGCCCCACCCATGCACTTTACTCTTTAATGGAATTTTAATGAATTTTATTTGCCAATTAACCACCTATTAATGACTGATTCTGGTTTTAAAGGCAAATAAACCCAAGCACACCCTAAGGAAAAATACCCTTGCTTCCCTCAGGAGACACGTGGGGGACAGTCCGTGGCCTCCTCCCCCACAGGGCACCCTCTCCCTACCAAAACCTCGTCAGTTATGCCCAGTATACCCAGGCAGCTGGAATAGTTTTAGGACCAGGCTTGTAGCAGCCGTTGCATTAGCGCCAGGCTGGGGCTGAGGAAGTTGCCGAGGTGGGGTTGAAGGGGGGAAGCAGCTTTTGAGGTGGAGGTTGAAGGTTGGTCACAGCTTTCCCCTGGGCAGGTCCCTGCCCTGCTCCCAGGGCATGGCAGGGGGCTGAGGTGCCCTGGAGCAGAGTCTGATGTTGACCCCAGAGACGTCAACAGGTCCAGGGTGGGGTCAGGATGGTCATGTGCAGCACCTGAGCCGCAGGGAAGCAATGCCACAACCTCTCTGGGCAGCCTGGGCTAGGCTTGGACACCCTCACAGGAAAGAATTTTGTCCTCCTGTTCAGCTGGAACCTCTTGGGTTCTGGTTGGTGCCCGTTGCCCCTTGTCCTGTCACTGGCACCACTGACAAGAGTCTGGCCCCATCCTCTTGCCCCCCATGGGCCCTTTAGCTCTTGATCAGCATCGATCAGCTCCCCTCTGAGGCTTCTCTTCTCCAGCTCAACAGCCCCAGGGCTCTCAGCCTTTCCTTCATTCCGTTTGCTTCTCGATTCCTCCAAGTTCCCAGGCGCCGTGGCCAACATCCATTGTGCACGGCAGCTGGATTTGCTGCGTTGCAGGTTGACTGCACCAGGCCAAATGGCAGAGGTGGTGGGCTGGGGGTGGTCAGAGCAGTGATGGCAGCAAAAGGGGCATCCAGGTGAGCAAGACCTGCTGAGAGGTTTGGGGCTCCTCTCCTCCTCTGCTCAGTCTCCCTCTGTCTTACCCGGCTCCCTGTGAGCGAAGAGGAGGGAATGGGCAATCTCTGCAGCACGCAGATGCCATGCTGATAAGGAGAGCGCAAAAACTCTGCTTAAAAATAAACCAGTAGTGCCCCGGAGATCTCAGCCTTGCCACCTCGCTCTTCACGTGAGTGCCAGGCAGAGCCTGGCCGACGTGGATCAGCTTGCTGCAGTGAGGTGACGCTCGTCAGCATTAATTTTCGCGAGACACTGCTGTCACTAGAATTTTAAAAATCTGATTTGTTATCCCCTGTGGTAACCAAGGAGTATTCTGAATGGAAATGGGGGGGAACCGATGTGCTTGAGAACACCTGAACCAGCTGTCGGGAGACGTGGCATTTACTGCTTGCAGCTAAGCAGAGTGTTAACTCTGGAGCCTACCGACAGCCATCAAAGCAGGAATTCAGCTTTTTGCTGAAACTGCCTCATTGCTGAATGAAAATTGTAAGAAAAGAAAAAGCCGGTTCTGTCAGGAAAAAATCAATTTACAAGACACAATACTATTTTTAATGGACCAAGGGGATAAATGGTGGGGAAAGACTCTTCTGCTTCCCACCCTGTCTAGACAGAAGGAGCAGGTTTTGTCCTGTCGGTGTGGTGACTGAGAAGAGCTTTGCTCCTTCTGTTTTCAGGATGCTGCTGTGGATGATGCAGTGTTACGGAAGAAGGAGCAGAAAGATGTTGAACTGGATAAGAAAATTTTGGCTTTGCGGAAGAAGAATGAGGCGCTTATACGAAGGTACCAGGTAAGTCTGCAGGTTCTTACACCTCCCTAGCTTTGTTTCGGAGTCCTCAGCTTGCAGTGTAATGAAAACGGTCAGCAGTGTCGGAGGGACCTTGTTACAGAGGTGCCATTTTCACATCGGAAAGCGTTTGGGGCGGGTCGGCAGAGCTCTGCCCTTAGTGATGGCTCCGAGCTGTGCTGGGAAACAGGCCCGCTGACATCTCCTTGCTGCTGCCTCGTCTCCTCTCCCCCTGCCTTCTTCCCACTCCTTCGCCTCATATTCCTCTGACTTCTTCCCCATCTGTCCTTCCCAGTGCCTTGTGCTTATCCTCTTGGGTGCACAGGAGGTTGCATCCTCAAAGTATTTGATAGGTTTTTCTTCCCTACCAAGGCAGTGGTATGAGTAGAAGCAATTCCCTGGCTCATCCCAGGATTTCTGTGGATCACAGAGGTTTCTGAAAGAGATTCCTTTAAAAAGAAAAGGAAGATGAAGGCAAATCAAGGCTTTAGCAGCCTGCTGGTTATTGCAGCCTTGCCCTCTGAGTTAGGAGGAAGTACTCCAGCTACACCTTCTGGTTTTTGATCCTGCCTTAGCCAGGAGAGTCTACCCAGTGGCCTGCAGGAGATATCCAGCCTGGCTGGTAGGAGCTCGTTGGGGTGACATTGTGGTGACCCAGAGCTCTTTCTGTGGATTTATCTTTTTCCGTGAGTGTCTGCATACAACTCCTGTAGACATCCAGATACAGGCTGATGATAACTTTATCTATGTGTTTCAGGAAATAGAAGAGGACAAAAAGCGAGCTGAGCAGGAGGGAATGGCCGTTACCTCCCGGAGACCCAAGCAGGATGGACTCACTATTACCATCACCAAAGCTCACAACGTAAGTGCTGCCTCTCCTCCACCACGGGCCAGCTCTTGCTCCTGTCCTACCACAGCAATGGGACATCTCTGAAAAGAGAGAGGCTCCACGGCAAAGCTCCTTGAGGCACAGGACATGGCTCCTCAGCCCTTGAAAAACAGTGTGAAAACTCTGCAGAGATGTGTGTGCAGAGGGATTTTAGCTGACGCACATACATTTCCAGCCATGCCCAAGCCCTGTAGCCAAGCACGCAGAATTAGCAGGGAATGGATGAAGGTGTGCACAGGCACACTTGGCCCTGGATGGGTCCCAGCTGTCAACACTGCTGCACGTCCCCAGGCAGACTACCAGGTGTATGTGTGTCATTGGCATCAGGAATGCCTCTGGGAATGCCCGTAGCCTGGGCAAAGCCGTGCTCTCCTTAGGCTTTGTGAGTGAGCAAAGCAAGTAGCCCTTGGTTGCTTTGAGGCTTCCCACAACTGGGGCAAGGGCTGTGAGTCCCAGGCTTCCTTCCTCACTGTGTCTGCCAAGCTCTGCCTCCTGGCAGCGTGGGGCTTGTTAAACCACCTGGCCAGTCTGGCTTTAGCCCCCAGGGGAAGTCCTCTGGCAGAGCTTGCGCGGAGCTCGCTGAGCCAGCCCTCCTGGGCTCTCAGATCCAGGCTAGCACGTTGCTCACCCCACAGCCATGCCCGGGCCCTTGCTGTTCTCCAGAGGTGCTCTGTTGCGCACGTTTTTCTCTCATACAGGACCTGAAAGATGCAATTACCCAGACTGAACACTATGGACAAGATAGCCCAGCCCTCTCGATGGTGAGCACCACCCTCAGGAGCCAGCCACTTGGCTTCCAAGGCCATCTCCATCAGGACTTAGGCTTTCCTGATCTAACTCAGAGTGCTGCAGACAGAGATGAGGATGACATTTGTTTCCTAGAACTCTGGCATTTTAGTCTGAAATGTCAGATTTGTAAGTGCAAAGGCTTTTCCAGACCCGCTGTAACTGTGGGTTTTGCTGCTGAGCAGACAACGGGCCCCTTGTTCCCCAGGAATGTCACGGCACGGTGCCGGGCACCGAAAGGTTCCTTGGGGCAAGGCCTGCCTGTTCCGTAGCTGGGCTCCCTGCTCGTGGGCAGGTGTGTTTGGGGAAGGGAATCGCCTTGGTCGGATGAGGGAGCTGGGTTTGCTAATGGAAATAATTCATTTTCCAGGACAAACGGGTGGTGAGCGAGAAATGGGTGAGCCCCTGTCCTACAAGCCCTGGATTCGGCATTGGCAGTGAGGAAGAGGAGGAGGAGGAAGAAGCAGATCATATGTTCACATTCAGGATGGGGAAGAGGATGCAGCTGGCTGTTACCATGGACAACAAAGCCAAGGTGAGCCGGGAAGAGGATTCCTCTTACACTGCAGCCTCTTGACTTACGAAGGGGCGTCTGTTCTGCCTCTCCCTTGAGCTTTCTGCTCAGTGTGCCCCTGGTGTCCTATCTCCGAAGGGAATTGTTCCCTCCTGCTCCTTTTCCCTCATTTCTCAGTCCCTCAGCACAGCCTCAGTCCTCATCACATGCTTCCCTCCCCACGTCTGATTCACAGGAGTCAGCCCCCAGGCCTTGCTGAACCTCACAGCCATGCGTAGCCAGTTCCCTTTCTGAGAGATCAGTCACCTCATGGCCCTCACGGTTTGTTAAACCATGTCGCTGTGCCTGGAAGGGGATGGAAATAAGTGAGAGCTCTGATGGATTTAGCTGCACTAGTCCCCAGCTATTCTCAGGGAGCCAGTGAAGTTTGGGGGTCAAAACAGCATCATTTCTCCCTGTTCCTGTGCTCCAGAAAGTCCTAAATGCGGAAGAAAAAACAGTGCCGTGAGTCTCTGTTGCAGCTGCCGATGGGATGGGCAGAAAATGTGACCCAGTATGTGCAGACTTAATTAAAAATTGTGTGAAAAGGCAAAAGTAATTGAAAATGCTACTTCATTTTTTAAATCCCCAAACGTGCCCTCCTGGGCGCGTTCCGCAGGGAGTCTCTGCACCTGGATGTAACGATCCCAATGGCAGCTTCGGCATGTCGGGACCTACTTGCCAGGAAGGGTTTAATAAAACTTCGGCAGTTGGTGTTGGCATCACGTCCAGTATGTGCCTGCATGAGCTTCAGGCTCTTATTTTCTTCACTTGGGGTGTATCTCAGGGGACTGATCTTGTTCTCGCTGGGGTTAGTGAGTTTGACCACTGAGATAAATAGGAACAAGGATCAGAAGTTCCACCTGCTTTGGAAAAACGTAGTATCTCTGTGCACTGATGGCACCTGACGGGAACTCAGGGAAGCTCTCTAGCTAGGGAGTTGCTGCAGGTGTTATTTCTTGCTGTTGGATATGCAGTACAGGAGGCATCTTATCTGTTTATTGAATAAGACTAAGAAGACGCCAGTGAGACAACGGGAGACACAACTGTGCCGAGCACAACCCCTCTGTGCCAGCTGTGCCGATGGGAAGGAGACACGGGGGGGGACGAGCTCAGCCCCTGTCTCTGTCACAGCAGTGATGGGAAAAGGAAACGGTGGCAGCAAATGGTGCTCCCGTGGGTCCCCTTTCAGGCACAGCAATGTGCCTGGCCCGCAGAATGAGAACGGGCTTTTTTTGAGCTGAGGCCCAAGCCAAAGATGTTCCCCAGGGTAATGAGCCGAACCCCCGCCCTTCCTGCTACGCTGGCGCACCAGGTAGGAGTGCTGAGAGCCTTGGCTGTGAACAAAAGGCAGACCTGTTCCTCCCTCTGAGGCAGCTCGGAAATATTTGTCTGAATTTGTGCCTCAAATGCCTTTTCTTTTCTGTTTCTCTGCAACCTGGTTACCCTTTCTTTCCAAGAAGAAATAGGCCGCAATCATGGTGCCATTATAAAGTCATTATGTGTTACCTCGAAGGAACTGAATCATTTAGGAAATAATACACCTTGCAGAACGATTTTTCAGGAGAAAGGGACTGAGGCCTCTCCTTTCCTTTGTTCCAGATAGATTACCAGTAGCACGAACATCCCCTTCAAAGGAAAGCTCATTCCAGCACAACCAAATCACCTCCTGATGTAAGGGGAAAAATTCTGGTTTTCTTAGAATAGAGGGTGCACAGAAATCCAGCCATCCTCGTTACTGACCGAGCTTCTACCAGTGAAATCCTCGCAAGTCCCCTCCAAGGTTTCATAGCTCTGCGTGGGGAGCTTACATCGGGAGCAGTTACACGTGTGGAGTGCGTGGTTCTCACAGGCGAGCTGTGTCCCCTGGAGCCGTTTCCGTAATCTGTAGTGCAGAACTCAAGTCCTAGATGGGGATTGGTGTGAGTGCAAAGCACTGGCAGCTAAACCACGTTGTGGCCCTCAACTCCGTGCCAATGTTTCTCAGCACGGCCAATGAATAGACCTCTGAGACCTTTCTGCTGGAAACGCAGACCTCTGTGGGAGCCCCCCCGTAAGCTCCCTGGTACATGGTGCATATGTATTTGTGTGTGTTAGGTGCCTTTCACAGGCCTCAGAAGCCCCCCGAGGTCTCCTGGGTGTTGGTGTAAAGCACAACCCAGCAGCCCGACTTGATGACAGAGGAAAACTGATTTATTGGTGAACATTCCAGTGGCATCGGTCCAGATCCTTCCTTTAGTTACTGTAAATATAGTTCCCAGAATGGATGAGTAGCACGAGCATGGGACTGTAATGGCTGAGAGGAAAAAATTGTTCAGATTTTGGACAAAACTGTGTTTGATGTCACATGAAGTGCAAGCCTATTTGTTGCGGCTGCTCTGTTAATGCATCCTCTGGGATGCTGAAAATTAAAAGAGGGTCAATAACTTGCTTGAGCATCCCGGTGAGCAAGGCTTCAGCAGGTGTCCCTGGAGAGACAGTGGTTTGGTGATCCTGGGCTGACTAAATGGGCCGTCACCACCCTTCCTATGACCACTGCAAGGTGCAGGCAGCGGTAGCTGGGCTATTCAGAAAACCATTTACCTTTAATCCTAAGTATCAGAAATCACTGTAAAGCAAGAATCCAAGAGGAAATGCAGCTGGAAAATTGCATGAACTGGACCCAAGTCCAGGTTTTTCCTCTGTTCCCGAATGTTCTTTCTCCTCACCCTCCTCAGGTGGGTTTTTAGCACTGTCTTTGCGATCTGGAGCATGCCTCAGACATAAGATGGACACTTCTCAATTTACGGTTTCTCAGTGAACTGCTGCAAGGGAAGCAGGGTAGTTGTGTCTGACTGCAGCTAAACAGCCAGTGCCAGGGTCTGGAGTCTCCTGTGGGCAGCAAGTGAGCCGGGACAGGCGCCGAGGTGGCTCTGCCATCATGTGGGCCCCTCTCTCTGTTGCTCTTGACTCTGCATGGGTGCTTTCCTTGTCTGACATCCCTCACTTTGGGTGCTAGACCACCAAGGGCCAGGATTTCCCACTGTGGGAGAAGCCATCCAGGAAATCTCTGATATTCTGAAAATAATAAGTGAAAGAAGACACATGTGGACATATTACGCAAAATGTGCCTCCAGGCATCGCTTTGTAACCAGCAGCAGCATGGGGAGCAAGGGATGGAGGGCGAGAGGGTGTTACCTGGAGAAGCTGGTCTCCCAGCCTGTACATGTCTGGCGGTCACAGCTCTGCTAAACAGATATTTCCTGGATCAGCCGCTGAGCCTTCCTTGCCATCTGCTCAATAAACTGCAGGTTTAACGGCTTTGCCAACGCGCCAGCCTTCCCACTGTGACTTCTAACGGCTAATGGCCCAAGGAAGGTGCCGCCTCCCTGTAAATCCAGGTACACTTTGAGGCTTCCATTCTGCTCGTGGTATTTGGGTGCAAGGTCCTCTGCGTTGGTTCTCAGGTTTTCAGGTAGGGGCTTTGCTGTTGCTTGCACCAAGAGCCCATGTCCCTCCTCAGGAAGGGCTTTCTCAGGTAGTAAATGATGAAGCCACCTCCAAACATGCCCACCCAGCACTGGGCCTCCCTGGCAAGAGTTCTTTGCGACCCTGTTACTTGTCTAAAGGACAGGCTGTCGCCACCTAAACACTGAAGAGCTCTGGGGAACAGCTGTTGCCTTCAGCTAGAATTCAAGTCTGATGTACGAGTTGTGGAGGAATGGCTTGTTACTACCTTGCTAAGCCATCACTGGGCTTATTTTCTTAATTAAAAAAAAAAAAAACTACTACGCTAAACACCTCTATGGGTGCTCTGCGGAGGGCAGAGCAAGCCCAGCTCCCCAGTTCATGAACTAAGCTCACCAGTACAGCCCAGGATTACTGTACAGATCTGCTCGGGGCTTGAAGGAGGGAAGATGTATTACCTTGAATGTCCCAGGAAACTTGGGATTATCCCTGGGAATAATAACCATTGATGAACAAAGTGATGTACACCTTCAGCAGCAGAGTATCTGCCAGGCTGGAGTGATTCCGTGGTTCCAAGGCAAAACCACACCATATTTTCATCCTCTGACTCATGCTGCAAATGGAGCAGGGAGATGGGGCCGCAAACAGCGAAGAGCCTGTTCCACGGGGCACAGTGTGTCCGTCTGCCTTCGGAGCACGTCAGCAGATCTCAGCTCTTCCCCAGATATGTTCCAGTCGTGCAGGGCTGGGCCCTGTGCGGGAGGGTCTGACTCGAGCCATTCCCGTGATTCCCAAGAGCGGTGGGACAACACCGTCCTTTGTAGGGACTGTTTGCATGTCGGGGAGACAGCAGCACCTTGCTCAGGCTGCAGAGCTCCTCGGTGGCAGCAGGTACCTCCTTGGCTGGAGGGTTGTCGCCAGGGAGGCAGCTGCTGCAGGAAAGAAAGATTCTTTCGTAGAAAATTGCTTTACAGATTGCTTTGGGCAACTGCCCAGATTGCTTCAAAAGCCATGAGCGAGGAACGGGTTTTTAGCAGAGGAAAGGCCGATGCAGAGAAAGAAGAGAGGAGCAGTTTTGTATAGACCCGTTCCAAAATGGGGAGGCCGTGTTTGTCCCTCTTGTGACTCCACTGACATCTCTGGGGTTCAGTCACAGACCCATGATGTGTAGGGGCCTCAAAAAACTGCTTAACGCTTTTCTTCCGTGTCCTCCATGCATGGGAGAGTTGAGTTCCCCTTGTGAGGCAGAGCTGTGAAGTGCACACTGACGCGTGTCGCTTCACCCTTCCCAGCTGCGGGAGAAAGGCTGGACAGGAGGGTTCAGCTTTTCAGAGCACCTGACAAGATTTCCATTTTCACGGCCTTTTCACCGCACTGGGAGGTGTTTGTTCCTGAACCTGGAAGACACAGGAGTCAGTTGGCAAAACTTTGCAAGCTACCATCTAAGAGATGTCTGTTTACGTAGGCTTTAATGGAAGAGTTAAATAAAACTGCATTTGCCTGTGTTTATCACAAGGTAAGAGCACCGGCAGGGCCCCGTGAGTGCTGATAAACAGTAACTGCCTGAAATGACGGTGTTAATACTGTGTTTCTGAGCTACGGCATCATCTCAGCGTAACCGCCAGCCTGAGGGTACTCTTGTGGCTGCAGCCGCTGCCCCAGGAACCCAGAGGGGATGGCAGGAGAGATTTGCAGCTTCAAATTATCCAGCCCAGCTCTGTGGTCTGAAGTACAAGACCAAGAGAGCCTATTCAAAAGGTTAATCTGTCTTTCGCCCAGTCGTTAATACTGATTTGTGCTGACATAAAGCAAAACCACACTGGTTTCTTCGACTGCAAGCAGGAATCCCTTGCTGGCCATTCTAATTCCAGGCTCCAGTTTCAGTGAAATTTAGGAATAAAATCTATGAGTCATAGAACATAAACAGGGTTTGAAATATCCTTGTCCTTTTAAAACATCTCGTGTTTGTGTTGGCAATAGTTCTGGCAATGGAAATGTGGCACCTTGGACATGATGTGACTCAGTCTTTCAGAAGCAGGTGTCAATGAAGAGGCAAGATCTTGCGAGCTTCTTGGCTGCCTGAGCCATACCACCAAGTTCTTGTTGTATAGAAGCCAGAGCCGCAGAAAACAGGCAAAATGACTGAAATAATTCTTGGGTATTAAATTCATCACTTGGGTACATCTGCACATGCCTCTGACCAGGTGCCACATACACAGATGTGCAACCTCAGAAAGTTTCACTTCACAGCTGAAACAGGCTACAGACTTGGACACAAGAAGAGAATCATAGGACAGTGGAGGTGGGATGGGACCTCTGGAGGTCACCTAGCCTGATCCCCTGCTATAAAGTCATCCTTAAAGTTGTCTCAGATTGCTCAGGACTGAGTCCAGTCATGTTCTGAAAGTCTCCAGTGATGGAGATGTCACGGCTTGCTTTAACTTTCCTTGCTGCTAATGTATCCACAGAAGCCTTTCTCGCTGACCTTCACATCTCTCACTCGTTTCAGCTCCAGGTGAGCATTGGCTTTCCTAACTCCAACCCTGCATGCCCAGGTCCTGTTCCCATAATCTTTCTTGCGAGCCTGTCCCTTTCCACCTCCCACACACTCCCTTTTTGCATTTCAGTTCAGCCAGGAGCAGCCTGCTCAGCCATGCTGGCCTCTTTCCACACCTGCTCATTTTCTTGTACAGCAGGAAGTCCTTACTTGTGTTCTTGTGCCTTGTCCATGAAAATCAGTTGGGCCTCCTGGGCTCCTTTCCCCTTCAAATCAGCTTCCTGCAGGAACCTGCCTGCCCCCGAGCAAGCCAACATCTGCTCTCCTGAAGGCCATGGTCTCTCGTCTGTAGCTTGCCTTCCGCTCTCAGGCTCCTGAGCTCCACTGTCTTCTGGTCACTGCTGCCAAAGCTGCCATTGACCTTCACATCTTCAACCAGTTCTGACTGTGGGTCAGTAACCAGGCGGTCACTTCCTAAGCTGCAGCAATGCGATCACCCGTGACGGTGTGACAGCAGTGGGATGTGTCTCTAAGGACACACGCCCTATTTGTGGAGGGGGAGGAAAGCTGTGTTTTCAGAGCAGTTTGGATTCTGGTTGAACGTTCTGGCTCTGCCTGGTCTCTGATACATTCAGATCCTTCTCAAGACAGATAAACAGACTAAAACAGCTTATAGGTTTGGGGACTTTTCCAGGACGTATATCCTGGCTGCAGGTTAAAAGTACACCTAAATGTCTGGCTATGGTAGACACCAAGCCAGTTGTACTCCATATTTAAATGATTGCCTGGTCTCTTGACTATCAGATTTTACTCTCTCTGGAAAAAGACCTTGACATCTCTAGGGATGGCTCACAGATGCTGCTCCTCAGCAGCAAAGTGAGAGGCTGCATTGACACAAACATAGAGAACAACACGGGAAGTACTAGAACGGCGCTGAGCAGGTTGGCAGCAGGGCCTTGCTTGGAACGCAACATGTGGCTTCACTTATTTCAAGAAAAGCAGAAATAGCAGGAGTCCTACTAAGGGCAGCAAAGCTTGTTAGGAGCTCAAGCTGAAACCTAAAGCCAGGGCTGTACGTACCTGAGGGGACGTGTAAAAGGATTCCCACCGTGTCTGCACAGCTCTGGCAGAGAGAAACCCTGGCAGTGCGGGACCTGCTCCTCCTCTCCCGTGCATCAGACTAACTCAAGAACTATCTCTGCTGAGGCAGCAAAATTACACAGATGTGAAAGAAGAATAAACAAGAGACTGAAGGTCTGATGCTGGAAATACTCCAGTACCTCCTAAAACATTTATCATGTGATAGGAAGCTTGGTGACTGGACAAGCAATAAAAAAGGTCTTGCTGACGGAGGCTGTCTACAGCAAGGCTCCCTCTGTGCAAACATCTGCACTTCTGGCAGAGCCAAGGGAAGATGAGGCTATTGCAAGACATCTTGATATCGTATGTCAGCACAGATTCACTGATGCTTGCAAGGCTTCCACACAACTCAGAGGTTAGTCTGTGCTGTTTGTTTTTGAAAGCAAGTTCATAGCAACAAAGAGTTCCCAAGTTTCACTGAAGTTTACTTGGAGATTTTAAGCTCCTTTGAAATCAAGGCTCCAGAATGTGTGGAAGTCCAAGGAGAAAACTAGAGGAAAATACACCCTTCTTTAGATGGGGAAGCTTCTGGGGTTGGTTCATCCCTGGTAGAGTCGAGCAGAGGACTCATATAGAACAAGATGAGAGGTAAAGATGCAGATGACTTATTAAGTCTCTCATTTCCTTGTAAGGCAAAAATAAGAAGGCACATGATGGAACTGAAAGATGATACTTTTAAATGAGAAAAAGTATGTACTTTTGTACAAAAGATGCGCTCATTTTGTGGAAGTGATGGCTGAGGGCACTGGCAGGAGCTCATCCAGCAACAAAGATAATTAACAAAATAAGAACCAGATGTAAATCCACGCAGTTAAGTCATGAACCGATACAGACAGCTGGAAATAATATCTGAAAGGGGTAAACTGCCCTTGTTCAAGGAGCTTATAGATCACTTTTCTAAACTATCCCACTGCTGAATAAATCATCCCAGAAATATGAACACGCAGTGACCATGAGGGTGATAAATTATCGAGTGTTAATACACTTCAGCGGAGTAATGGCTTTGTGGGCAGGGTTGGAGAGGACACCACCGTTTCCCTTCTCCTCCGCCCTCTGGGCCTCTGCTCCAAGGTAGCCTCACATTTTATTGGGACATGTTGTTTGGTGAGAGAAAAACTTTGAATTTGTTTCAAAGGCACAAATGCAGCACAGCCTTGCCTGCCTAAAATAAAAACGTCAGTTGATGTTCGTGCTACAAAGCATCCAAACAGGGTCAATCCCACCTGACCAGGGTCAATCCCATCCTGCTGAAGTTGTGCTCCATTAGACATGCCTAAATTAGGGTGGCAGCTTTCTACAGCTTTGGTTTATGAGACTGTCTGGCTCATGGTTCTGTTCTGCCACACCAAAATCCTTTGCGGTTTGGGGATAGCCCCTCTCCCAGGAAGGGCACAGGGCTAATGGAGGGGTCATTAACTCGTCCTGTCCTTCCTAGGGCAAGCGGATCGTCAGTGAGAAACGCACCGAGTGCTTCCCTGGCCCGGGCCGAGCGCCAGACCTGAGCGAAGAAGAGACGGACCATTTGGTGGCTTTCCGCCGGGGGAGGAGGATGCAGATTGCCATCACCATGGATAACAAAGAAAAAGTAAGTGCTCTGTGGATGACTGACTGCAGTGTGATCAGTGGCATCTGGTTGTTCCACTGGCCTCTCTGGAGGTGTTCAAAAAACGTGTAGGTGTGGCACTTCAGGACGTGGTCTAGTGGTCATGGCAGTGTTGGGTTGACAGTTGGACTTGATGATCTTAGAGGTCTCTTCCAACCCTAGTGATTCTATGATTCTTGAGGAGGGCCATGGAGAGAGGTCAGGAGGTAGCACAGCAACAGGACTTTAGGAGAGACTATACATTACTGGTGTGGAGCTTGTCACCATAAAACTTTTTGACTTACATCATGAAAGAGGAGAGGCTCCAGCCCTTTCCCTTCTCTGTGCTCCAGGCTCTTAAACGTACCGAGTCCATAAGAAATATCAGATGCTGTTTCGAGGGGATCGGTGAAAGCACTGCCAGGTATTGGGCATGAATCTCACCTCCTGTCTCTTACCAACTTCTTTTTGGGGTCATACAGCAGATTGAGTCAGGAGCACTGTCCTCTTGACTCAGTGCACAACTTAACAGAGCTGGGCAATATCTGCTTCTAAGCCCACGTCCTGCTGTGCCTGGCCATAACCTACTGGGTGAGCTGGCTGAACTTTGTTAATCTTGCAACATATTTCAAATACTTCTTCTCAAATACCTTCCTCTTTACACAGATGGAGGCATGTGGTATTTTCCTATTTGAGAGTTTGCACAGATAAGAATGCCTGCAGCAAACAGGGTCGGCAAGGACTGTGAAGGAAAACAGCACTTGGTGTAGCTGCCAAACACACCCAGGAACGCTGGGAGACCTGGGCAGCACCCTTGCTGGAACAGCAGCCAACCATCTGCTAGCTGCCCAGGTTAATCTTCAGCTTCTCCTCTCCAGAGCTTGCCTAGGCTCTGGAAGCCTGGGTGAGCCTTTCTTATGGCTGCCAAGCAGTTTTTTGAATGCCATAAACCTCACATAGGCTCCCTGGTTGAGCCATTCTCTCTATTCCCCAGAGGTTCATGGGGCAGATGTTGCCCGTTTCGGTCTTGGCATTGCCAACACACGTAGGCATGATGACAGTGACCTGACCATGACTGTGCTGTAGCTGTCCTGGAGGCTGTCAAATGTAGTTCTGTGATGTGCAGCGCAAGTGCCTCTGCTTCTGCTCTTTCTGGGCTTGTTTAAATACTTGTCTCTGAAGTCATCAAGGCTGGGACTGTGCTAGCAGAGAGCAGCAGGAGGGTGTCTAGGTTTTGGCTTCAGACCCTGTGCCCTGTTTTCAGTGCATGGACAGCCCTGGAAAAGGTAAAATCTCATCTGCTTTCATTATGGAACTGGAGATGAGAGGCTGAGGGTGCACGTATGTGGTTTAGGTGATTCCTTGCTCATACTGACTCCAAAGCGGTTCGATTCTGAGTGTGTATGAGAACAGGCCTACAGCTCTGCTGGATCTGCCTATAGCTTTCTACACGAGCCACTGAAGATGCGATGCTTTGAATCATGGGCTGTGAAGTCCCTAATGCCTGGCAGATTTGATTCTGGTGATTCAGCAGAGGTTGGTGTCTTGGGTCTTGCTCCTGCTACTTTCCTCTCCCACTGTGCCACCTTCCATTTAACCTCATTCATCTAAATTAATTCCCAATGAACACAGTTACCTCCATATAGCAGTGCAAGGAGCTCCCGTAACGCTGCCAACCCTCCTTTCCTCAATCTCCTTCACATGGCGTGGGCTAGAAGGTAACCCTGGTGGGTAACCCTGGGGATTCCAGGAAGGCAAACAACCCTGTGCTGCTCCTCCTCAGATACATGCTCATTTAAACTCTTCCCGTTCTTTTCCTTTAATCCAAACCCAGTCACTTGGTTGGCAGCGGGTAGGATGAAGCTCAGGGGCTCGTCTAGCACCAGCGGGCTGTGAGGGTGGCCTGCCCGGTGCTGGATGAGAGCCTACTGGGGCTGATGGCCACAGGGACGAGGATCCCTGTCCGGAGCACAGGGAAGCCACAGTGGCTTCGTGTAACACTAGCTGTCGAATAACCGTACTGAGGAGCAGCGTTTGCCCGCAGCGTTGCTAAAGACTGAAAAGAATGACAGGTTTTGCTTGATCACCTGGTCTTCTGGATGGACAGAAGCCTGACTCAACAGCAGTCTTGGACTAACATCGCTGGCAAGACCCATGTAGCAATAGCATCATGCTTCTTGCGGGCACAGAGACATTGTCCCCTGCTTTCTGTGGCCGAGCACCGAAGCAGACCTGCCCCAGGCTCTTGGAAGCTCGCAGGGAGCAGAATGGGAGCTCGCTGCTCCCTGGAAGGCAGGGAGCAAGCCCAGGGGATGCCCTGGAGCACACCTCCAGCAGCTGGGAAACAGAGGGGCCGGAAGAGCCTGTTAATGAGCTCGTTTTAAAAATGCACTTTTGTGGATATATTTATTGTTGTTCTTTGGACTGCTCTTGTGATTTCTAAAAAGATACACAACTGTTTGCAACTTGAGTTTCTAATACCCGTTCCCAGCTGGGTATGTGTCAGAGCCCAGATTTCCTTGTTCCCGGTGATTTCCCTAGTCTGACCAGGCCCTGTCCCATCCCTAGGTAATGAAGGTATCTTCATATCATCATTTTAACCATGTAACTTCAGACAACAGCTACAACATCCAGGACAAAACCCAGCTCTCAGCGGGCAGGCACCTTCCAGTGTGACAAAAGGATGTGGCTGTAAGGGAGTTAAATGGTTGGATTTCACAATCACCTCTACAAGCTGCTTCCTCCCATCCACACTTGGCCAACCTTTTCCCAGGATCAGTGACAGAAGCAGATGGAGCCTGAAGTGACAGGTCACGCTGGCATCTCGCATATCATGCCAGCTTGGGCCGGTTGAGTCAAGGGAGCTTTGGTCTGGCCCACCCTGTCACTTCAGCTGTTCCTAAGCTGCGTTAAGGGGTGTTTTAAACAAGGGCTCCTTTTTTGTGATAGTGCTTGAAAAATTGAAACCAGGCAAGTCTGTCTGATACGCTGTGGCTCAGAGCAAGGCTTTTCTCCAAGAGACGCTGGAAGACAGCAGAAAGCAGATCAGAGTAACACCAAAATGTATAAAACCTCTATTAAATAATTTTAGCCTGCAGAACGCAGTGTGTGTTGCAGGGATGTCGGACACAGCTGGGCCATGCACAGTGTTTAGGTTGGAAGAAACCTTTAAGATCATGGAGTCCAACCATTCCCCCAGCACTGCCAGGGCACCACTAACCCATGTCCCTCAGCACCACATCTCCACAGCTTGGAAACCCCTCCAGGGATGGGGACTCCACCACTGCCCTGCCCAGCCTGGCACAGCCCTTCACAAGCCTTGCCAGCAAGAAATTGTTCCTCGTGTCCAACCTCAACCTCCCTTGGTGCGACTTGAGGCCATTTCCCCTTGTCCTGTCACTTCTTCCTTGGCAGAAGAGCCCGACCCCACCTGGCTCCAAGCTCCTGTCAGGGAGTTGTGCAGAGCCAGAAGGTCTCCCCTGAGCCTGCTCTGCTCCAGGCTCAACACCCCCAGCTCCCTCAGCTGCTCCTCACCACACTCCTGCTCTAGACCCTTCCCCAGCTTTGTTGCCCTTCTCTGGCCACGCTCCAGCCCCTCAAGGTCCTTCTTGGAGTGAGGGGCCCAAACCTGACCCCAGGGTTTGAAGGGCGGCCTCCCCAGTGCCCAGCCCAGGGGACAACTTGTTACCTGACAACTGCATTTGCTGTCTGTGTGCCACGGAAAGCCGTGCATCGATCATCCCCTGCTCACCTTCCCAAGGCACAGACCATTTTATCGATCCATTTCACATCTCCCGTCAGCCACCTCCTCTGCAGGCTTAAGGGACTGATCCTATTTAGTCGTGTCTGGTGAGGAAGCGGTTCCATGTTTTTGATCACCCTCATTGCCCTCATTTGTGCCTTTGTTATTTTTACTCTATTCTTTTAATAAAAAAGGATCAGAACTGTACGTGATATTCAAGCTGCGGGCTCTTGTGGATGTACTCAGTGACATAATAATGTTTCTGGTGTGTTCTCTATTCTTCTCCTAAGAACTTTGCGTTTTCTTTGCCTTTTTGTCCAAATAATTGAGCCAACATTTTCAGAGAACTTGTCACAATAACAGCAAAATCTCATTCCTGCGTGTTAAACGCAGTTCAGGCTTCATTTCTGTGTGTGCGTCTGCCAGAAGGGGCATTTTTCTCCGCGTGAGTTATTTTGTATTATTGATATTGAATTCCATCTGTAATTTTATGATGCAGGCTTTCAATGTCAAGAGATTTTTGCAGCTCTTTCCTGGCAAATTACATTCTTTGCCCTGGATGATTTAGTATCACCAGCAAACGATCATCTCTCTCGTCAGCTCCTTTTCCAGACCATTTATGAGCATGTTGAGCAGCGCGTGTTCCAGTGGCACACCCCTGCTCATCTCCTACCATGGAAACTGGCATTGTCTTGCCACTTTTTGTTTTCTGTCCTTTAATTAGTTGTTAATCCAAAAGGGAAACTTCCTTTTAATCCCCAAATCCACCAGCTGGAGAGCCTGGTGGGATATTGGCGTTGTCATCTGAGAAGCTGTGTGTGAGGAGCAACCCCCAGCCCAAGGATTAGCTCTCAGCCTCCCTTGTCACACCAGCACCGTCCATCCTTTGGGCGTTTTCACCCCACGCCCCACCTGGTTCCCTGCTCATTCTGGGTTGTGGCCTGCCTCCTGCAGGGGTGGGTGCCTGGGGGAGAGGGTCGGATGGTCAGTCCCCCTTCGGTGCTGTCCTGTGGCCTGGCCACTCTCAAATCTGCCTCCTCCTCTCTGCACTTGCCAGATTTGTCCTATTAAAACATTTGCTGGGCATCCTCGTTATCCCACATTTTTCTCTAGTTCTATTCATGATGAAATTCAAGAAGAAGACAAAGGAGAAGAGGAAGAAGAAGGACTCCCATTCTTGCTGCCCTTGGTGCTTCCAGCTCGCACCACGTTGCTGCGCATCGCAGCTGGCAGCACACTGCTGTGCCTGGAGCTGCCAAAGCAAGGGAGAAAAAGCTGTTCTCATCGTTTTCTCTTCAAAAACAGCCCCAGTGCCTTACAGCACCTGCCATCTTGAAGCCTGTCTTTTTCTACTCAGGGAAAGACTCTTTCACTCTGTTAGCCCAGAGGACTGGTAGGACCAAATTATCTCATCTCTTTGCAGGGCGAATTAGCCTGAGCACATCGCTCTGCTGATGCAACTTCACGGGCTCCGGTGCTGCTGCTGGCTTGGAGGTGCCACATCTGGGACCTTTCTTCCCACCTCTGCCCGGCTACCTCTGCAAACAACACCAGGGATAATGCCTAACAGTTAGCACCAGTTTTCCTAAAAAGCCGCTCTGTGCCCTGGCCGTGGCTCAGGATCACCAAGACATGAGGGCTGCGAGCCGGCAGCCCAGGGCCAGTGGAGCACAATTAGCAGGTTACAAATAATCTTTTAAATGGACAGTTGATAGAGCTTTGGGGCTTTTAAATTGTCCTTCTATTAACGGAGTTTTCCAGGAGGGTGCATCGAAGATGACTGTAATCAAGAGACACAAAAGCTGCTCTCAGGGACTTACACAGCTGAGTTGACAGCCGTGCTTGCAGGAGAGGAACCAAACCTGCAGCAGGAGAAGCCCCTGCAGATGGGAGGGGAAGACAGGCAGAAAGGGTGCCTGGAGGGTATCCAGCTCCCTTCAGGCAGCACGGTTCGTAGACAGATTTTTCAAAAGAGTTAGGAAAAAATATCCTCGCACGTACTTGTTCCAAAAATCCTGCCAGTGGGGGATCTGAGTGCTGGAAAACCAGCTCGAAGCTCTCACAAAAACTCCCCTCCTGCAGAAGAAATGCTGGTTCTGATGCTGACACGTGGGTACCGAAAGGTTAATTTAATGCGTCTGTTGGTGCTTATTTTTAAAACAAGCCAACAGTGAAGTAGCCCAGAGACACCAAAGCTTTTGGTTTTGTTAGTACAAAACAATGCTTAACGTGGCTGGATAACGGCATCATCATCATCACCATTGCACAGTAACGTTAGCTGGGTATGTGGACATCCGGAGGTCAGACAAGCCCAACGTCAGGAAGCGTTTGGGATCCCAGGGCTCTGTCCTGGTTAGGAGCAGGCTCTGCCCACCCCAGACCATTCTGTGGCTGAGGAATTGAGAAATCCTGGCATAAATCTCAGGATAAACATAATCTTCTCTGCGTACTTTAGGTTTTCACTCCCTCCTCACCTCTCTTCCCCTGCTGCGCAGGAACAGTTAAACTACGAGATGAGAATGTCATTGTCGTATTTCATAATTTTGGGGGCGGAGAGGAGGAAGGAGGAGAAAAACATGTTTTGCTTCCCCATGGCCTGGGTGTGTCATTACAGGCTGACAGCAGCTCTGGGGCAGCACGGAGCCGATGTGAGAAGAGCAGTGCAAAAGCAAAACTACCCCGGTTCTCTTCCCTGCGCTCTTCAGACCCGCTTTCCTGGGCGAAAAGAACTGGATATTTTTGGTCCTCTCTATTTTCCACAGTGCGCTTTGAGAAGCAAAAATAGAAGCAGACTAAGGAAAAAGGCAGCCTGGCTTTGAGCGGAGGGTGTAAAAGGAGGGCGAGCTGAACAGCGTCTGGTTTTGGTGTGTGCCGAAGAGCTAGCGCCCAAGACGGGGCAGGCTCCGCGATGCAGGTCTCCAGCGCTGGCCAGCCGTGTGGGAGCTGTGTCTTTTCCACATCTGGTGATGTGCAGCTCTTCACTGCTCCTTGGCAGAGCCCGGGCTGGAGTCAGGCTGTGCTGGGCTGCAGACAGGCAGCGGCACCCTGCTCCCCCCGCACGCCCTGGCTCGGCGCTCCGGCCCGGCGGATGCTCTGGCTTTCCGCTTCCCCTCTTTGGGGACACAATCAGGCATTGTAAAGGGTCCAGTCCAAATCACGCTTTGCATGAGCTCGCATGAGAAATATGCAGACTCAGATGAAACAATCAGCACACCCGTGCAGTCCCTGCCTCAGTTTCCCCGCTGATGACGAGTTCTTTCGCATTTCTGAGGCACACAAGGTTTCCCACAGGGACAGAGGGGCTCCAGCTCTGGCTGCAGCTGCCTCCTTCATACTTTTTCCAAACTGGTGATTTTCTTTTACAGCTGCTTTAGAGGCTCCACATCCATCTATCTGCACCTTGCTCCCCAGCCAGCCTCCTCAAATGAGCAGCGTTTCCAGGTTTCCGCTGGTTTAATCTCTCCACAAGCGCAAGGTCTCAGTCTGGGGCTGCAGACACTCGTTAGATACCAACTCCTTCAAATGGGGCTGCACGAGCAGTTCGCTCTGAGCCTGGAGGGAGCCTTTTTTGGTTGCCTAAGTTTTCGCAGCAAAAAAGACCCAGTACCATCTTCCACCGTACCCTAGCCTGTCTTGCAGCAGGCCAGGACATGCTGAGGGGTGACTTCTCTGAGCACAGACCCCTCTGCATTTTTTTCCAGATCTTTGCTGAGAATTCCTAGGACAATCCCACTAACATTCTCCTCATTATTTCCAAGGACCTGTTTACACCAGCTTCCACCTGTGCTGGAGCTGCGCCGGCTTCGCACCAGTCAGACCAGGGAAGCTGTTGTGCACTGAGTGGAATGTCCGTGAGCGCTGGCTCTGTGGTCACACTTCCCACCTGCCTCAGGTTTAGCACAAGGACACTTCCCAAAAAGACTGTCCCAGCTCTCTCCTTGCATGATCCCACAGGGAACATGGGAACAGGCTGGAGGTGATGAGTTGCTGTAGGAGGCTGGGCAGGTATCGCGACTGGCATCTCGAGTTCCCTGCGTCCAGCCCCGTAAAGCTGGGGCTGCCAAAGGACTGGAATAAAAGTCCTGCTTCCAGCCTGGGCTGGACCTCAGCGCACTGACACTTTCTGGAACGGCTGACTGGGCGGTTTGTGCTGCGACGTTCCTCTTTGTATTCTGGTTTTGCTTGGCAGTGCAAAAGGGCGGCATGATAGTCTCGTGTCCCACACGCTCGCCAGCTCCGTAGCGGTTCCGCAGGGAGGGGAATTTGGGGATGCTTCGGCTGCAGGAAAACGGGGCCTCTCCTCACGGCAGCAGTCCTGGGGATGCCCCGTGCGGTTACAACACGTAGGGGACCAGCCGTGGTAAATGCTGTGCCACTTTCACCTCCTGCCAGGCTGGGGGATGTCAACACCGGAGCAGAGCTTGCCAACCTGCTGGCAGCACGGCCGAGCCCAGGGGAAGCAGGGACGGACCCCACTAGAAGGGCATCGCCTTGGACAGGGACAAAAGTCACTCCCAGATTTACCGTGCTGGCTTTTAGCTGCATCTCAGGTGGCTCCCAGCTCCTGTACAGTGGAATCTCAAGCTGGGTATTTGGCCCAAATCTGAAAAGGTACCTGAAACTTGGTCTAACTTGGGAAAAAATAGGACCGTGCAAGACACCTCTGTGCCTCTAGCGTGGGAGGAGGAGGGACCTGTAGGAACACATTCCTTTTTCATGTTTTCCTCACACACTCCTTGCTTTCTGACTTCTTTTTTTTTCCACAGCAGTTTGATAGGGCCCCGGAAACCAATCTTTCCTCTTTTGCTAACCTTTTCTGGGCATTTCTTACACCTCCTGGTGGGCACAGGGTCAGGCACTGGCTCCCCTGCCAGGAGTCCTTGCTTGATCCTTGAAATAATTCCTGTGTCTGTGCTCTTGCAGGTAGAGGAGAGGAGAACAGCAGAGAAGAGGAGATCAGACAGCGACAGAGGCCCAGAAAGCGAGCACGGCCGGAAGGTGAGCGGGGCCCTGTGACCCTTTGGGGGGACCCTTGTTTTGGAAGAGGAAACCAGTAGGATGTTCCTCCCCACCAGTAAGAGCTGCCTCAGTCCTGAAGGAAGCAGCAATGTGCTCTGATGTGGTCCCCACTGTTCATCCCTCTCCTCATCCAAAGCTTTGCTGAGCAGCTCACACACCTGGGGCAAAGCAGCACTGGAGAGAGATGAAGGGGACCTGCTCTTCACACCTTGTGCTGCTGAAGTCCCCAGCACCGCAGTCACGAAGGGTAACGTGCTCACGTGGCACCACAGCCCCAGCTGGTTTCTCTCCCCAAACCATTTGCCTGTGGGTTAAAAAGCTCCAGCCCTGTCAGCTACAGCTCCTCCCTTCAGCAGCAGCTGAGTAGGATGGAGGTAAATTAAAGCCCAGGCCTTCCCACTGACTGTTTAATGCAAGCCCTGGAGGACATGCTGGCTCCCCCGAGCCTGCAGATGCTCTTAATTAATGCAGCACAAGTTTAATAGCCCCACCTGAGTGTGATTCATTAGGAGGACACAGATGGGCTCTTAAACATTAACTCCAGCTAAGTCCTCCAGAGCAGAAAAGGAGAGCATGGTGGCCTTGTGGTCTAGCTAACCAGAGCTCTGCTGCATCTGAGGTGAGTCCCTGGTCAGGGAGCAGCTTCCCCCAGCTCTGTGGCTGCCCACAAGTGAGCACAGACATCAGACCCGTCTTGCCTTCGCTTTTGGCTTCCCCTTTGCTAAGGGTCAAGGTAATGGTGACCCTCCAGCTCAGGAGGCTGAACCCTGCTCTCGCTGTCTGTGTGCTGCTTGGCTCTATCAGAAACAGCGTGGCCAGCAGGACTAGGGCAGGGGTTGTCCCCCTGCTCTGGACCCTGGGGTCAGTTTTGGGCCCTTTGCTCCAAAAAGGAGATTGAAGGGCTGGGGCATGTCCAGAGAAGGGCAATGAAGCTGGGGAAGAGTCTAGAGCAGGAGTGTGGCAAGGAGTGGCTGAGGTTGAGCCTGGAGAAAAGGAGGCTCAGGGGAGACCTTCTGGGTCTCCACAACTCCCTGCAAGGAGGTTGGAGCCAGGCAGGGTCAGGCTCTTCTCCCAAGGAACAAGTGACAGGACAAGAGGAAACAGCCTCAAGTCGCACCAGGGGAGGTTGAGGCTGGACACGAGGAACAATTTCTTGCTGTGAAGGGCTGTGAAGGGCTGTGCCAGGCTGGGCAGGGCAGTGGTGGAGTCCCCATCCCTGGAGGGGTTTCCAAGCCGTGGAGATGTGGTGCTGAGGGCCAGGGGTTAGTGGTGCCCTGGCAGTGCTGGGGGAACAGTTGGACTCCATGATCTTAAAGGTCTCTTCCAGCTAAAACAATTCTATGCTTCTCCTCTAAGGGCACATCAGGATCCATCATATCAGGACCCACTGTGCCTTACCATGCCATGTGGCTGGAAGCTGTGGGGAGCATCTCCAGGCCTGTGCCCCAGCCCAGGGACCAGTGCTTGCCCTTGCTTTGCACTGGTGTGCTTGCCTTTCTGCAGACCTCACCTCTTCCTTCTTGGGGGGACAGTCTCAGCTCCCCCAGTTCTTGCCAGCTAATGAATGGAGGAGCAATTACTGTCCCCCTCCATCTCTGGCCCACGCGGGTGGGTCTCCTTGGTAACGGGGCTTTCAGTCCCTCCTTCCCTGCTGCTCTGCTTTCATCAACTGTGCAATGCTGAGGAGTTAATTCTGTGTGGGGAAGGGGTGAGGGTGCCTGGTGTGGAAGGGCACGTGTATGAAATGACGAATTATCCGCTGGTAATTAGCGCCCTAGGACCCGGCTCTGCACTATTCCCGACACAGTGTGGCTTGACTGCACACCATGGATAGTTGGCTCCTGTTTCCACCACGTCCATTAACCTGAGAGCTGGGTTACGCCCCCCTTCACATGCTCCATCAGCTCTGAACTAGCTTTTCATCAAGCTTTAAATGTTTGAACAGTGGCAGCCCTTAACTCGTCCATCAGGAGGAGTCATAAACCAAGGGACTGAAAGCAATGAAGGTGAAGACCCCCTTTGCTCCAAGAATGCCACTTTTGGTGCTTGTGGTACCACAAGCCCTGGCGGGCCCCAGCCCTGTGTCTGTGGGCGCCTGGTGGTCACAGAAGGCTGATGGGCTGGTGTGAAGGACTTCACAGGCATAACTTTGTGTCCCAAAGTCTTCAGCTGGAGGGATTCGTCAGCCTGGTGCACCTTCTATGAGAGTTCATCCTCTCAAACTCTGCTGGGAGATGTTGCAAGCACTCCAGGAACTAACTATAAGCCATAAGTAAACCTTAGCAAAGTGCCTCTTCCAGGAAAAATTGAACGCTTGGTGTTAAAACCTTCAGGTGAGCAGGAAGCCAGCAGGTGAAAGCCACCATCTAATTTACGGCTGCAGTTCAAGTGACTGCAGGTGCAAAGGGGGAGTCAATGCTGCGGCCGTTTGCACACAGAATTACAGGGGTGTTTGTAAAGCTGTGATGTCCCCCAGCCCTGGGAGAGTGGAGTTGAGGCTGTGGGTGAAGCAGAGCCCTTCTGTGTGCACCTCACTGCCAAGAGGGGAGCTGACCTGGCTCCAGGCTGTCCTTAAATATTTCTGAGTGTTTCTGGTGGTGATGGTACAAAATACATTGAATGCGGCTGTTTCAGACTTTCCTATTAACAGGAAGCTCTTTTGTCTGCTCTAGGATGGTGGGAAGTCAGTCCAGAAGAGCCCCGGAGAACTGAGTTTCCCCATGACTGGACGGGAACGCTCAGAGTACATTCGCTGGAAGAGGGAGCGAGATCAGATTGACCTGGAGCGACTGGCACGTCACAAGAACGCGAGGGGCGAGTGGAGACGGGCTTGGGATGTGGAGAAGTCAGAGCACATGTAGGTCCTCTGCCGTCCTGGGGTGGTTTGTCTGCAGCAGGCCATCTAAAGCCAGTGATGAAATCTTGTGCAGATCCTTAGTGCTGATCAAATCCCGTGCTGTCGTGTGCCTCTCCCCAGCCAAACCCACACTGCTGTCTCTTTCTCCTCCTGACCATGTCTGTCAGTGGGAGCAGATATCAGAGTGATTCTTGTATTTTCTTGCTGACATGAGGTCTCCTACCCTGGTAGGAGACATTGTGTGCTGACAAAGATTCCAACCTGCCTTTGGTCCCACCAGGACTTGGACTGTGGGAGGGAGGGGAGCATGAATCAATGCCCAGTCTACATCTGGAGGATGCTCTCCATCTCCACGTGGACAAATCCAGTGGCAGGAAGGTGGCTGGAGGGTGCAGGTGCTCTTCTAGGAACAGGGATGGGCAAACTCGCATTGCTAGTCCACAGGTTTTCTCACTGCCCTGCTTGTTTCTCCCTTTCAACCACAGGACAGGCCAATGTGCCTGGATCCTCCCCGCCTCGTAGCTGAGCCCGTTCTGTCTGTGCGGTGTGAGGGCATCACTTCAAAGGGACATCTGTATGATGTGGGGGAGATGCTGGGGACAGCAATGTGGGAGAGCTCCTGATGGGCTTTGACACTTCCCTGCTTTCAACAATGTCCCTCTGACTGTGCTTGTTCAACCGGGTCACACCAAGTAGAAAGCTTTGGAGGGTGACTTGGCACCTGCAGCAGGATGAGGTTTCGATGGGGTGTGGAGTTAGGGAATGTTACGTAGATTGCTTGGTAAAAGAGTTTGTATGGGGCAGATAGGTGGGACAATCCTTTGGCTGAGAAATGGGACCGGACACACAGGTTTTCAGTCACTGAGACACCAATAATTAATAATTACAGGTGAATTGACTTAAGAGGATGCTGAGTGTTGCTGCCCAGACAGCTCTGAGCCCTACTGTTCTCCTGTATGTCAATTTTTAAGAGGAAAAGCCATAATACAAAAGAGGCAGGATTAGAAACCAACCAAACAAGTCTGATCTGAGATGGCTGGTCCTGAAGCTACCTCGGACTGCGTTTGGAAGCTTGGGAAGCTGCACCTGAGCATGGTGCAGCTACACTACAGGCATCTCTAGGCTTCCTGGATGTTCAAAGAATTAAATATATACATATGGGTGCTGATGTCAAGGTTTTAGAGGTTCTCCTTTGGGGTAGAATTGCCTCACAGCCTCGTTTCTCCTGCTTGGTGCATGCAGTTTCAGCTCCTGCTGATAAACCTGCACGTATTTGGCAGCGGGCAGGTGCAGAAAGGCCGAAGGCTGGAGCCTGCGTCGCCCCGAGGTCTCCTGCCCACGCTCTTGCACGCTGGAGGAGAACGGTCAGGTCTGACAATGCCTGTTTTTAACCTGCAGGTTTGAAGAGGACTTTATTAAGGATGGGGAGCCAGCCTTGGATAATCCCAGCAATAAGAAAGGTTGGCAAGGGACACCTAGACTCTGTCCTGACACTAGTGGATGCTGATCGTGCAAATCCCAGCGCTGCGGCAGCAGTTGTGCAACTCTGCGTTCCTGGGCAAACGCCTCTGAGCGCAGCGCTGGGGTCTCAGCCCTCTCTGCTTTGCAGAGTGCTCAGGGGATGGGATTTGAGCGTCTGGGTGCTAGCGCTTTTCGCCTTCCCAGGGAGAGCAGTGGCTTCTAGAACCTTGTATGGCACGATGCGGAGGCTCAGCACTGCCTCTTTTCCCAAACACGGGTTTGAGAGGCAATCCTATTCCAGAGCACGTCATCTCTGATCCCTGTGGCACATTCTGGCTTCTTTATTAGCAGAAGTCCATCATGACTCCTGTTTCTCAGGAGATGGACTGGCAGAGCAAAGCTTTCCCTTGTGACACCCTATTTGAGCGTCAGGCTTTCTGCTGCGTGAACCTCGCTCACTTCTGTACACGCTTTGCTTTGTCCTTTCAGGGGGAAGAAACTCAAGGAAATTCCAGCACAGGTCCTTTCCTCCCGAAGGGAGAGGTGAGTAAACCACACAGCTCAGTTGCATCACCCCGCTAAATGTCAGCACCTCTGACGTGCCCCCATGGAGCGAGTCCTCTCCAGGCACTCCTGCAGACCTGGAGCTCCCGGTGGGAACACGCCACGCGGCTGCTCCCATCGCTGCGCAGTGCGATCTGCTGTGCAGCCAGGGAGAACAAGAACGAGCCTTCCAAGAGCAGCACAAGGGAGACTGTGTCCAAGGAATAAGATTTAAAGCTATAACTGGAATTTGGAAGAAAAAATGTGAAGGAAATGCCTCTAAGTTCTCATTTTTTTATTACTTCAGAAAATATACGTGCAGTGTGCACACAGCTTCAGAGGCCCCCCTTCCAGAGGTACTTTCCAGTGGTACAAGGATGCTGGCCCCTTTGGTGGTCCATCAGCTGGTTCTGCCTGCTCTTGCATGGCATTTCCAACCTGTCTTCTAGGTGGAGGACAGCATGGAGTGAACGTGAGCGATCCTGGTCTGAAAGCAGTACCTGCTGTGAGCAGCCGAGCCAAAGGGAAGGACAGGTTGACCGGCAGAGCCAGAAGGTGAGGAGCCTGGCAGCAGTGCTGTGGGCTAGTGGTGGTGATACGTGTGTCCAGGTCTCAGCCCTTTCCTTTTTGTGAAGTGGGACAGACAAAAAAGACGCTGTTCCACAACAGCAGCTGTTCAGGTGAGCTCACATGGTCTGGGACCAGGCTTAGTGGGCTTTGTGGTACTCATGGGGTGCCTCGTCGCTGTGCAGCTGACCCCCTGCACCAGCTCTCCGCAGAGCAGCCCAGTGGGGTCAGGGCCACTGCGACCAGACCTGGGCAGCCCTGGCACGCGCCCCTGCAAGCTCTTGAACGCTTCTTATCTGACTGTCAGGCACTGCTAATACGGAGGAGCAGCCTCCAAAGATAGTTCCCGATAGTAATTAGGCCAGACGTGGTGGCACGGGTGACTTTTCTTCTTAAACTCCTCTTAAGAAGAGGAGGACAGAGGCCCGCTCCTGCAGCACAGAGCAGTAGACTCCTTTGCACAGGAGTCATGTCAGAGTATCAGTGTTTTCCAGGCTCGCCCACAGCCTCCCAGGGCCCCCCTCCCCCGCTGCTCTCCATAATTAAATTTCAGCACAATCTCCAGCTTCCTGGAGCCACGCTGACGCTTTAATAACAGTGATCATCTTCACAGTGCTGCCGTGCCCTTTCGCAGGCAACAAAAGGATGAAGAGTTGATTGCACACCCCAGGCCTCTTCATTTATCCAGGCACTAAACCATCCCAGCAGCGTTTAGTGGGAGCGTTCTTTGACCACCCAGGTCAGTTATAACCACCAGAGGCACAGACCGATCCGTGCCTCGCAGCATTTCCCAGAAGTTCGTTAGTGGGAGGTCAGCGGCTGCTGGATGTTGCCTGGCTGAAATGAAGAGTGTTTGGCAGGGTCTGTGTGTGCTGGATTCTGCAGTGCGAGGACAGTGGCAGGTCTGATGTGCAGAGCCTGGCCCTCTGCTAAACCTGAAGATCTTAGAGCGTTGTTTTTGTTTCCAGTGGCTGTGCTTGAGGAAACATCTGAGCAGCCAGAACTCAGCGAGTTGTGCTGTGGGTGGGGAATCACAGAACGGTGGGGGTTGGAAGGGACCTCTGGAGATCATCTTCTCCAACCCCCCTGCCAGAGGAGGTTCATCTAAAGCAGGTTACACAGGATAGTGTCCAGATGGGTTTTGAATGTCTCCAGAGATGGAGACTCCACAACCTCTCTGGGCAGCCTGGGGCAGGCTCAGACACCCTCAATGGAAAGAGCTTCCTCCCCATGTTTAGATTAACTTAGGAAGCTCCAAGTTTGTGCCCATTACTTCTTGTCCAGTCACTGGGAACCACAGAGAAGAGTCTGGCCTCGTGAAAAGAGTCTGGTCTCATGGAAGAGTCTGGAATCTGCACACAGAGTAAAGATGGGTTATCTGGTGGCTTCCTAAGCCCTGCTAGTTAATTGTACTTCTTAAAATTAAATTTAATTCTCATAAATTGAGGAAGAATAGGATCAACAGCATGCAAATAATCAAGTTGGCTTTGCTTGTGAGTCACATTCCACCCTTCCCCATTCTTCAGCTCCATCCCTGGTAGAATGTAGCTGGGAAAGGAAAGCTGATGAGCTGTGCTCACGTTGGCTCTCCCCTGCAGCACCGGGGAACCACAGCCGTTCCCAGAGGATGCGCAGGGCAGCTGTGCTGGCAGATTTGCTTTAGGTTGTTACTCTCTGTAAATGCCTTGGAAGGCTTCAGGCAGCAGACTGGACATCACAGAATCGTTTAGGTTGGAAAAGACCTCCAGGATCATCAAGTCCAACCATCAACCCAACACTACCATGAGCACTAGACCATGTCCTGAAGTGCCAGGTCTACACGTTTTTTGAGTGCCTCCAGGGATGGTGACTCCAGCACCTCCCCGGACAGCCTGTTCCAGACTCTGGAAGATGCAGTGATTACGCACAGTTCTGCCCTGCCTGAAGATGCCAGCCTGTTGTCACCAAACCAAACTCCCAGACTGGTTCTGCTTCTGAGGGTTGGAATTTGGTTATCTGTGATAAGAGGGAGGAGGACAGGGAGCTGGCCAGCGAGAGAGGCAGAAAAAACATTTAAAAAGTGATGGGCTGCAGGGCAGAGAGGGAAGAGCTAAAAACTGGGGACGGGGAGGTGGGCAGAGAGGCAGCGGATGGCTCTGGCCATGCTGGGGAACACTGAGTGTGACTGTTGTGTGTTAGTGACGAATAACAGGCGCGGGCGTGTTAGCGGCAGCGATGGGGAGGAGGAACGTGCCGTGCTGACTGTTTCAGAACTGCTGTCCCCCTGGTTCTGGCATCTCTAGCCCTGCGGGGGTGGCTCTGGGCTGGCTCTGCAGGAGCCGTGCAGAGGTAGGGTAGATCGAGCAGGGAGAGGCAGAGCCCTGTGCTCAGCAGGTCGTTCCTCTGTTTTGGAATCTGTCTAGAGAAAGCTGGTCCCACCAGCACCAACACTTAGTGCAGAGGAGAACTGATCATGATGGCAGCCCGTGCTGAAGTCTGACACTGCCTGTGATGAGCTCTACCCATCCAGCCTGACTTTCTGAGCTTTTGCAGAGCACCACTGCAGGTACAACCCTGGTGGTGGGGGCTCCTTCCGAGGAAAAGGGCCCTTTTGTGGTTTGAGCTGGCACGGCTGGAGGCAGGACCTACCTTGTCTGGGGGGTGGGTTGGTCTCTAAGCCTTGTAGGATTGCTCCGAGCTGCTTCACCCCCTTTTGAAGGACACTGTGCACAGCTCTGCGCTCTGAGAGAGCCTGGAGGGGCTTGCAAATGCAATTCACTTCTGCCTGAAGGACTCTGCTGGATAAAAGGACAGTGTGAAGCAGCTTCGTGTGACTGTGTGGTGGAGCCTGTGGTGGTAATTCCCAGACGGTTTTCACAAGGGCACTTGGGGTCATGGGCACACACTTGCCTCTGGCAATGCTGAACTCTGCAGTCGCCTCAATGTGCGTTTCCATTTTTTGTGTCTTGGCCCAAATTTGCCGACTGCAGAGGCCAGTGAGCCCAGCAGAGTCTGTCCAGAGGAGAGTTCAGTCTCACACGCCTTCGCGCACCTTGTGTTGTAAGAGTACGGGGCAGGAGAACTGTGTGAACCTTATATAAGTGTGTGTACATATCAGTAATGTTTACGTGAGGGTGATGTACCCCACCAGGCACACCTCTAAGGAGGAAAGGCTTCCTAAGACCCCTCCGTGCCCAGCAGCACTGTGTGGGCAAATTCAGATTTGTACTCACCCATGCAAATTCAAACCAGCGAAAGCCAGCAGCTCGTCACGCAGCCCTTAACGAAGCTGGGCCCACTCTGGCACTGGGTGTTGTAGCTGCTGCACATTTATCATGGGGTCAAAATGCACTCGCACAGATCCTTGGATGAGACTGTCTGCTCAGCATGACTTGGTCCAGAGATACCATCTCTGAGCAGCACGGTTCAAATGCCGGAGCTGCGTGTTTCTGGAAGCTGGGGAGGGCACTGGGAAGGTGTTAAACATATTTGTGCTCTTTCCAAACTCTAACCCAAGCATCTGCTAGTGATGCTGAGAGGGGACGAGAGCCTGGGCCAGCTGGACCTTCAGCCTGATCCTTACGGCCCTTCTGGCAGTCCGCTTGCACATGTCCATGTCTCCAATCGCCCAAGCTACTTCCAAGCGATTTTATCCTTCACCGTCTGCCTCTCTGTCTGCTGCTGTGGGGATCTGGGACGCTTGGGCACTGCCAGGCAGGCAGGACAAGACTGTGGCAGACATCAGCAGAAGCCAACTGTCTATCTTATTAGTCTAACGACAGCTGTCTGTTCTGGCAAGTGGATCTTATGTTTTCATTATGTTTAGAACTATGACAACCAGTTCATCAAGATTTAGTGGTCTCAGAGGAGTGTGTCTGGATGGGCTGAGTACTTTGAAGGTGCCAAAAGGAACTGGCCCAGGAACTGGCCACCTTTATCTCTCGTTGCCTGGTCAAGGGGCTCAGACAAGGAACGCATGGCCCTGGTGGAAATTCCTACCCAGGTGTCGGGCAGGGAGAGTGGCTTTGTCCTATGAGAACACAAAGGCCTAAATTCTGATTTATTTTTTTCTTTACAGGTGGGATGCAAAAGAAGGCGAGGACCTGTCTTTTCTGAAGGATGATGTTGACGGCCAGGTGAGGTCATGAGCTCAAGGCTGGCTGCCAAGTTTTCTCAAAACATGCACTCTCATTAAAGTTGAAGGCTCTCAGACAATGCAGAGCTTGGAGACCTCTACGCTGGGGTAAACGTACCCCCTGTTAGCACCCTCTAGATGGCATGATGTGAGAGCAGCTTTCCTTCTTGCATCCACCCCCTGTCAGCACAACAACACCGCTTATTCTGGTCCCTGAACACTCCTCCACCAACATCCTCTTACGTCCTTTAATGGTGTCCGCAAATGGTTCCTGAAGTTTTGAGAACCATCATAGACAAGGAACACCATATACTGGTATTTTAATAAGCTGAACTAAATATCTCCTTCTGTTCTCAGAGGAGCCTTGCTATGGACAAGCGGAAGAGCAGAGGTGAGGAGGGCGTGGAAGAGAACTGCACAGCTGAGCTGGCGGAGAAGGTGAAACAGCCAAGCCCCCAAGATCATGGGGCCTCTTCATCTCACAGGCTGCGAAGTGGAAAGGTCCAGTCTGCCCACAACGGCCAGAAGGAGGAGCAGAGAGGAGTGAAGAGCTTCAGCATGGAGGGGTCTGTGGGTAGCACAGGTGACTCAGAGCTAGGGCCAAAGCCAAGTAAGGAAGGCGTTGGGGAAGGTGCCGGTGGGAAGCCTGGCACTGCTGACACTTCCCAGGAGAAGGAGAGCACTAACAGCGCTGATTCACAGAGCAGCCTTCCAAGCACTGTGCAAGCCACCAGGCGTGGCAGTGAGGAGACCTTGGGAGTGAATTTAGATGGAGCTGGCTTAGAGAAAAACTCAGCTTCAGAACAGGAGTCCACTGAGGACTCTTTGGACAGCCTCGGAGGAAAGCTGGACACAGCAGCAGGAGACAGACTGGATGCAGGTCAAGGACAGCTGGTGAGAAAAAGAGAGGAGGAGGAGGTGGCCCAGAACACTGCCCTTCAGGGGCAGACACTTGCACTGAAAGGTGGTGAAGATGCTGAAGGCACGGAACACAGAGGAGAGCCTTTGCCCCCAGGGAACACCAGCTCTGACAAGACTGTTGTGTCTGAGCAGGACACAGCGAAATCACAGTCCAGGGAAGGGGACCAGCCCGAGGATTGCAAGGACAAGGACAGTGGGGACGCTCTCAACTAGCAAAGATTGCACCGGCTTGCCTGGGACAGAAGGTGAGTTCCTGACCCCCCTCCCCACGGTGTGTTTGTTATCCCATTAACAATCTCGGCCATAGTACAGGTCCACAAGTCCACTTTATGTGGCCACAACTATCCAAAAATGTCCATTAACAGTGGCACAGATCAGTCAGGTAGTCTAAATCTGCGCCTCACAAAGACCTGCCCAGGACTGGAAGGGGAATAATGAAAAGTCAGGCAGGAAAATTTGGACAGAAAACTGGTCTGGCTGATGACATACATTAGCTAGGGGACAAACCAAAACTGTTCCTGGGAAGGGATGACCTCAGCAGGGAGAGCAGGATGGGTTTATTTCTGTCTCTGGGGTGATCACGACTAGAATAACTCCAGGGCAGTGTGGTCCCTTTCCCAAAACACTTGCAAAGCTAAAGAGGCCCACCTTGTGGACAGGGGTTTGAAGGAGGTCAACTGCATGTGGGACTCTCTTCCCAGCACAAGCTCTGTGACTGCTGCACCTTGAATGACACGTGTGGTAACACTAATGTGCGAGGCAGTGTATGAATCCAGTGGGGGAGATGGTTCTTGTTGAAAAGACCTATGAGCCAAACAGAAGGGAGGAAGAGCAGATCTGGTTACGTAGCAATGCTCTGGGTTTTACTCAAGCGAAGGTTCTTCCAGAACAAGAAAAGCCAGGAGAAAGAACAAAGTGTGACAGGCAGAAAGTGAGGTAGAAATTAGGAGAAAGGGGCAAGGAGAGCGCAGGGGCTCTTTTCAAGACGTGTTTTTTCCAGGCAGTGTCTCACCCAGATCAGGATGTCACGGCCACAGGTGCTGGAGCAGACCAGTAAGGCAGGATGGGATTCCACCACCAGGTTAGGCAGGAAGGCTGCAATTCACTCCACCTAACTCAGGCTGAGCACAGAGGCACCTAAATTCAGATCTGGACTTCGTTACTCTTCGAAGGGGAGAGGTGAGCACTCCCAGAAGGCAGTCCAGCTTGTCTAACACCTGACTTGCTCTCAGGATACTCCTGGCCCTATCCTTTAAGTAGCTCTATTCCTTACATATGCCCTTCAGGCAATGAGCTGCTCCAGGCTGGGCAGGCAGATTCCCCCAAGTGCCCTTCCCTGATTCCAGCAGGCTTTTCTCCAGACCCCGACCCAGCAGCTTGTCACCGGGTACCACTCAGTATTCATCCCGGAGGTACAAAAGACCTTAGGGATGAAGTGGTTAAGCTGCTGATAAAAAGTCTTTTGCTCTAATCCAATACTCCACAAAAGGCATGGAGAAACACAAGCGTTACAGCTATTTAAAAAAGACAAAACACCGTGAACCAGCAGGAGCTGGTTCTGTGCTTGAACTGAAATTCTTTCAAGTGAGGGAAATTAATTCCAACAGTGTGTAGGAAAATGTTAGGAGATACCCGGATACACGTAGCGGGAGTTTACTGCCCAGGCCCTGCCTCTCCACTCCACTCCAAATCCCACCAAAGTAGAGGATGAAGGAATTAATCACTACTTCTCTCACGCAGGATAACTTTAATTAGACACCAACTCAGAGGATACAATAAATTACAGTAGCCCATGTTCATCTCACCGTGGAGATTCCTATGGCTTGGTAATAGGGCCCTGCATCCCCTCAGCACGGCTCTTTACTCCACCACTCCTCTCTGAACTCATTACGGCAGGCTTAATTATCAACAGAGCCTTGTGTCTGGGAGAAGAGACAGAGACTTAACCTCATGCTTGCGCTTGAGCACTCACACGTCTGCTTGGCTAAGCTGGAACCTGAGACCCGTATTGAAAATATTTATTGCTTGGGAAACTCCCCAAGAAGTGATGCCAGGTGAAAATGAGGCATTTCATCTTGCCTTCCTGCTGCCATTTCATCTTGCCTTCCCTCGCCTCCTTCCTATCCACAACGGTCATTTTCCCTTGCCCGACCATGCCCCAGGACAGAGCACGTTCCTGCCTCGCTTTCCTCTTTCCCAGACGGCGTAAGGTGAGTCTCCAGGCGCGCCTGCGCTCAGCACTCAGCACCTCATACCACCTTTTAATGCAGAGAAATTAAAGCAAGATACTTCTCTGTTGTTTCCTGTAATTCAGGAGATGCTCCAGATTTCAGGGAAGCCCCGTGCAGGATCTGGAGGGCAGGTCAGGGGGAGAGAGTCAGCCCGTAACCAGCGAGGCAGTGCTGACCCGCGTGGGGACCACCGGGATGGGCACAGCTACGCCGAGAGAACGCACGTCCGTTCTTTTTAGTCCTTGGAGCAATCACCCATCACAAACTCACAGCAAAGGCGTCATGACTTACCCTCTCTGAGCACACTGCTCTGTCGTTGTTTCATCTGAAGGTTTCTTGCACGCCCCTGACTCTGGCTGGTGGGGAACCGTGGAGGCGCTGGGGTGAGCCAGCGCAGCAGCTTCTGTGTCCCCATCTCAGCAGCGCCTGGCGCCTGGTTGGGATCGTTTCATTTCGTCAGCTGCAAGAGCATTTAGAGAACGAGCGCACGAGTGCCGCTTGGCTGGTAGTCCTAAACGATGTTCCAGGGCATCACTGTCACTTCCTATCTGCTGAAGTCACCACGGAGCAATGTGACCTCTCCCTCTGCGCCAGTGACGGGCCATGATCAGGGCTGGCTTTCCCAAACAAGATCATCTGCAGACAGAGTGAGTTCTGCCATGGTTTATTTGTAGTGGGGAGAAGAGCCACGAGGAAGACAGAAGGGCCTGTCCTTAACTGTCTGCTCCGTGTCCAGTTTGTCAGGAACATCCCTTGGCAGACAAAAAAAAAGCAAGCAAGCCCTGGCTGTCTCCAGCACTAGCTCAGCACAGCCAGAACGGCTCATCTGCAGGGCTGGACAGCAGGGCTCCCAGGAGCAACCAAACATCAGCCGTGACAACCACCACCACCAAGAAAGCAAAAGCTCATTTGGCTCGAGTCAGCTACATTATCAGTGTGCTTGGAGAAAAAAGTGCTCGTGTCTGTTGCTGCTGGTGCTTCAAAGTTCCCAAATCAACATGACAGGGTGTGTAATGACACAGATGACACATGGGTTGGTGGCAGTCCCTGCCCTCCTCCCTTAGCTTCTGCTTCCTTGTGCTCTGCAGACAGATCAGGTCTAGACCATGGTGTGGAGAAAAGCTGCAGAGCTCTATTTTCATGTAATTCACCCGGAAGTGTTATTTCACAGCAGTTCTTTGGAGCCAGATCCCTCAGGATTGCCACCATCTGAACCCTTGGCAGGGTTTTCCTAGTTGGTTTTTTGGCTTGTCGAGCTTGATGTCTGCAGGTGATGCCTTAGAGCAAGGATTGCCCGAAGTGCAACCCGGAGGAACCCCTGTTCAGCACAGCCAGTGCATGTGGCCCACGAAGGGACCTCTCAGGTGTGGCCATCCTTGAGGGAAGCATCCCTGCGTCATCTGGAGTCGGATGGTGGGGGATGCCCTGAACTGCCTGGTAGGAAACATGAGCGAGGTCAGTGCTGAGAATCCAAGTTACCTGGAGTCTGGATGACTGCTGCCTTGGAGGACAGAGAGTTCGTAGCAAAGAGGGAACTTGAGTAATGTTGAAGGTGGGTGTCAGGAGGATGGGGCCAGACTGTTTTCAGTAGTGCCCAGTGACAGGACAAGAGGTAACAGGCACAAACTCCTACATAGGAAGCTCCATCTAAACATGAGGAGGAACCTTTCCTTTGAGGGTTACTGAGCGCTGGAACAGGCTGCCCAGAGAGGCGGTGGAGTCTCCATCTCTAGAGACATTCAAAACCCACCTGGACACGGTCCTGTGCAACTGCTCTGGCAGGGGGGTTGGAGAAGATGATCTCCAGAGGTGCCTTCCAACCCCCACCATTCTGTGATTCCTGCCAGGAGGTAGCAGGTAACTAACATCCCAGGGAGATTTTTCTTTTCTCCTGTAGAAAAGACAGACTCGCCAAACGCATCTACCAGAAATGTGTCTTGCTTCAACATTTCATATTTCAAAACACCCAGACTGGGCCCTCATTAAACCTTTTGAAAACAGAAAATTTTAATGGTATGTTTTTAAATACCGGTGATTCAGTTTTGCTAGGGTGCAATTTTTGGAAAATCAGCGTTGACACAGATGATGTGATTTTGCAAAATACAACCTATCAACCCCAAAGGGAACATCAAACCATCGTACCATTAACAAGTCTATATCGTGGAATTTGAGCCAGCAGCAAATCCTGCACCAGGTCACGTCACCTGAGGCCAGGGACGTGCCCTCTGCCCACGGATCCAGCACATCCCAGAGCAGGTACCTGTAGCATGAGGAAACATCAGCAATTGGTGATGACAACCTGTTCTCCACCCACCCTGCTCCTGGGCTCCGAGGTGCCCGTGTCCCCTGCACAGGAACGGGCAGGTTTCCCTCGGCGCCGCAGGTGCTGCTCGGCCATTTCTGCTCGCAGCAGCTCCTTGAGGCCAGCAGCCACCGTGTGGGTGTCACAGCGTCCACTGCTAACATCTATTTATGGCACTAAAAATCTCCAGCACCTTCAAACCACTCAGAGATGCTGTGCAGAGAGTGTGGTGGGGCTTTCATCCTTTGCTTCAAATAACAAGGAATAAATATTTACCCGAAGTGCAGGACTGGAATCTCTGGAGAGTGTCCAACAAGTCCCAGAGAAGTAAACGATACACAAAAACCACAGAAGCTTTTCCCCGAATTCTCCTGAGAAAATTAATCTTAACATCTTTAGAGAAAATGCAGCTGGGGGTAGATTTCCAGAGCAGCTCCAGGGATCTGACCTTGCAGCTCTGGCTGACGTAAAGAGGAGTGGGGCAGGCAGGGCCTGTGCTGCAGGACGGAGGCGGTCGGAAGAGGTCAGCTTTCTGATGCAAACCAGCACTAAAGGTTGGTGCAGGAAGCAGTACAAGCAGAAGCCAACACTTCTCAACACAGTTGCGGAGCTACCAAAGAACATACCAGCTTCCTCCAGGTTCAAGAAAATACCAGCTGCTCTTCCGTGCTGGAAGTTGGCCTGGGATTGGCAGGGTGAGGTCTCAAGGGCTTGGCTTCAAGAGCTTCGGCCTCTCTGGCCCTTCCTGCAGCCCACGACACCTTCTGGAGCCCACCATCATGCTACGGGCATTTCAAATTACCAGAGCACGTCTTAGTGCCACGTACCACTAGAGCCGAGAGTTTAATCCTCCTGCAGAACCAGGGAGTGGTACAGCTTCACCCAGGACTTGACACAGGCACCTTCAGACCTCTGGAGTGATGGAAAGCCCCGCCCGAGGCACGACATGGGAAAATACCGTTAACATTGGAAAAGAGGGATTAAGTGAGAATGGTTCAAGAGAAATGTCCTTGGACTGAAGAAACAGAGGGAAAGCCTCCAGGGATGTTCAGGATGTGGTTGTTTAGTCTAGCAAAACCATGGCAGAAAGCGGTGGAGTTGTGATCTCTAAATACAGCAGGGTGGTAAACACCAGCGAGGAGAGGAGACATTCAAGCCAGAAAGCAATGGTGGTGCAGGAATCGCTGTGGAGGAGAAGCCCATGAATCGATACGGGAAAATCAGGGAAAGGTGGCTACCTGGCAGAGGACAGATGCCTTGGAAGCTTGCCATGGTTGAAGCGGGGACTCTTGTCACCTCCGAGGCTGGCCTGACCATGTGCAGGGTTGTAGCAATAAATTTTCCACCAGTGGCAAACCTAGACAAGATTAGGAGGTTTGGTTTTTTTTCCCCCCTTAAAGAAATCGGTTCTAATTCCAATGGGAATTAATTCAGGGATGCCCAATGGCCTGTGCTACGTAGAGGATGTCTCGTGATCTCACCGGGCTTTTTTCTGGCCTTACAGTTGGTGTTGGAACAGCAGGTATAGAAATATACTTCTCTCCACTTAAAGCGGAGTGGGAAATCTGGCGTGATGATGTCTAACAGATGGTCCTTACACGTCACGGCTGAGTTTGCCTTGTGGCATTTCACGAGACTGTCTGAGTGGTCCACTAAGGACAGAATCATCTCTGGGAACTCTGGACCTGCCCCAGGAGACACCCAGCAAAATTCCATCTTCCAACGCAAGCAGAGGATGGATGGTGCTAATCTCAGCCGAAGGGAGAAAGGCCAAACCACCAGACTTCATCAGGAGACCTTAAAGCCCACCAGTGTCTTGGCTGCCAGGACTCACTCATGCACAGAAAGAAGGTGTCTGTGGGAAAGGAGAACACTGCAGGACAGGAAAGAGAATTGTCCTCCAGGACTGGCCACACAGGGCTGCCAAAGAGGCTTCGGAAACCTTTAGTAAGAAAATAGATTAACCGTTGGAACTACCGCCGGAGTCAGACCTGTAAAACAGCATTTGGGCCGCGAGTGCAACTCTGGAAATCTGCTTCCCGGACCTTCCCAGTATCACCGAGGCCTCGAAGGGTGCTGGGGCAGCGCTGAGCATCCCCTCGGCAGCAGGATGCGGCCAGCCCCGCCCATTGCACACACACAGAACAATGGAAAATGTCTCTAGCGAGAGGCTTAGAATCTCCCCTCCGCTGTACGTGGCACTGGTTATTTCAGCGCCTTGGTCTGATTTCAGTGCAGTTCCTTGTTAGATACCCGTGGCTGTGTCCTTAGGTGATTCCCTGAAAGGTTTCCTTTCTAGGCGAGCCAAGCTTACTATCGCCTCTCCTGCCGTCATGGTATTTCATCTTGTTTTCTTTTTATATCCCCCCCTCTGCCCTTTCTTGGGAGCTTTGGATGCTGAAATCTGCATCAGCACAAGGCAGATCTGTGGATTTAAACACGGATGCGGGAAAATGCCAGCTCAGCAATTCTGAGCAGCACCCGAGCATCTGGCAACTGGAGAAAAAAACCCGAATCTGCCTTTCCCGATGAAAATCACCGTATCTGGGCCTGGGGGCAGCTGCAGGACAGCAGGCTCCGCTCAGGGCTTAGATTCTTCACTAGACTAAGGCTGACAGACCCTTCTGCCCTTGGTGATGCAAGGGCTGCACCCCCAGGCCAGGTCCAACAAGAGAGGACCACAAAGCCCTACCCAAAAGCAGCCCCTCCTCTCCTTGCCCCAGGTGCTGCAGAAGCACACACGAAAACACGTAAAGGTTGTTTTTGAGAAAAGTCTTCCTACCTAACCCAGAGGAGAACCTGGAGTGCGTTCCATCCAGACTCGTACACTCAGTTCATCCCCTGGGCTGTGGAAACCCCTCCTCTGCTCCCGTCGGATTTGGCAGGTAGGTCTCTGGTTCCTCCCAGGCAGCCCCAGCCGCGCAGGAAGGGCAGGTTGGAAGTCAGCAGACGTTTTTCATTTACTGCTCAGCAGTTCCCTGAGGACTGATAATCCCTGCTGTCTCTGCTCTCGTTTCGCAGGATAACGTGCTGAAGGGGGTGGATGAGAAGAGAAGAGGAGCACAAGCTTGTCCTCACTCCTTGACCTTCTATGAAACCAGCTTTCAGCACCTGCCCCGTGCCCTTCAGCGCCCGTTCACAACGCGCGGGGTCCCCCGTCACCACCCCCCTTCCCCACTCCCGGTTCTGGCGTCACCCTTCCCGACCCGTATGCCGAAGGGCGGGAAGGCCGCACGCGCTCCCGGCCCACAAAGGAGACACCGCCACTTCCCTTCCCTATTTGTTTTTGCCTATATTGCAGCTGCGTGGCAAGCCGATGAGATGTCTACTGGATGCACTTTATTTTATTTAATAACTAATTCTGTTTAAGGTTGAGGTTTGCAGGCCTGGCCCCCGTTCCCTCCCGCGGGGGCTGGGAGGACGGCCGGAGCCGCGCCAGCTCTCCTCTGCTGCTGGGCAGGGAGCGGGCGGCCGCCGGAGCCGCGGGCGACAGGGTGAGAGGGGCTCTGTTGTAGTCTGGTAGGTGGATGAGGAGGTAGCGCTCAGAGCAGCTCTGGTACTCGGGGTTTGCGTGTGGTTGAAGTGTCGGCAGGGATGTACGGAAGCTGCGTGGGGGCACAGCGGGGACGGAGCTTTCCTCAGTCACGCTGTGGGGTGCTTTTGACAAGCACCCACCAACCGCAGCATCTCCTCCTTCAACAGCCCGCTGTCCTCCTCCGTCAGATGTGGTGGGGCGTGAGCAGCAGAGGCTGAGTCAGCGTGTTGGGAGGTTGTGCTGGTTTCTGCTAGACTGAGCAGGGCTCTTGGCAGCCCAGCCAGACGCCGCGCCCGCTGCCCAGCGCCGGCAAGGCCACGGCCCCTGGGGACACCTGCAGCTCTACGTGCCCAGCAGGGCACGGAGGAGGACAGCACAAACACAATAATCCTCCTCCTCCACCGCCCTGCACAGAGATGGCCGCAGGACCCAGGCCAAGCTGGAGCTGGAGGTCTGAGGCTTCCTATCAAATGCTTTGACACCTTCCTGGTTGTGCCTTTCAGAGCCTCGTGCTTGAGGAAGAGCAGCAGCTCCCCTGGAAGCTGCTACACTTTGACCTGGCCTTAAAAGACACCTTTCCAATCATGGATCTGGAGGGGCACTAACGCGTGTAGATGTGCAGGAATCTCACCTGCTTGGACTTCCAGGCGGGTAGGAGATTCACAGGGACCTGGCCGAAATGCAGCTGCCAGTTAAGGAGAAGGCAGGCGGCAGGCACGGGGAGTAACGCAAGGAGAGCGCACGGAGGGAATCGCCCTCGCGTTGAAGCACGGCTCTGACGCCGGCGCAGGAGCATCACGCAGACACGGACGGGCGGCGGTTTGTCGGGTTTCATGGCGGGATGCACCCGCTAACCAGAACGGCCGACTGCCGTGGTGGGAGGGCTGCCGTGTGTGGATGCAAACACCGTACGCTGGTTTAGTGAACTAACATTGGCACAGATAAACAGTTTGGTTTTCCACCTAACTTAGACCCACAGCACCCATCTCCCGAAGGACAAGCCTGGGAATTTCTCTGACATGCCAAATTCAGGAGAGTTTTCTGGCTTCAGCCCACGTGTTACCAAGAGACGGAGTGTGCGGCTTTCGTGTGTAATCAGTAGAAAAATCTTCACCCCACCGAAGCCCAGGCTGGTTTTATTTGGACTTATCCAAAGCCAGATTGTAAAACTGCTCCACGTCCTGGAGATTCTCCATCACTGTTAAAAGGCTGATTTTCCTTATCTGACTGGCTCAAAAACCTGCTTACAATCAATTTTTTTAATTTATTATTTTCAGCAGCAGGCCCCTGACCTCAACCTTGGTCCAGTCAGACCGAGTCTTTACCAGCACAGTCCGGGGCCTGACTTGCCTCAGCCCAGGTCAAATCCAGCCTGAGAGCAGCAGCAGCCGGGCACCCCGAGAGCTGGAAACTTTGACCTGCCCCTGGGCCAGCACTTCATTGTAGAGATAAAAAACCCACCTGCAGGTGTGGCTGTATCTGACCACCCCAGACTCCTTTCTGAGGGAAAACCCATCACTTTTCCCCCATTCCCTCCTTTTTCTCCTACAAATCCAAGTAGTTTGCATTTAACGATGCCTAGACGGACGGGGTCGGTGCCGAGCTCTGGGGATGGGACTGTACAGATAGTGCCTGTTCTAAGTGGAATTTTTTCTCCTGCTCATTAACATTTTGCTCAAATGCACTTTGGTTGGTGCCTGGATTGCAATTTTTCAGAAAACTGTGGCTAGCTGTTTCTTCTTTACGGTGAGAGAAAAGCCTGAGAAGTTGAAAATTCTGATGTAGAGGGATTATTTATATGAAATAAAAGCTGTAATGAGGAAAAAGCTCCAGTTTCTCAGTGTTTCTCAGGCCCGCACGTGGAGTTTTCTGAACTGAACCGGTGATCTCTGCTGTTTAGAGTAACAGCTCCAGTTCAGGTCACTCGCCCCTTAGGACGGCGCTTCCCTCCGGGCTCGCTGAGCTCGCTGCGGCGCGTCACGAGACCGGCCTCGCTTCTTCAGAGCTTCCCCTCGCCACGCACTTCTCCTGCAGGCAAACCTGTGGTTGGAAGCGCAGGGATTTTGTGGAAGTCGTTCCGGCTCTTCCAGACCCCGGGGAAGCCGCAGCAGCTCTCAGGCAGAACACCCTTTTCTTTCAGCCACAGGAGCAGCTTGCTGATGGGCGTTCTTCTAGCTGGCAAAACTCACCAGGCATCTCCACGCAGCTGGACTCCACAGCAGAACTGACCCCAGACCAGTGAATCAGCTCTGGTATAAAGAGATCAGCTCAACAAACCTCGAGCCAAGGACAAAAATACATCTGGATAAAGTTGGTAGAGCTTTGGAAACCGAGTTATCTCCACGTCCACTGCTGCAGGAGGCAACGGCCTAAGATCTCGACAGCAGTTCCAGCTCTCCGTTCCCAGCTAACGCCTACAGCAGAAGCACCCCACAGATTGCTGACAAGCGAAGCCCAAGACAGAGCCTAGAAGAATTAACAAAAAAACGCTGATTTTCCACCCCAGCACCCCTCCAGATCGGTCGGTTGCAAATGGCCCAGGAGCCTGAAGCGGCATTTAGTCAGAAATTTGTGTAGTTAGTGCTTTTTGGGTTCCGTGGAAAGCTTTTCAAGCCAATGAGAGGCTCGAGCAGGGTACGGCACTGCTGCCCTGCTCAGAACGCTGCCTTCCCCTGAAAGGGGGCACAGCAACGGGCTGACAGGCTCTGCACGGCCGGCAGGCAAAGCTGTCGCCCTGGGAATTGCACAGCCGATTCCTGATGGCACCAGTGAGGTGACAGAACAGCTGACCAGAGATGAGGTTCTCCCAGGATTGCCTCTGGACGCACAGGGAATAGCCAGAAGTCAAGCTCTACCTCCTGAGCTCTGTGCTCCAGCTCAGGTACAACTGTTTCTTACCCCGCTCCTTTCTCCAGCACCTCCAGGACTCGCAGCTGCCCATCAGTAAGACCCCCCCACCCGTGCAGAACCCCTTCCAGAGCAGCCCACGGAGGTTCCTGTGACCTCCCTGAAGGAGATCCCCGATGCCCAGAAGCAGCCATGGACTTGGTTATCAACACTACACCCCCAGACCGCTTTTCAGCTACACTCAGGAATTAAGCCAAGATCTGGAGTGACAATAACGGCTCCGTCCTTGTCAGACGTGCAGCCCAGTCCCAGGGAGCTGGGATGAGGCGCTGCATCGGTTCATACCACAGCAGAGTGTGCGCGGGGAAAAGGCAGCTTTTAGAAGAGGAAAACGTGACCCAGCTGCTGGAGCCTATTACACGCTCCAGTAATTTTTTTTCCAGCTATTTCCCTCCCTTCTGGTCCCTCCGCACGTGAGTTACACCAAACGCCCTCTCCTTGAGCAAACTGAGCTCGATGAGAAGAGACCAGCATGTGCAGGCAGAGGACAAGCATTTTTACATCAAGAAATATGAGCCCACAGGCACCTACACCCAGGGAAGGAACCAGGAAGGTTCCTGATCTAGATACAGCTTTGGACACCGTTAGTAATTCTTCACTTATTATGTCTCCTTTTAGGGAGCGTAACTTGACATTGAGGCAGTTTCCATTTGGCAGAGCCTGCGGTTCCAATCCTTCTGTGGGGACCTGGGCAGAGGCAGCGTCACAGCGCGCCGGAGGGTCACCACCGCCACGCCAGAGCTGGACAAGCTGCTGGTAGCAGAAATTTCCTCACAAGACATCCAGTTCCCCCCTCACGAGACTCTCCAGTCAGGAAGGAAAAGCAGAACATGACTTGGTCTTCTCTCCATCCTCTCAAGCGATCACTGGGACAAAGCTGCCGTGGCGTTTCCCTTCCCTCCACGCCCGACCCCAGCGCACTCACCGCGCTCCGAACGCCGTTACACCCGACGCGCAGCCAAGGCAACTGTGTTCTCTGCGCCACATGTTCAAAGGCTCTTAGGGGACAAAACTCTGGAACTCTGATCCCAAACAATACAGACACTCAAAGCCTGGAGGAGAGTTGGCATTACGGAATTAGTAGCATGTTCCATCTATTTAAAAAAATGAAGTAAAAAAAAAATAGAAGCACAGATCCCGCGATTCCAGCCATATCTTCCAGCCATCCTGCTTCCACAGAAGCGTCCCACAGTCTGAGGTTTTCAGACTCTCATTAACTTCCTCACATCACCATCCCAAGACCCAGCATTTCTGAAGAGGACCCATCTTCTTCATCCAACCTGACTTTCAATCAGCTTCCTCACGCAGAGCTGCAGGCACTGCCAGTTCTGGTTGCAGGCTGCACGCAGGACAGCGCGTGTGGAATCCTCACCGGCAATCCCGAGGGAATAACGCTGCAAATCACCAGGCTCCGTCTCGGGAGGAACACAGACGCCTGGGCCTTGTCTCGCCTGACACAACGACACTAAGTGAACGGGTTATTCATCTTTTTTTTTTTTTGAGCAATGAAGGGAAGGACCGAATTGGAGCTGAAGTAACACAACAGCTGCAAGACACTCTGCCTTTTCCACCTCACTGGTGACCGCACCATTTTAGAGTCCTAAAAACTGAAGTTCAGCTGCAGGTGACTGTCTCCATACAAAGACGGCAACGTAACAGAAAATTTCAGTCCGTGAGGACAATCCAGCTGTTCTGTGGCAGCCAACCTACCTCCCAAGAAGCCTCTAGTGCCCTGAGCTTTGCAAAGTTAGCTTACACCTAGAAAAGGTCCAGACAAACCGTCTTTGTTACTAGAAGCATCCGCACAGTGCACTTAGCCACCGAAGGGAGCGGCGAGCCCAGGGCCCGCCCATCGCAGGCTGGCCTCAGCGGCATCTCAAGAGGGATGTACTTTCCTGCCGAGAACTACGAGTCCTGGCAGGGAAAGGATGGAGAAGAGACTTTAGCTGAAGAATCTAGGTCCAAAAGGGCTGCAGAAAACAAGGCTGCTCAAAGCCCAACAGCTCCCAGCAGTCCATGGTTCTACTTTACGAGCCAAAGCTTCCTCCCCCCCCGCTACACACTTAGTACAAGAGTAGTGAGGTAACAGGATGCTCCAAAGCCAGTTGTAACAGGTACAGAAATAGAAACATTTCAGTGAAATCTCAATTTGTCAGCAGAGGAGATGCAAAAGCAGTCTGGGAACTCATCAAGCCTGCACTTCCACACAGGAACAGAGACAGCCACAACCATCTTCTCACTGGCTCATCAACTATTTTTAGCAGCAGAAAGGGAGGCAACGGTCGGCAGTGGGTCTGACGGGGCGGATCCGGACACTGCCAGGGTCCCACGGATCCTGTGCCACCAAAACCTCCAACCAGGTGAAGAGCTTTGAGCCGTTCCTGCTCCTGAGCACAAGGCAGCTCTCTGCAGTTACATGGCAGGTTGGAAGAGGGCCACGCAGCCCATTTAATTCAATCCGCTTCCTCTTCCATCTGCTCTACGCAGCCATGCTCTATTAGTCTTCTGAGAGCAATTGTATTAAAGTGAAAGATGCCAGGAGTCCGTGGGCAGCCAGCACGCGCTGGACGCACCGCTCAGAGCCACCGTGGAGTCACCAGCCAGGACCTGAGAGATCCCAGCACCGGCGCAATTCTGCCCGGCTTTTATCTTCCAAGGTTTGAGAAGTTAAACACAAGCTTCCCAACTGGTTCTGCGTTTAGCATCAAAGCCAAGAAACAGACTCAACTCGACCAGCACCAAACAACGAGCCTGTTTTTTTCCTCTTCTGCTCTTCCTCCCTCGGAGAGCCGCAGAAAAACCTTTTCCCTGCAGCCAGAGCCGTGCACCAAGGACCACAACCGGCATCGCGAGCACCGGGACCCGGCGCTCAGCCCCTCAAACAGGAATCGACACCCGGCAGCCAGAACCAAGGGAGCAACATCACCCGACACGCACGGGACTAAACACCCAGCCGAGCATCCGGCCAAAGCTGCGCTGCGGAGCTGCTGCCCGGAGCCCATCAGCTGCTGCCCGGGTCACACAGAGAGTTCAGAGGTAACAGGGCGGCAGCTTTGGCCCTTCATCCTTCACCAGCTCCTCTGCCTGCTCTGCAGAAAGGTGGCAACCACCACACGTGCTTTTGGCTAGAGTCACTGCGAGCTCTCTTCCTTCCCACCAGCCAGCTTTCTTCTCTGGCGCATCAACAACAGACTTTCCTGCACGCTCTGGAAAATGGGAAAGGAGGCTGGAAGATCACACCCCAACCGCTCCCTCCTTTTGCCTCGTCTCCTCTGGAAGCCCTTTGCTCCTGGTTTCTACTTCTAACAGACCTGCAAAGGAATGCCCAACTGACGACGCAGGCTTGACCCACCACGGCCAGCCCAAAGCATACGGATTAAATATGAAAGGGCTGTTTTTCTCCCCAGCTTTAAAACAGTGCCGTATTTTACGGTACCTTCACGACTTCCACACCTAAAGCACGCACACCACATCAGAGCACAGCTTTATCCTTCAGCAGAGGGAATCTGAACTCCAGGGATGGACGTGCAGGGACACAGAGCAGCCCGGCAGCCTCACGGTTAAAGCATTCCACCGAAGCCATCCATCTGAGAAGCAGCTGCTCAGAGGTCTCACAGCTTCCTAATCAATAGCCCGCATCCCACAGTCATTAAAGGCCGCGTTTTTTGTGCCACTCAACAATGCACGGGCCGGCAGAACACTTCTGAAGACTACAGGACAGGAAAACATCAGGCTGGGAGGAGGGTCTGCTCAGGGCACATCAGGAGCTGGCTGGTGCAGCCCGAACTCCTGATGGTGCCACCAAGGTCCCGCTGAGGGTCTGTCCATAGGCTCAGCCACCCCACGAGCAGGGGTCTAGGAGCCACGGAGCTCCTCGCACCACGTACCACCAGAGATGCCCATCAGCGCCCACCACGAGAGCTCCACCTGCTTCTGTCAGGAAAGATCAGACCTTCTATCACCGCCAGTGCTTAGCTGCCACGGCTGGCGGGAGTTACAGAGGGTTCTTCAGCCTCACCTAAGGAGACCAACAACAAATTAATCACCAACATCACACGCCGCCGTCCCCCCTCCGCAGGCAAACAGCTTTTGCTGCGTGGAGCCCTTCCAGCTCCAACAACCCTCCCAAATCACCCCCCCCCGCCAAAGAGAATGTACCGTATTACAGAGACTTTCATATTGGGAAAATATTTTAATATAGTAAACAAGTCAATTTACCTTTCACATGTTTTTAAATAAGTTTATGCTCGTTGTTAAACAAAACTGTTTTTACTTAAACCATGTATTACAGCCTCTAAATTGGTATTGTTCCCCGCTGATCCTGTAAATAGCGAGGAATTCTGGACACCGGTATCCTCGGATAGGTAACGGACGGGCATAAACAGCGCAGGAGCTCGATGCAGGCTCGGAGGGAGAAGCTAGCCCTGGTGAGGAGAAGAACGAAGCCACAAAATTCCCTTTTGAGGAAAGACGGGGGAGAAAAGAAGCGGTACCGCAGTCCTAGCAAGTAAAATCACTTCCNCCCTCCCTCCCCCCGCCGGCCCCCGGGCCGGCTCAGTCTCCAGCCCGAGCTCTTCGCGGCTCGTCCTCGCCGGGGGTCGCGGAGCCGCCGCCGGCCTCCATCCCCCGCCGCACCGCCCTCCTCCG
>VZZY01019079.1:211089-337160 GCA_013400335.1 Eurystomus gularis | reverse complement strand
GTCCTCCGCCGCTCCCCGCCTCACCCCGCTGGGTCTCTGTGGGGTTCTCCGCCCGCGGCTCCGCGCAGGGCAGCGGTGGGTACGAGGGTGTCCCGGGGCCTGCAGGGCGGCGGCCGCGCACCCGGCCCGTGTTCTTAGGCCTCTGTGCTGCCAGGAGGGGGGGGCCTGAGGAAGGCTCCCGGCAGAGGCCTAGTGCAGGAGGAAGAGGAGGAGGACGGGGATGTCCCTTTTGTGTCACCTCTCAATGGGAGCTGCTTCGTGGTTTCTCCCTGCAACTTTTGGGGAGCTTGAAGGGGGCTTTGGCTAAGCAGCAATTTTTGGGGAGAGGAGCTGGTTTAATTCCCTTCAAATTGGGCTGATCCCAAACCTAGTGGTGTAATCTAAAGCTGCTCTTAGGATATGGATTGGTCATGCTCCCCATGTGTTTGTCCCTCACAGAAGCATTATGTTGGCTTGTTCAGAAGAGAGTTAAAATGCTATTCTAGGGTCTGGATCAGCCTCTTCATTATTATTTTGTTGTTGTTACAGCGCAAGATGTTTACTTTGGGGAATGATTTACTTGCTCCTTTACAATCGTTTTCTCTTTATGTTTTAGGCCAGTCAGGTGTGTTGCAGCAGAAAACCTCTTGTAAACAAGGAGTTGCAGTCCTGAAAGCTTGCAGCTGCAGCTGGAGAAGTGACTGCCACCCAGAAAGGCATCAGAGAAAGTGAGTGATTGAGTTCTGAGGAGACAATAGCATGTTATTTTGACTCTTAATAGCAGGAAAAATGTGGAACCTTGGGAGAGAGTGGGAAAACGTCTGAGTTTTTTGCAGGAAGGAGCATGGAGCTCTGAGGAAGACTGTTGGGAATAAATGGGGTCAGTTCAAAGTAACTAATTATTGGAACAAGGTGGCTTGTGTTGCCGGAAAGCTCCAGGGCTGCTCTGTGCAGGCTGCAGGGTCGCACTGCGGGGTGACCTGTGCACGCTGACCCCGGGCACGGCAGGGGCGGATGGTTCTGTGATTCTGCAGCACAGCTAATGACGTGCCCTATCCTCCTGAAATATTTAATTTTCAGGAAGTGTTGCTGTAACCCACCGCGTCTAGGAAGCATTTGTTAGTAGGTGTGAGGACTTTTTCTGTGGGCTCCTTTGTCTCTCTTGCCCTGACTTGCTGCACCTGGCTGCATTCTTCTCGTAGAAGTCAGATTTCGTACACCTGAGTGGCGTGAGCTGGTGGCATCCTGCTGACAAAGCTTTCCTGAGTGCAGCTGCGGTGTTCTGTAGGCTCAATACACAAACTCCCTTGGGCTGGATACGTTTCAGTGGTACACGTGGATTTACAGCAACTTCCACAAAATGAATTTCCTACTAATGTTTCAGGCAGTTTTTTCTCGATGATGGGTTTGCTCCAAGCCCTTCTCCCCTCACTTCTGTGTCACTCAGCAGCTATCTGCTGCTTCAGCTGTTTTGTCTTAGTATGATTTCTTGGCTCGTCAGCTTGTTTTTAACCTGTCCTCTCAGCTGCTGGTCTGTACTCCTGTTCTTGCTGGCCTTGGTTCTTCTGCAACTGAGTGCTGCAAAGACAGGCAGAGACAGAGCCTGGTGGGGCTGCTGTCCGTGTCTGCTCGGTTCCTCCTCAAATCATCGGTGCAGAAATGGTTCATTCCAAACCCTGAGCCGTCTGTGATCTCTGGTGTTGCCACTGCTACAATTTATCATTGCCTCTGGTGGGAGGATGATGAATTACCACCTCCCACAAGTCCTTTCCCTAAGCGCTTCTTTAACTCTGCTTCTGGAATTTTAGGGGAGAGGCTTGATGTACACAGGCCGTTCCTCTGGGGCTGAAGGAGGTTTTGACAGCTTTTGCCTCATGGTTGTCTGGTCTGCGTTGTCTTCCTGCATTTTAAATCTATCCATGGCGATGCTGCGTCCTCCTTTATTGCTTAACTCCACCCTGTTTTAGCGTCTGGAAGCTGGCAGTGCTCAGAGCTCTGGTGGAGAAGGTGTTCCAATGTATGTTGTGTTGGGTTTGATAAAGGATGTCAAAAGAGTCAGCAGGTCGGGGCAGGAAATGGGCACAGAAGGCAGCAGTGGGGCTGGGGAGCACTGTAATAATACGCAGTTATAGCTGCGTATCTCAGTCCTATATCCTCAAAACTAGTTTCTTCTCTCCCGGGAAGGAAACCAACCAAATCCTCCTTAATCTCTGTGCAGATGACTGCTGCTCTTTCGCTGCTGCTGCTTTATTTTTTTCCCCTCTGCTTACACAAACTCTGTTTATAAATCCAGAGGTTAACAGCACTCCTTTTCCATCAGCAGAGGCCTTGGCAGAATGGGTTGGCCAAGGACACATGGTGGAGTTGTAGAAACAGTCCCAGCAAAGGTGTGGAGCGTGGCGTGGTCGAGACCTCGCTGCACCTGCTGTCATTTAAATGCAGACTCTAGGAGGAACTACAGCTGCTCCAGCTAGAAAATGTGGCAATAGATAACTCACCAAGAGTTACGCTCCTTCCTGCCTTCCTGGCTCTCTCGCTCCCCTCCTCTTCGCTCCTCAGGACCGTGGATCTGAAGTCATCTTAAAACTGACCCGTGTTGCTCGTTCAGCCCGGCCTCTTCGGCTGCTGTGCTGCTTCGCTGCTCGCTGGGGCTGCAGCGTGCTGCCCTGTGGCCTTGCCCTTGGTTAAAGGCAATGCTTCTGTGGCCTTAGTAAAGAAATCCAGTGTTCTCCAGGCTCCCTTCCCAGTGCCGAGCCCTCTGCTGTCGCAGCTCGGAATAAGACAAGACTTGCATTTGCTAAATACTAAATCTTGTTGGCTTTTGCCTAAGTCAGGTATAAGCTTTTCTTTTTTACTGTGAACAAATAAATGGGTGTGAGCTTCTCTGCGGGTCCTTTTGTTCTGGCAGCTGCCAGAAGGCGTGTGCCTTCTGTTCCTAAACTTAGTTCCTCGCTAACAACCGCCCATAAAGGCAAATGAGAGCCAGGAAGCCAGAGCTGCAGTGATGATGTTTGCTTTGTCCTCTGGGCCTTAGCCGCGATACGAAGCTGTGCATTGAGCAGGCTCCTGTGGGGCAGAAATAGAGCTTGGGGGTGCAGAGCTCAGAGGTTTTGTGAAGTCCGTGAATGTGTCAGATGCTAGACAAAGCTTGCAAATTAGTCCTTTCTGAGATGTTTTTCTAAAAAACACAAAAGAGATCTCTCACCTGGGACAGGGTCAAAGGCACACGGTGCACCCTGGGACTGGACTTGCCAACAGAGGAGAGCTGCGTAGGCCTTGGCCATCCAGCCTTTGTCCCGTGACAGGCCAAGCACTGGGCTCTTCGGGGTTCTGCTGTTTATAAGCTGCTCTAATTTCTGACTTCTCTGGTCTGAGGGTCCACTAGAAAGCTCGTTTACTGACAAGCCTGTTACTCGCTGCCTGACACATGTGTTTAGCTGAAAACCCAAGCGCTGAGACTGTTGAAGGTTTGGGGTTCCACCTACCAGCTACTGAACGGCATTGCTACCTGTTGCAATGGGGTATTCGTTTGCTCTCCAAGGGCCCCTGAAGGATGTAGCTAAATAAACTTGTGTTATTGATTTCCCACGTTCAGAGTCAGTGGATGGCATCTAGTGCTTCAGGACAGAGAAGACTTCATTAAGGGAAGATTATTGGCCTAAGACATTACCTCTGTATAGACCTCGAGACACGGGGCTGGGCTTGCCCGGGAGGTGGCCGAGTCTCTGCTGTTAAGAGGCCTCCTGCTGCGCTCTGTCAGAGCTGGTGGATGTGTCGCAGCCAGTCCTGCCCCGGGCGCAGGGGCGGGCTGGACAGCTTCCCACAGCCCCTCTTTTCATCCAGCACAGGCCACTGCTCGGCCTTTCCTTCCCGTGCCCTCTCATCAGGACACAATCAGATGTGACACCCTACAAGCCACCAGCGCGTTCTGTGGGGTGTGCGCCTGGACTGCTCCACTGAGGTTTGCTGTGTGACTGAGTAACGACCGTCGTGTTGCACATGCCCTCGTCTGGACTCTGGCCCTGGCTTTTGTTCCTGGGGTCTGCCTCTGGCAGCGGGGCTTCTGCAGGCAGATTACAGACTCCACAGAGCACCGTAACTCTTCTCTATTGGCCTTGCACTGCTTTTTAAACTTTATACTGTCTCCTTGGTCACATTGAGCTGGCGCGAGGAGAGATGGATGAGGCCCTTCTACCTGCCCTCTAATGTTTAAAGGATGCAATAGGTATGTTTAAATTCATCTCTCTTTCTTGGCTGAAGTCCTTGAGCAAACACTTTGCTAGGCGTGAGCCTTATGTCATGGAGAGTGTCTCTGCTCTTGACAGGGGACGATTGCTCACACTGCTGTCCACTCTTCTGAAGGAAATACACCTTATGTCACACCGTTGTTCTAGGCTCCTGCTTGGAGCCTGCAGGGAATCGGATCCTGTTCTCTGGTATCTTCCTCTTGCACTTTGAAACCTCCTCTGTCTTACTGGGAAGCTGCTGTCTCTCTTGCTGATCCAGCAGCAGATGGAGGGAGCTTGGGGGGCGTCCTCTTAATTCCTTCAGCTTCTGGTTTAGGTGGGGTGAGTGAAGTTTGCACAACCTTATACTGACTTGGAAAGATCTGCAGAGGTGACAGGGTGAGTGGGGAAGACTGTAAAAGTGATGCTGCGATTGAGATGTAGTGGCAGGAGGTCTGGGTTTGCTCAGGATGGTGGCCGTGGGCAGAAGGCTCCTGGTAGCCGAGGGTAGTGATGTGTCAGCAGCTTCAGCCTTGAGTCAGCAGTTTGGTGAGGCCCATTTTGAGCTGTTTTATTATCCTGTGAACCATCTGCACAGTATAAAGCGTGTGTCCTGGTGGGAAAACTCTTGAGAGTGACAAGTATGTCTGAGAAGGATTTATTGGTTTGTTTTTAATGTTTAGAAACTTCTGTAAGTAGCTGAGGGTTCCGAGCTGGAGCGGGGAGAGCCGCTCGGCTGGCTTTGTAGCAGAGGTGTTCACAACGCTTTGGAGGCTCTGCTTTTGTTGGGTGTGACTTGAAGCTGGGCGCACTACAGAGCAGAGACAGAACTCAGGCAGCTTTCTGGAGGCGGGGAGTTCTACCAGATGGCAGGAATTGTCTTTAGCTTGTTGTTTCTGTGGCATTTCTGAAGCAGAGACAAGACTCAGGCTTGGCAGTGCCCTGGGCACTCCCTGAACCAAGAAACTGCCATTTGTGCTGGTCCCAGGGCTTCCCAGCACTCCGAGCTGAGGTTTCACACGTCACTTTGTGGAGAGAAAAGTTGTTTCACGAAGTGCAGGACTTCAGGAGGGTGAATGTTGTGGCTTTTTTAAATAAAAACCCAAAGTTTCTCTCGGAGTGTGCAACTGTGCTGTCTGTGGCTGTGTCTGTGACTCTAAAGGTGGACTCCGGGCAGGACTTGAGTGAAAACCCAGCACCTCAGTGTTGGTTTTGCAAGGAGGAAATGTGTGTGGACACCCCCCACACACTTAATGTCCAAGCCCAGCACTGGGGGATGTATTTTGAAAAGAGCCACCGCTTCTGAGGCAGTAGGACAGCGATGAGTAATGGCCACGTAACCTGGGCATCTTTGCCTCTGGTTTTCACAGCCTGAAGCCCACTGCCCTCTGACTTCTGCAGAGCAAGTTGAAGAGTCTCTGTCAGCTGAGAGCTGCCACAAGCCCTTGGCTTTGTGCTGGGATTAAAGTAGGATACAAAATATGCCCCGGTGCGCACACACTCAGCAGTTCTCCTCTCCGGGAGCAGTGAGGAAATATTGGCCTTTGCCATCCTGGTGGTGTCATTAATCCTTTCAGGATCCGCAGGGCTCAGAGGGCAGCGCAGGAAGAGGAGCAGCGGGATGAACCCCGCTTGCCTTAGCTGGGGATCCCTTCGTGGGGTTTGAAGGCAGCGCCGGCAGCCGTGTGCAGTGTCGAGGCTGTTCACCAGAGGACAGTGTTACACGTGGCAAAGTCGAATTACAGTGGAGCAGTGCTGGAAGATTGGTGACAGATCTTGTGTGTGCTAGGAGTAGGTTGGGGTTGAGGTTACAAAATGTGCTAGATCTTGAGAGCCGTGCAGCCAAAGTGGTTTCGTAGAGGGCACGGCTTAAATCAGTGTCCACAGACCGTGTCCTGTCACACCTCTGGAGGGTGGTGCTGGCTGCCTTCTGCGTGCGCTGTGCGGGAGGTGGAGGGCAGGGAGATAAGGAAGAGTGTCCAGAAAAAAAAAGAATGAAAAATAAAGGGAAATTTTTGCATATTAAAACTCTGGCACTGGGATGCACGGTGGTGGAGACAAGGGCTGAAAGCAGAGGAGGTCCTGAGCAGAGGGCGTGTGGGGTGAGCATACACTGGTGGGCCTTGCAGGAGAAAGAACGTACAGGGCGGTTCGAATAAATACTGCTCAAGGTGCTGCTGCTCTGCCTGCTCCCATATCGGAGCTTTCAGCAGAGGGCAGGACTGCCGCTTTATTCTATCGCTGTTCCATCAGCTGTCTCTTCACGCAAGGGACAGAAGCTCCCACGTAGAGCAAGGAGTGTGAAATGAAAGATAAGGCGGCTGGGTTGTGCAAAAGGAAGTGAGCTTCAGCTTTTGTGACCGTCTTTCTGCAAGCAGGACCTTGGCAGTTGGTGCGGGGTGCCGTGCAGCCTCGCGAGACGGCCGCTAGCTTGTGCGGCTCCTCAGACTGCTTTTGGTGGTTTTTTTAAATTTATTGGTTTATCCCTCAGGGAAAGCTGACCTTGAGTGACGAGCAAGTAAAGCTGTGGCAGGATTCCTGCTTCCTTGAGGTTTGTTAGAGGCAGAGAAAGCTGTTGAATATCCAGGTCTGAGAGAACAAAGGACAGAAGCAGCCTTTCTGTGAGGCCCTGGCTGTGGCAGGAGGCAGACAGGATTCATGAAGCTGTGGTAACTGGTAAAATGGGCCACTGGGACCAGTAGCTGTGACTGTCTGATCTCACCTGCAGTCCCTCTGCTCTTGGCGGTGCCAGGGGGCAAAGCTCATCCCACTTTTCACTTCTTCACCGCTGTGACCTCCCAGTCCCCTTTAGTGCTCTCTGTATTGCAGCGGACAGGAGGACTGCGGCTTGGAGCAAGATCTCTGCTCTTTTTCCTTTTCACAGCTGCTCCCTAACGTTAAGCAGCCCTGAAACTGCTCTGGCCTTGCAGGAAGGGTCAGGTGGGGGTGGGGAGAACTTCCACTCCTCTCTGCAGCCTCTGGTGCTCCCGCTGCCTTTCTCTATAGGTACCTACGCCTCAGGCTGTTCCCGAGCTGCTCACAAGAAGAGCACAGAGCACAAACCCTCCCCAGCAGTGCCTGGTGTTTCACTGGCATTTATGCCCAGTCCCAGGCTGTAGCTGACGTTCCTGAGCATGTCCGGCTCAGACTTTGAGATCGGGGCAGACACCGTCATCTGCTCGGGAGTAACGGCGTTCTCGGAGCAGAGGGGTCCTGGGGCTGCTGTCTTGGCTGGGCCTGGAGTACCCAGTGCTCTGTCAGCTGGTGGCCTGAGGAGCATGTGTCGTGTTGACACACATGCAAAGGAAGCTTAATACCATGAGCGTGGCTTGGTTATGAGACTGGAGGGGATGGATTCCCATGTCCTGGTCTCTGCCCTCATACCGAGAAACCCCAGCTCTGGGTAAGCCACCTCAGTTCACCACCCGAATACCAGAGCTAACAGATTAGCTTGCAGAGCCGATTCTTGGAAAGTGCAGTGCCTTGCAAAGTATGCCAGGAAATGCAGAAAACTCGATGGTAGTTGGAAATGTAGAAGCTCTCATTCCCTGTTTGTCAGGCAAGTAAGCCCTTGAAAGAAACGTACAAAGGACGTTAGGTTTGTTTGGGGTTCTTTCTGCCGCAGGCACCTCTCTGATCATTGCTAGCATCTCTGGTTTCTTGCAGCTAGAGCACTTGCCACCAGTCCACTTCACCTCTCCTGCCTCGTGCCGCTGCCAGCGGAGGTTGCCCTTTGGGTCCCTTCCTTCAGCCTTCCCCGCTGCCCGATCTGCCGTGAAGCGCTGCCCATATCAAACGGGTAAGTCTGGGCAGGGGAGGAGGCAGCAGGCCCGTGGAGCTGGTTCCCTTTGCACAGTGGGGATTTCTCTGTCCACCCGTGTCAGAATCTGCGCTGCTCCTGGCAGAATCGTGTCCCTCTTGAGCAATGGCGAGTGCCACGCCTTGACAAGGATGGAGTCCCACCATGTGCCTGGGAAGCTGTTACAGCAAAGCAGCACGCTTATCTCCACTCTTGACTACTTGTGGGGCTCTGCCTTTCTGACTAAAATTAACCTTGCCCCTGTCAGCCCTTTTCACAAGCCACCCTGCTGGGCAGCCAGTGCCCATCAGCCACCAGAGCTCCTTTTCTCCTCCACTGTCCACACAATTCCTTCATTCCAAGGTCAGGAGCAGGGACTCTTGCCCTCTCTGCCATCGGTCTTCTGTTCTGCTCTCCGTCACTCCTCTGCAGCTCCACTGTTCTAATCCCCACCGTACCCATCTCTTCCATCCTGCGTTCCTACGGGATCTGCAGTAGACCCAAGTGAATCTGGAGAATATTGCTGTTCCTGGGGACTCTTGTGAGAGTTTGGTTTAATCTGTCCGTGGAATTCCATCTGCTCTCCTGGCCTGTCTCACATCTCAGGTTGACATTCAGAAGAACCTGTAAGAGAAAGGAAAAAAAAAAGTTAAAGACTGGGTGATGCAGCAAGTGACCCCAGAGATGCTCTGTCTGGACAGAGCAAGGAATAAGTTTATTTTCCGTGGATTTGGCCCGCCGTGTGAAGGGGGCGGTCCGCTTGTAGCCAGAGCCCGAGCTGTTCTCTAACCACATCTGCTGAAATAGTTTGAGTGCCGGCTGGCAATGCCTGCACTTTGTCAAAGAGAACATTTAAGGAAGTTCAGTTGCGGAAGTGCTACAACTGTGCGCTTCACAAGTACAACTCCGAGGAGAAGGTCCCTCCTGGAGAGACGGCGTGCGTGCATGACTGCCCACGCCGGCATCTCAACCCATCGCAAGCGTTCCTCTAGGTGACCTTGGGCCGAGCTCTGCGTGCTTTGCTGGGAGAGCTGTTGATTTACAATGCAGATTCATCGGTCCTCGCCTGCCTGCCCCTGCCCCTCCTAAATTTGGCTGGGATATAAGAGGCTGTTTGCTTTCTGATGCCAACAGTGGCCATGGCAGAGAGCCCTGCCATGTGAGAGGCAGAGATAGAGGAGAGGGGGCCAAGGAGGAGCAAACTGTGAGCTGCTGTTGGTTCTGGTAGCTGACGGAGCACATCTGTGGGACAATGTCAATGCTTACCCCTGTCCTGCAGCCCCCGGAGGTGAAGGAGTATCTGTCCAAGGGTGAGCGCTTCATCAAATGGGATGATGTGAGTACCGGGGCCTTTGCTGGCCGGGCTGGGAGGTGGCAGGGCAGACGCCGTGTTCTGCTCGTGCTGCGGGGAGGCCGGGAGCGTGTGTTCGGTGGGAGGATGGGGTGTTGTGTGCCGTACCTGAGAGCAGCGATGTCTGGGGAGGGAGAGTGAACTGGGAAGAACAGGAGAGCGGAGGGCTAAAAAAAAAAAGGCGGCAGATGTGTTCAGGGTTGGTGCTGTGGCTTCTGCGCCTCCTGCTCCGGTGGAGGATGAAGTCAGTGCCCCTGGGGTGTGTGTGCAGCTCCTCTGCTGTAGGAGCCCGGGGTCCTGTCAGCGCTTGGGCACCAGCCCTCAGGAAGGCGGTCGCTGCTGGCAGTCTGCTCGGGGCGAGAGGCACACGCTGCCTTCGGGCTCGTCTGGAGGCGTTTGAGGGGTAGGATTTACTCCAGAGCTGAGCAGACACTCCGCACTTTGCAGATAGAGAGGAAATCGGGCTCCAAGTTGCTTCCTCTTATGGCCCTGTTGCTGGAGTGGGTTGAGCGGGAGCCGTGTCCTCCCGGCTTGTGCCTCTGAGCTACCAACCACCGGCAAGCGGCCTGTGCCTTAGCAGTGCCGGAGCCTCCGAGCGTCCTGAAAATCTGCTTCTGTCCAACGCCGTGTCCTCTTGTGTCTTCAAAAGCCTTTTGTTGCGAGGGGAAGAAAATGTGGAGCAGCAGAAGAGAAGTTAGTTTGAACGTGGCAGTCCCTCTCCTCACTTTAGAAAGCAAAAGGGATTTACCCTAATACCCGCACAGCAGCTGCCCGGCCCTTCTGTCCGCAGCAGGAATTGTCTGCTCTCGAGCGTGACTGGTGATAAAACAGGAGCAGGCCGGGTTACGATTCTTCACCGAGGTCCGGGGGAAACATTTTTATGTGGTATTGCAAACGAGACGCGTTAGAAGGAGCCTCCAGCAGCAGTGCAGGAGGGGTTAGTGCTTACTCTGGTGGGTGTAAAGCCAGAGTAGAGTCTTAAGTCCCAAGGCGGTGTGTGCGGGAGGTGGATCACTTGTGTGCAGCATAAGCAGGGGTGGTCCCGTGGTGCTGAGGAGAGACAGAACAGAGCAATGTACAGCTGACAAAGTGTGGATGCTGAGGAGCACAGGTTAGAGCATCCCTGGGCAGTTCCTCTGAGCTGCACGTAACAGGAGGGTGGCTCCAGGGTGCGGTGGAAAGCGCAGCCTTCCCTGTCGTTCCAGTGGGGCACTCGTGGCTTCTTCAAATTTGAACAGGGGTTTGGTTTCTGAGAATGACAGTAGCCAAACTTGTCTAAAATTGCTGCTGACTTTCTATGCTCAATCCTTGGGGACCACTTCCCCAAAAACTTGAAGCTGTAAGTACTTCACTGGGAATTCCTGGCATAGTTAGGCTTCCTGGAAGCCCAAAATGAGTCAAGTTGGGCTTCTGAGACCCCCCCTGAGTGTTTATCTACTGCTGCAGCCATAGGAGTTAGGGAGCTCAAATCCCAGGTGGCTTTTTCCCTAGGGTTTGCAGATCTGTGGACATGCCTAAAAGGCTGCCTCCCATTACGAAGCAGTTCACAGCCTTGTCCTCTGACAGTAACAAAAGCCTTCTCCCTGAGTGGGCTGTTCCCCTTGCTCCATCTCATCAGGCTTTCCCCCTCCACAGTTAGAGCAGCCTGCAGAGGATGATGGCAAGAGCTCCAGGCTGCAGGATTGCTGCTCTTCAGAGGTCATGGGCTTGTGGTTTTTTGTCTCACTCTTTGAATTGACCTGGCCGTGCTGTTTGAACTCCTTCCACAATGTCTGAGGCAAAGGAATGAAGGTAAATCAGACTGGCTCCTTGCATCACTCTGTCCGGTTTGGGACTGGACCGGAGCCTTCACTGTACCCAACAGTTTGAGAAAGACAAACCCACGCTTCTTCCATAGTGCCTTCACCTTGTCCAGCGCTGGGTGTCTCCTCTGGAGGAGGGTGCAGCAGGATCTCTGGCAGGCAGGGCTGTTCTGACCTGCCCCACTGAGCGAGTCCCAACATCTTGGGGTAGGGAGCAGCTTTGTGGTGCTTTGTTTAGCACCCGGCAAGCTGGGGCTGCTGAGCAGACTGAAGAGGTCACGTTCTACTACACGGATGATAGTTTCTCTCAAGAACCAGCTCGGGAACCCTTTCAGAAGCTCAGGTAGGGCACAGTGTGGTGGCTGAGCTCTTCAGCGGAGCAGATGTGTGTGCATTTGGCTGTCTGCTGACTCTTAGTCGTCGTAGTAGAAGCAAAAATGCTTCTCTCTCTTATAAAGACCATGAATTACAGGATTTCACCAGACAGCGCTTGCTTTCTGCCCTAGGGTTGAGCTCCAGAGCGTGAGCAGCAGCTCATTTGGCTGCCAGACCACCTTCTGAAGAACTCACCATCTCCTTTGTGCCGCGAGACTCCTGCACCCCACAGCCACCCGTGTCCCCGATCAGGAGGCCAGCTGTCAGCAGTCCTTGCTGCAGCCTCAACTTACTTGCAAGAAAGCTGCTTCGTAGGAGATAAGGTTAATCTAAAAGATGGCACAAGACTCAGCAGCAGCGCTGCAGTGCCTGTTCTGCTCTTCGTGGCCTGTGGCCGTGCCTTCAGGGAGCCAGCCAGGAGCTCTGGGGACATGGGTGTGGTGCTGTGCAGGCAGCGTTGTCTCTGGTACGGTGTGAGATAGACAGCAGGGCGTAAAAGGAACGTGTGATGGGCTGTGGTGTGGGCAGTTCACTGTGATGAAGAACAGTGAATCTGGAAATGGAGGTCCCTAGAGATGGAGAGACGCTCTGGAGTGAACAATGAGCTCAGTAACAAGCAAGAACCCAAGGCCAAGTGGCACATAACTTCCACATTCCACTACTGGTTCCATCTCGGTAGTGGGGTATTCCAGCCTCTGGAATCGTTGGAAGCCTTCCAAGAGATGGCTGGTAGGCCTTAGGATCCTGTCTGCTGTGGCACCAGAGGTCGGAGGCAGTGAGGAGCTGGGCTGGGACCCAGGCGGGGAGTAAAGAGAGCCTGGACAGTAACTAGCACGAGCACCGAGGTGGTAGGTGCCGCAGATGAATGCTGCTCTGCTTGGCCTGTGCTCCTTCTGGAGCTCATAAAATGAAGCTGGTGCCTTGGAGGGAAGGCAGTGTGAATGAAACCATTAATGGCACCTACAGGTACTTTCTTCTCTGATTTTGTTGTAGAGAAAGCTCCAACAGTAGTTGTAGCTAAATGCACCATGTTAGATGAGACTTGGGCTTCAGCAGAGATCAGCTTCCGTAGCCTCACACGGTTACTCTGGAGATGTGCTAAAATCAGCTGCTTCGTTTCCATAAATCACAGAGGCTGATTCACGCCACTGGGTCTATATTTGAACGGGGAACCTTATGTCCCATGATGGCTTCTCCAAGTCACGTAAGGTGCTAACCTTCTTTCTTCTGGTTTGGTTTCTTCAGGAAACAGCAAATGCTTCTCCTGTGATTCTTCGTGTGGATCCAAAGGGCTTTTACTTATACTGGACCTATCAGAACAAGGTAAGTGCTGAGACTTCACAGCTTGGTCTCCAAATAAGTAGTGACCATAGTGATGAGGAGACTCCCAAGTCCAGAGAGTGAGTTGTGCTGCTCTTAGGCTGGAATGGTGTGTGCCGCGGCTGGAGGTGAACCACAGGGTGCTGGCTGCTGAGGAGAGCGAGGGGCAGCAAGCTTAGGAAAGAGAATTCAGTTCCTCACCGATGAGTAACCATGAGGGGTGGGGAGATCTGGCTGGCTGGAGGTGGAAGGCTGGGCTTACTTCTTCTTTCCAGGGCAGAGCTGTGGTTCAGCTCTGTTTCCTCCTCGTGACCTACATGCTGAAGAGACATGGTAGATAAAGAGACAGAGGCAGTCCCACACAGTGCCCGGGCCCTCCACAGATCGTGCCCCACACCAGCTGGGGCCAGGCACTGCCACACAGCCGAGTCTGAGAGCGGTGTCTCGGGGCTGGGGGCTGTCACATCCCTCTAGAACATGTCCTCTCCTTTCTGCCCTCTCGGTCACTCATTCCCCGTTCAAGGTCTGCTCCTGGAGGTAGAATTTTTGCCCTAAGGGTTCCGCAGACAGCGGGAAGAAGTAGCGCTGGAGGAGATGCACAAAATGGTGCAAGGGGAGCTGTTGTCACACCTCAGAAATGAGTGTTTCACTGGGTTAGTGGCACGGGGGATTTCATTACCTGGGGAAGGGGCTGGGCTGAGGAAGCATAGCTGATGTGAGGAAACCAGACCAGAGGTGGGCCGATAGAGCACGGCGTGCTGTGGCCAACAGTCTGTTGGATTGTGTGGCTTGGGAATCTTTGACGCCTCTTGTCATGAACAGCAAGGAAGAAAAGCTGCCCTGCTTTTGCACTCGGGATTCAGAAAGGAGCGGGATTAGGAGTAAAATTCCCATCCTGCTTGACAATAAAATGGGGACACAGCCAGAAGATGTGGTATCCACATTGTGCCTTATTGTGGGCTTGGAAAATAATATTATCAGCTGCAACAAGTGTAGTTTGTTCTCCAGATCCGTGGGGAGCAGACAAATTAGTAACAGAGGAAGGAAATTCAGGTTGGATATTAAGAGAACAAACAAAACAAACATGACAGCTTGCCAGTAGTGAGGACATGGAGCGGGCTGCCTGGGGAAGGCTGTGGAATGTCCTCCATGGGAATGGCTTTGGAGCAGATGAGGTGAAGGTCTGCTGAGAGTGACCTGGGGAGAGGAGGTCCTGCCTCCCTTCCGTCTTGGCTGCTCTGTGTGGAGGCAAAGGACAGGCTGAGAGTGTGAGTGGGTCAGACTAACACACAGACTTGTAACTGGTTTCTCCATGTAAACGTGTGTGTGTTGTACAATCCACGCTGAGCCTCTGGCCTCTGAAGAAGCTGGTGCTGCAGACCACGGCCACCTCCCCACAGCCAGCTGGGCACGTCAGCACCCAGCAGTTCCCTGCCTGCGTTGTTGCTGGTGGGAGAGCTCTTCCCCAGCACAGGGCACTGGCTGAGACCTGCTTTGCAGCTTCTGGAGGCTCTGCAGTGGACTTCTTCCCTTCCTCCTTTGTCTTTCCTCATCTTCCTTGTCCTTTATTCTGTTGTAGGAAATGGAAATTTTGGACATAACCAGCATCCGAGATACTCGAGTGGGGCGGTTTGCCAAAATCCCCAAGGTGAGTGCCCAGCTTTGTTTCTGTGGCTGTTCCTTTGGGAAAGCCAAGGCTGCCAGCGGCCTCGGCACGAGCGGAGGCAGCTCACCACGGCTTTCTGTTACGAGGTGGAGAGGACCTTGTCTCCTTACATCACAACTGCCTACACACAGCAGAGCTGTCTTTTGTCTCTGAACTCCTCAGGGGTCCTCTGTGCTCCACAGAAAGGCACGTTCAGGCTCTCGTACAGGAGCATGAAGAACGTGTCAGAAAGCCAGGAGAGCAGCAATTCCCGCCCCGAGCGAGGCGGTTTGTGCGGCGCTCGGCGCTGCCGTGCGTCTGGCCGGCGTCGGTCTTGGCCTGGCCGTTACGTTCCCCGAGCTACGCGGGGAAGTCCTCCAGGAGACGTGTGATGCCTCTCTGTTGAGTCACCAGAGCTTGTGCAAGGATGCACAGGCTGGGTCAAGGCAGCTACAAACCTGTAGCTACACTGAGATTCCAACGCAGCGTGTGGTGGAGGTTTTTTTCCCTTTAAAGGGAAGAAAATGCAGTTTCAGAAAACTAATGTTTCTTTTTTTTTTCCAAATAATTTTCAATGGCCTGCTTGCAGGGTGGCAGACCAAGGGAAGCACATGACGATGGCTTTGTTCTTGGTTTCAGTCATAATTTAAGCTTCCTGCAGCAAAGTTGTCCTTGTTAGGCCTTTTTTTTCTGGGTCTGTTTGTTGTTTAACTTTTCCATGTATGGAAAAGGCAGGCGGAAAATGGGAGGAAAGCTAGAATGTGAGAGGGAAACGGAGTAGAGCGAATGGCTCCGTGTGGTGCCATAGGTGGTTCTCAGCCTGGCGCAAAGCGGGAGGAGGGTTTTGCAACGCGTGCTGGGGGCCTCGAGCGGCCTCTTTGCGTAATTAGCACGGCTGTTTTCTCAGTACTGCTCTGGCAATGTCTGCTCGGAGCTCCCCGAGCCTGGTGTTTCTCAGAAGCCCATAACGAGGTGGGTGTGAAAGAGCTCGAGAGCAGTACGCGATTCTCAAGTCGTAATTCCTTCTGGGAAACAGCGTTTCCCCATGGAAATTCACTGCAGCGACACGTAGTTGAATTTGCAACGAGCCTGAGATTTTGTCTGCAACTTGTTTCGTGGGAATAAAGTTTGAGAAAAAGCTCTCGGAAGTTTTTGAGAGAGGTTTGGAGCTGTAGAGGTGGGTGCTGCGCTCCAGACAGAATGCAGTGAGGAGAAGGCCGACTTACAGGCGAGGCACAAGATGCTATTTTTTGATGTGTTAAATTATTAGGAATAACCTGTTTACAAAATGAATTCAGCTTTGATACAGGTTATAAATTGATGATGTAAGTGGATGGCCTGGTGGCAACAGCCAGGCTGGAGAAAAATGTCCTAGATCTTAGGAGGACTACTTGGGGACTACCAGGAGCAACGTTCTGGCACAAGTGCAGCATCAGAGTTGCCTTTGCACAGAAGGAATTTCTCCTCAAACAGCATCTTTTGGTAATGAGCCGCTGCTCACAAACACGGAATTGCCCTGGCAACAGACCAACCCCGGATTTTTAAGAATAATTCACAGCACGGTTGGGAGATGGCCACATTCCATATCCAGAGACAGACTGAAATGGGCTTTTAAAAGAGATTTTTAATAAAAGCACAAAAATTTGTGAAAACAATGAGGCAACTAGAGTGGTACTAGGGAGCAAAAAGCCAAGGAGGGGAAGCAGTGGCTGAGTTCTGGAGTTAGCGCTCAGGTTTTTCAGAAACATTGGGAAGTGGCACGTGTGATTCCCATCATAAGCAAAGGCTCTTAACAGAGTAAGCGAGGACATGGTTTGTGGGGAAAAATTACTGCTGGAGAGCAAGAAAAAGGTCTCTTGAGAGAGAGAGAACCAGTAGACTCCTAGAATGGTCAGTGCTTGGGCTGGTGACGTCTTCTGTGATCACGTGTGATCTGCAAAAGAGGTCTGTGGAGACGAGGCAGTTTGGCAGCGGCACCAGGTTATTTGGAGTAGAACAAGGGCTGGTTTGTAGGAAGACCTTAAATCGCTGATTGTCTGCGTGATCTAATAAGTGATAAAGTTTAGCACAGATAAAAATCAGGCAATGCACACAATGAAAACCCCGCTGCTGATCTGGTGTGGCTGTAGTGGAGGCTCTGAGCTGACTGTTGCTGCTCAGAAGCAACATCGTGAGGGTGGTGAAATGGCAACGCCACGTTGGGTAGTGTTTGCTCAAAAAAGAAGTTGTACGTTAGGAATCGCAAGGAATGGATTAGGAGCTCGTGCCAATACATGCCCCCTGAATGCACCCGTGTCTCTGCGTTTCTGCTGTCCTCATCCCACACGAGACACAGAGCTGGGGAAAGGTGGAGAAGAACGGCAAGATTAACACAAGTATGAAATGGCTGCTGCAGGAAGAGCATCTGAGTCAGCAGGGACTAGTCTGACCAAAGAAAAGATGAGATGTGAAGGTGTGTTGTGGAGTGCTGGATGGAGAAGGTGAGCACAGAGCAGCTCCTCGGTGTTTCTCCAGGTGGAACCTTCCAGAGGCAGGTTCAGAGCAGGAGGTGCTGCTGTTTTACGTGGACGCCTTCCTGCCTGAGCCATGGAATCACAGACAAGTTGAAAAAGTCAGAACCAGAAGGAGATGCCCTTTGAGGGTTATTGAATGTAAGATAGTGCCTCTGGTTTAGGAAGCTGCTGAATCATAAATTGCTGGAAGCTGCAGAAGTGCCAGGGAAGTATCATGGCATTTGCCCTGCTCCTAGACTTCCCCCAGGCCTCTGGATGGATCTGTGCTCTGACCTGGTGTAGCTCTCGTGTTCCAGCCATCATAATAGGCCAGAGACAGTATTTTACAGTCCTGGGAATTGGCCACGGCTCTTTTTATTACAAAGAGAGAAAGAAAGGTCAAGCACAAAGTGATTTATTAAGTATTCTGTACAGGCAGAAGTGATGCACTTGGTGACAACCTCTGCTGTGAAAATCCCAAGTGCTCTTAGAAGTTTACATTTCACAGAGACCCGTTTAAAATAAGTCCCTTTTATATTTCAGGGAATTTTCTGGCATTTCCATGACAATGTGTAGTAAAATGCACTAGGCTGGCTCCTTATCCACCTTTCTCTTACGGGCTGTTGGGAGCTCTTGTGTGGGCACTGAAATGGCCATTGAACCACAAGGGTGCTGCCCAGTCCTGGATGGTTCTTGTTTACACGGGGCTGTCCTATCCATGAAGCTTCTGCAGGGCTTGCTTCCAGCCCTCACTTGTGTGTTTGGTTGGCTTTCCTGAGAACAGTTTCCTCAAAGGAATGCAGAAAGCTGTGAAAAGTTAGAATCATTTAGGTTGGAAAAGACCTCTAGGATCATCTAGTCCAACCTTCATCCCAACATCTCCCTGACCCCTAGAACATGTCCCAAAGCACCATGTCTGCCTGTTTTTAGAACATCTCCAGGGATGGTGACTCCACCACCTCCCTGGGCAGCCTGTTCCAAAACCTCACCACTCTTTCAGTAAAGAATTTCTTTCCAATATCCAAGCTAAACCTCCCCGGCACAAGTTGAGGCTGTTACCTTTTGTCCCGTCGTGAGTTACCTGGGAGCAGAGCCCAGCACCAGCCTCACCACAACCTCCTTTCAGGTAGTTGTAGAGAGCAACGAGGTCTCCTCTCAGCCTCCTCTTCTCCAGACTGAACAACCCCAGTTCTCTCAGGTGCTCACTTCACATGGGGCAACTGCATCCAGTGCATCATCACAAAGAGGGGCAAATATGAAAAACTGGTGTGACAAAGCAAATAAAGATCAGTTGGAGGTGAAAGGCAGAAGAATGAGGGAGTTTGGAGCATTCCACAGCTTGGAATGGTTGTGGGATAGAGCTGCTGGAATTAGTACAAATGGTTGCTTGTTTCCTTGGCTAAGAGTGAAGGAGAAAGGGCTGGTGGGTGATATTTAAGACAAGGAGAACAAAATCCTGGCTCTTGGAAGAGCTTTGGATGGTACCAAAAACAAATGAATGGTCCTTTTCCCCTCCTCTCCTCTTCCTGGTGAGTGGCACCATGGCAGACCCCCAGCCCCTGTGAGGAGCAGCTCGTGGTCGGCTTTTCCTGCTGAGCTGTGGCAGAAGGGGTTTCCAGGGAAGGCCAGTGCTTCAGGGAGGGCTCCTCTGCTGCTTCCCCAGTGAGGTGCTGTGCGGTTCGGGCTGTCCTTCGAGCTGCGTGAGGGTGGGACGTGCCCGGAGCTCTTCAGACGATGTGGGTGAGATGTGTCCCTGCTAACGGGCGGCTGTGCTGTGGATGTTGGGAGTTACCTGCTTTCAGCAAGCAAGAGGCTTGGGGGTTTCCTCTGTGACCTCTCTGTGCACAGCAAGAACAGCACCAGAGCATCCCTGCAGAAAACAGCCTCTGTAGAGGGCTGCCATCGTATGTGCCCCAGTGCCGGCATTGTCCCTGCAAGCTGGGAGGCAGGGGCTGGTGGGACCCCATCCTGACACTGCAGTGTTCAGGGAGTAGACGGTCAGCAGGTGGTGCCCAGCAGAGTAAGTGTGGCATGGGACAAAGGACACCAAGGGCTGGCAGCAGTAGGAGCCCCCTCCAGATGAGAAGAGCCACTCCTGTTTCATAGCATCATAGTTGCTTAGGTTTAGAAGGACCTTCAGGATCATTGAGTCCAACTGTGAACCCAGCACTGCCAAGTCTTAGGAGTTGCCCCAGAAGGGAAAGATTCCTGGAACTGGAGGTGAGGGACAGCCGTGCTCCTTGAGAAGGACTCTCCGCTCTTCTGTCCCCATCTTGAGCCCTCGTCTCCTGGAATATTCGCCCAGAAGCACGAGCCCAGCCCTCGAGTCCTCCCGTGACCTCTCCTGTCATGTACTGCAGGTTTCCCCTTCTCACCCCCTTCCCTTGATTTTCTCTGGGAGCTGCTCAGTGTTCTGCAGTGGTTTTTTCTCCACGGAAATTTTTTTTTGAGAGACGGGGCAGAACGAACTTTGGCGCGTGTTCAAGAGTAATAAAGATAAGAATGAGCAGGGGCTTTGAACGTCAATGAGACAAGATAAAGAGCTATTGAGTGTAGTTCAGCAGCGTGCTGAAGCAGATCAAGATGTTCGTTACGCTGCATTTCTGCGTCTTCCTTTGAGTAACGAGGAGCAATCAGGGCTGCTCCGTTCTGGGTTTTCCTGATGCACTGAGATCCCAGAGAGTGTAACAAACGGGACCAAAATCCACCATGTTTTAGGCCAGGCTCTTGGCTTCATCTGGGGCTTTGTTCAGACACTTCAGCAGGCGCTGGCTTTGAAACCAGCATCGCTTTTTATCAAACAGACGTTGCACTTTCTGCCTGTCGTAACGATAAAACCATTCCATCCTCCACACGCGTTTCGTTGTTAGCGAACCTGGAGATGCGCGCTCCGAGCTGAGCCTGGGCGAGGGAGAAAATTACAGTGAGGTCTTTTCCGTGTGCTGCTCTGGGATGATGAAGTAGGAACGGGCAGTGTTTAGGGAGCGCTCGCGTTCCCTCGGAGCCGGGCCGAGGGCTGAGCCCTGCGCTGTAAACACGCTGTGGGTGGTCGGTCGTTCTGCGGCACCGCGGGGGAACGGCGGCAGCTCCGGGGATGGAGCAGGAGCTCGATGCCACGCCGGGCAACTAAACAAAGTCAGGCCTCCAAATAAAAGAGTGACCACGAGAAGCCGGATGGAGACAGACTGACCCGTGGGCACGCAAGAGGGAAGCGGGGGAAGCCTGCGGCTTGCGAAGGGTTTATAAATAGTGGAGCGGGGGCCACGCAAGGAAACAGCCACAGCTGCAACATGGCCTTTTGCCGTGCTGGGCCCTCCTTCTGCCTCTGCCATCTTGCCACAGCGCGAGCTCTTCGACCGCAGAGACCAGCTCCTGAGGACGCCCGGTCCGCGGCCCTCCCTCGCAGCCTGTTCCTGCTCGATTCCAGAATGCCGCGGGTTGTTTTGTGCCGTGTCAATCTCTGTGCTGCTGCATTTTCCGGTTCCTTTAGATAAGACAGCAGCGAGAGCTGAGAGTGCTTCATCTGTGTGTGTGTTTTTCTGCCTCGTCTCGCTGAGATGCTCGGCGCAGAGACAGGCCGGCCCTCCCCGCTGCACCACAGCCCCTCTCCTTGCCATCCCACCACGGCTGCTAACGAGGATGTGAGCTGTACCTGCAGAGCCGAAGGCCTTTGAACAATCTTGGTGCCTCCTTTCCCTTCGGGCAGCCAAACAAGGCCTTTCTTCTCTAAAAGAGAAGATTTGTTGTCACGTCCTGTCGTCTGGCACCACAAGCACCGCATCACGTAGCAGTTTGAAGGGCGGCGTTGCCCGAGCGCAGCAGCGCTGACAAACCCCGGCTGCCCTTGGGCCGGGTCCCGTTTCGTGTGGAGAAGGGACTGTCTGTCTCTGTCTCTTGCATCAGGCCCGGCTCTTTGTTTATATTTGCATGAGAATTTGCTTTTCTCCGGACTGCGAATCTGGTTTGTACAGATGAGGATTTCAGGGAAATCAGGAGGGCGGGCAGTGGAACGGGAGCTGAGTCCGCTCTTCAGGCGCTCTGCCGGTGGGTTGGCTCCTGTTCGCTTGGGGGTTTTTTAAGTGGATTTGCTAAGCACGTTTCCCTTCTGATTTGCATGGCTAATGTGGTTGTCCTGCTTTTCATGTAGCAATTCCTATTTTTCCTTTATGGCCACCTGCTACTAAACGATTACACAGCACAAGGTGCATCGCAGGGGCGATGGAGGAGTTGTGGCGTCAGGCTCTGCGCCCCTGGACACAGTCTCTGGTCCTCTCATTCCAAAGCCAACATCGCCACTTTTATCCCGCGAGGGAGATAATCCCCATGGAAAGTAGGCAGCACCGAGTGAGCGAGTGCCTTCAGGCCAGGCAGGAAGTCAGTCGCCGGGAAAATATGACCCAGTTTATCCCTAACGAGATCATCCTTTGCTCTCCCTGCTGCCGTTTGCCGCTCCTAAAGCGAAGCGACCAACTTCACCGCGGCGTTAGGAGGTGTCGTGAGTTAGCGCTGATAAAGGGCATGGCATATAAAATCGGGCACGGGCTGAGGCTAACCACGAGCAGGGGCTTCTGAGCAGGTGGTCAGAGATCAGCCCATCATCAAACCCGGCATGGGCCAGGCTTGTCTGGCAGACCCCAGCTAAAGGCAGGAGCTCTGGTGCAGCGCTGGCCTTGCTGGAGACGTAGCGTGAACAGCAACCCTGCGAGAGCCGACACCAGCGCGGAGAAGGAAGGGCTGGGAGGAGCCCGTTTGTGACAAATACAGGAAATGAGTTCAGCCGAAACCGCAAGTTCTCTATTGTCTCAGCTTCGTGTGATTTACAACACGAGAGGTAAGGAAGCTGAACAAACGCCAGTGGCTTTGCAAGACGAAGTTGGAAGTTAAAATCCTAACGCTTTGCCAGTTGTGCTGGAAAGTTAAGCTCCATCAAGAAGCTGCTACAGGCGGGGAAAGGAGGTGTGGGTGTGTGTGCGCTGCTCACTTGGGAAGGAAGGTTGCTCACAGAGCAAGGGTGAGCCACCTTAGAAACTCCCTAGCTGTTAGAAAAGGGGCAGATCTGGTGGGTGGCCGACAGCAATCCCCTGCTCTCCCTCCAGATGCTCTCGGATTATGCAGGTTCCAGAGGTACCCCGTGGAGAGTTGTTTCTGTGAGGTGTGAGACAGGAGATCTGGAGTTAGAATCCAGCCCACCCTGGTTTTCCTAAATAAACCTGGTGGCTGCAGATGCATCAAAATTGCAAATGCTCCAGAAATTTGGAAAAACGCAGTGGAAAAAATCTGCAGTTCCGTATAAAATATCTATGCAGCTTTGAGCGTGATGTGGTGCGGTCGTGTAGGGAGCCCTGAGGCTGTTCGGGAGCTGCTGCTGCTGCAGCGCAAACGGAAAGAGAAAATCCTCGTGCAGAAATGGAATTGCTTCCGTTGGAATCACAACGGGATGCAAAGAGCGGGTTGTAGTTGGTCTGGGCTAAGTCAAGGTCTATGGAAGTCTAAGATCAGGGAGGTTGCGTTCTTCAGCTTGCAAGGGTTCAGATGCTGTCCCGTTTGTTACACGGGCTCGAGGTTTATGGCAAACACGAAACCTCTCAGCTGAAACCCCTTCTGCAGAAGTTAACGTGCTGTGTAACGTGTTACGGTGGGAGTGATGTTTGAACTCGTGTCCACCCGTAGGTTGACACACAGCGAGAGCTCAGCCCCAGCTCTGGTGGAACTTCTGAGTCCAACCTGCTCTGCTGGCGGTCCCAGGTCGTGAGTCGTGCCAAGGTTCTGAAGGAGCAGGTGCTCCGACGCCTCCCTGTTTGCTTGATAGGGATTTATCCCGTGATTTGTTCCAGGACGTGGGAATTCAATCCTTTCATTATAAATAGCGGCCGTCAGTACAGCTCCAGGATTCCTGGCTTAGCGATGCCTTACGTAGGAATGAAGAAAATGCTAAATAATTTAAAGGGATTCTATAAATACTTTCATTTGGTGATGAAATACAAGTGTGACTAATCAGATGAGCCTTATACTTAACAAAACAAATCTCTGGTGAGCCACCGCTGTAGGATACTGCAATTGCTATGGAAAAAACCACTTCTAGCAACTGAGAGCCAGCAGAAAATGTGACTTGGAGAGAGAGTGCCCATTCCTCCAGGAGCTGGGTCTACGTCTGGTAGACCTTCTGGGTCCCAACCTTCCAACCAACCACCAGCTTCTTGTGGTGGAGGGAGGGTACAGCAAAAGGTGTCACGTTGATCTAGGAGACTTCCTTAGCGTGTGTTTTGACAAACGGCTTCTGCAATAACCCGGTTGTGCACCTCTGGTGTGAGCAGGCCAAATGCTTCTCTGCTTGTCTGCAAGCTCAGGCTGAAGTTTCAGAAGGAATTTCTTGAAGAGCAATCTCCAGCTTTGACTTTTCCGGAGCAAACCAGCCCATTTGTGCAGTGATGTTAGTAGCAGTGTTTTGTTCCGTGGGGGTTCCAGGTAATGCAGGCTCCAGAATAAAGAGAAAAAAATAAAGCCAAGGAAGGGAAGATCACATTAAATGATTCTGCAACCCTTGAGAAGTTTGCTGTGAATTTGGGTCAATGTTTGGGTTGGGTCCTGGTGTTTCCAGGTGCAGTTTGCCTCATTCTCCCTTCACCTCCCTCTGTTCTGTTTCTTTTGCAGTGCCAGAAGCTCCGGGAGGTTTTTAACTTGGATTACCCGTACAGCACCTTCCTGCTTAAGACTCTGACCATTGTATCTGGCCCTGACATGGTGGACCTCACTTTCCATAACTTCGTGTCCTACAAGGAGAACGTTGGCAAGGTATCGGGTCCTGAGGGCAAGGAAGCACTGGGAAACGCCAAGGATTGGGACGTAAGGGGGGAGCAGGAAAGGAGAGGGCAGGCAGGGATCTGAACCCCCTTGGTGTTACTGGCCAGTAACATGCAGTTTTATGTTCCAGCAAGGTCTGGTACATCCATAGCTCTAGAAACTTCTGCCCTGCATGGACAGGGACCAGTAAGAGATATTTGTTATGTCATTTTTATCCTTCACGGATAAAACAGACAGCAGAGAAGACTCGGCAGGAAGGTTCAGCTGCTGCTGTCTATAGACAGTGGGAAGGCAATAGAGCCAAGCCCCGGGGGTGCTCGCTGGGCTTCGGAGCCCAGCGTTACCGGGACAGGTCCCTGCCTTCCCACGGCCGTTGCTGTGTGCTTCCTGGTGCAGTTCCGTAATCCCCAGCTCCTCTATCCTGTCTGTGTTTGTTCCCAGAGCTGGGCCGAGGATATTATGGCCATCGTCCGGAATCCCCTCACGTACAACGCTTCTCGGTACACCTTCCTGGAGAAAATGTGAGTGATCGCTGAGAAACGCCGTTCTCTGAAACGTTCCTGTGCTGCCTGTTCTGGCTGTACAGGAAAGAGAAGCCTTCTCAGCGTCCAGGTCCTTTGGCAGGCTCCAAAACAAGTCCTGTGTCAGCTCAGGAGCCCCAGGGCACAGGTAGCGGGGCGGTGGTTGGGCCGTGTGTTGCATGACAGCTGACGGGCGCCGGAGGGCTTGGGCTGCTCAAACCCACACGTGGTTTTAGACACAGAACTCCCGAGCCTCACATGTCTCCCACGGCGGACGGTCACAGTCCTCACCCCGCAAAGTGCTGCCTCTTGGCTCTGCTCTGTTGGCAACGTGGGATCGCTGAGGAATGCTAAATAATAGGAGATACCGTTCTCTCCTATCTATATCGTATGTTCCAGAGGAATCCTCCTGATATCTGAGCTCTTACAATTTGCCTGTTTCTCCTTCCTGAGGAACAGGCTCAGGCTCTGAGGTTAAGGGCATGGTCTGTAGGACCTTGGTTTTCAGTTGTTAGATTGTTTTTTCTAATTGCCTATTTTTTCTTTCTCCTTATTTATACAACCTCTAAGATTGTACAAATGCATTTTCATCACGCTGGTTTGTTTTTTGTTTTGGTTGTTTTTTTTTCACAGCCTGGTGAAGCTGAAGATGCAGCTTAATGCAGAGGGGAAGATTCCTGTCAGGAAGTGAGTGTGGATGTTTGTTTTATCGTGTGTTCAGTCAGACTAAGGGCAGAGCAGCTGGTGAGGGAACGGCTGCTTGGTGCTGCAGCGAGGCAGAGGTCATTCCTTCTGGTTCGGGCCGTGAAGGGCTCCTGCTGCACCTGGGTTCCTCCCAGGGAAGGGCCCGGGTCTGGAAAGGGGACCTTTTGTGACCTTCATCTACAGCACGCAATTGCCTGAAGCAGCCATGGGTTTCACATCCTGGCTGTTGCCGTGAAATAATCAACAAAACCAAGCAACTCTGGTAAGATCCTGATCACAGATTGTTTGACAAACCTGAGCTGACAGGCGGACGAGACGTAGGACTCCTCTGAGTTCTGTATTTGGAGGACTTCTTGCCCGACTCGGCAGCTGCCTGGGGTGGAGGCGCGTGGCTTTGGCTCGTCCTTCCTGCACGCGTGACCCCTGCGGCCGTTCTCCGCCGCTGCCCTCGGCCTGCGCTCGGGAGGGAAGCAGCCTTGAGGACAGAGCTCTGGGCAGGTACAGGCAGGGGGGATTTGCCCTGCGCTGTCCCCAGGGCTGGCCTCGTGCGTCACGGTGGGACTGCTGCTAGAATAAGCCAAGACCAGCCCGTCCCTTGTCCCCTGCGCTGCGTGCCGTGAGTCTAGAGTGGATTGATTTTGCACCTCTTGCTGTCTTCCCTGGTAAAACCACTCCGTGGCTGATCCTGTGGCCCCTTCATCTTGCTTCAAGTCCTGAGTGCGTGACGAATTCCCTTTGGGAGCGTCCGTTCCCTTTTGGTTTGAGAGTGAGGACCTGCAGATGGTGCATTTGTGGGGGGTTTTGAACCGCTCGGCTTTTAGCTTTGTGCTGTTAGAGCATCACGAGAGGCAAGCGCTAATCGCCCGTAATAAACACGCTACCCACTGCGTGTTGTGTTGCATAACGCTCCCAGATGCAGTCTGTGCCGGCTAAATGGGCTCCCGGATGGTTGATCGTTATTCAACAATAAGCATTTTTTTGTTGTTTGTTTTCTAAACCACCAACCAGCAGAATTTGATCCCGTTAGAAACCAGTGTACTCCTCTAAGGGCTTTTAAAAATGTATGGGTCTTTCATGAATAACTCACGCTAAGGAGGAGTACTCGAAATTGATCTTTAAAATGCGAGCAAGGTGGCAATACTGCAGAGGGAAGATGGCTTGCTCTTCTGAAACGAGCGAGAAGAAAGACCTGGTACAGGCTGTACCCTCCTCGGTGCCCTGGTCTGTCTTAGAGTGGTAAAAATGTTTTACAGCGTAAAGCACGAGACCGTTAAATAGTCCAGATGAAAAGCCAGGTTTATAAAACTACTGAGTATCTCCAGGTGCACGTACATGTAAGGCTTTGGAAACTCCATCTCTGAATTCCTCTGAAAATTCCACTGAGCATCTGCATTTCTCTTCAGGCATCTCCGTCCCTTTAGAATCAACGCAGGGCGCTGCCGGTTTTGCCTTGCAAAGGGCAGCTCCGGGTTTGCGTGGGTGCCGCTGCAGCTCCCTCCCAGCGCTGCTCCACCTGCCAGCGCCTGGGGCACTTTTTGTTCCCCTTTTCGGCCGCCAGCAGCTGTGGTGCCAGGAGCTTCATAGAGCCGACGTCCAAATTTATCCGCGGAGGAGAGCTCCCGGCGGCTGCCTGGGGAGCTGGGGTGGTGTGGCTGTTCCCTAGCGCAGCAGAGGCTGCGTCAAGCTGCAGCCTGGGCCGGGTGAATTCTGCCCTGGTGTCGGCAGCAGCCTCCGTCGTGCGGTGCACCAGCTTCTTGGCCTGTGTAATGAAGCTTGTTCCTTGAGTTCGTGGAAAGCCCTTGGTTCCAGAGAATTTTGCCTTCTTGCAAAGCAGCAAACGTGCACAATGTTTGTTTGCTTTTTTTGGATGTTGCCTTGACTACAAAGTTATTTCTTGCCAAGGCCAGCTGCCGCACGGGATGGTGTCTCCGGGGGGAAGTGTCCTGGGGAATTTGTGGCACGAGGCCTTTCCTGCTGCAGGAGACACCTCCAGGAGGGGTGGACAGTGAAGAGGGATCTTGAGGGTGCGCGGATGCAGAGCAGTGACAGGGCTCTTAGGGAGCCCACAGCAGAAGTGGAGAACGTCTGTATTAGGGCAGTAGTAAAAAATCCCCTAGCTTTATAAAGCTTGGTAGCTCAGCCACTGCCTTGGAGAAACTCTTTCTTCTCTGGCTCGTGTTTATAGTCTCCACCGTGCGTTTTGCAGCTCCCAGCCACCCAAGGCCAGGCTTTCTGCCTTCCCTCCTGCTGCACCGTGCTGATGTCTTCTCGCTTGTCTGGTCAGTATTTTTCAGATGTTTCCTGCTGACAGGAAGAGGGTGGAAGCAGCGCTAAGCGCTTGTCACCTGCCAAAGGGCAAGGTAAGAGTTTTGCTACGTAGTCAAAGGTCTTGCTAGCTTGAGAAGGATCTTTTTGCCTACCCTGAAGGTGATGCTATGAAAAAATAATCATCCCAGATGCTCTTAGTGGCTGTGAAACCTTTTCCTTACCGCTGTCTGCCCTGCCTTAACCGCAGGCCTGCTGGGATCAGTTCTTGCTGCTGGAATCGCAGCAACGCTCGTGCCTCCATCACTTGCACAGTGTGGCACAAGGAGCAGCACGTTCCCTTCCACCCGTTTCACCGTCCGCTCTCTGGAGCACCAGATCTGGCAGTTAATCTTGGTGCTTCTGCCCACCCAGAGAGCACAGTCCCGGCCTCTGGCAGCTCCTGCCACCCCATCAAGCTTTAGACCATCACATGAGAGGCACCAAGGGGTAGTTTAAATAACTGTCTGTTCTGAAATAGGGCGTTGTGGTGCTTCTCCACCACATCCCTCTCTCCTAAACACCTTGCCAGAGGTTCCAGTCACCTTCTTGCGTTGGCACAAACAAGTGCTGGCCTGTGCGTGTTCACGGAGAGGTGCAGGGGTTTGTGGTACTGACCTGTCTTTGTTGCATCCTCAGAATGATGCCATCAACCCAGAAGACTTCCCTGAGACCGTGTATAAAACTTTCCTCATGAATCTGTGTCCACGGCCTGAGATTGATGAGATATTTACCTCACAGTAAGTTTCCTTCAGGCCGCAGAGCTTGATCTCTCCTGGCAAAAGACAGGCTGAAAGGAGGGGTGGGGGGATTTTATGCCTTGAGGTTTTTCTGGTCTCCAGCCGTAGACAGGCAGGAACCCAGGTCACAAACCGGTGCCAGTGCACTTAACACTTTCACTCTTAGCCTGAACAAAAAGGGTGAGGCCTCAGTGTGCTGCGGGGACTCTTAACTGTGGCCATCAGGAGGGTTGGTTCCAGGTCAACACTAGGTCTTGGTAACGAGATACTGCTCACGGTAGCCCCAGACAAGGCCATTAAGTGTGAGAACCACAGATCCGCACAAGTAGCCAGTGACTGTTGTTTGTTTTGGTTTTTTTTAGGTAGCTAAATCTGTGACTCCTTAAACTAACTTGATTTCATAGGACAGGCAGTTCAGCGTCCCTGAAATTCAAGTGCCTTTAGAGTTTGAGCCAGAGGCTCCAAATACGCTTTGTGCTTCCCTCAGCACAACCTCTTCACAGTGTTGAGAGAGTGAGGAAGAAGAAAGGCCACAGTGGGAAGCATCATTTACAGGGAGGAATGTAGAGAAAAGAGTGAGGTGTGGGCGCGGGGAGGCAGACACCCGCCGCTAACCTGAGGAGGGACCCACCTCTCCCTTGTGTCAGGGTTTTCAGGGTAGTGTATGGGCCTCACCTCTGCTCCTCTCTCATTCTTTCACCGTAGCCATTTGAAAGCCAAGCCCTACATGACCAAAGAGCACTTGGCAAAGTTTATCAACAAGAAGCAGCGAGACTCTCGCCTCAATGACATCCTTTTCCCACCCGCCAAGCCCGAGCAGGTGCAGAGCCTGATAGAGAAATACGAGCCCAGTGGGATTAACATCCAGAGAGGTGAGTCTTGTTCAAAACTCTTGGTGTAGAGGTAGTATGGAAGTAGCAGAGGGTCTTGTACCTTCTGCCACCCCGACTGTCCCCGGGGAGCAGTCGATTTGATCCTCACAGGTCCATGTGTTGTGGTGCACCAGCGAGGAGGTGTCAGAACCGCTCCCTTGCGGCACTGGTAACAGCTTTGTTTTCCGTGTAGGGCAGTTGTCTCCAGAGGGGATGGTCTGGTTTCTCTGCGGCCCTGAGAACAACGTGATAGCCCTGGACAAACTGGTGCTGTACCAGGACATGACCCAGCCGCTCTCACACTACTTCATCAATTCATCACACAACACGTATTTAACAGGTACGGGCGATTCCGGAGCTGCCTCAGTCCAACGCGTAGGTACCACCACCGGGGACGGGTGAAGGATACTGACAGTCGGGCAGGTGTATCTGCCCCAAAGTTTGGAGGGCTGAGGGCTGTGATGTGCTCTGAGGGTCTTGGCACTTTACGTGCTGTATCAGAAGAAGCAATGTCACCCTATAACCAAAAACATCTTGTCAGTCTGCCGTGCCCACCTGCTCAGGGATGGCAGCGAGCTCTGTTGCTCCAGTTTATGCAGAAACTGTCCCACGTGAGTAGCTCCTGTCGAGCCTCCCTCCTTCTGCTCTCCTGCAGCCGGTCAGTTCTCTGGTATCTCGTCTCCGGAGATGTATCGGCAGACGCTGCTGGCCGGCTGCCGCTGCGTGGAGCTGGACTGCTGGAAGGGCCGGCCCCCGGATGAGGAGCCCATCATCACTCACGGGTTCACCATGACAACGGAGATCCTCTTCAAGGTGTGGAAAGAGTTTTCTCCATGTGTGCTTTCCCCTGCTTAGTTTGAGACTGATCTCTGAGGAGGCTGGCGGAGAAAACTGTCAAATGGATGGGCTGAGGGCAAAGATGTTGGAGAGGAAAGTGATGGCAGGGTGACAAGCGAATGAGTGCGTAGGTAGAATGAAAGACGAACAAATGTGCAGTAGGTCGGAGCATGTGTACGGGTTTGGAGTGGGAAGACCGGCAAAGAGCTGTTAGCTGGATGAAGATGAATGAACGAGGGAAACGCGGGCAGTCAGGTAGAAGTGATGGAGAGGTGGTGGAGTAGGTGTGCCTGCGTATGCAGGGCTGCAGAGCAGGATGGGTGCATGGACAGAAGGTTGCATGAAGTCGGTAGGTTTATGGATAGATGCCCATCAGAGAAACTAACAGTTAAAATGAGTTTTATCTTCTAAGTGGTCTACAGGCAGGTTTCTGTGGCTCACAGCCTCACATGGTGGCACTTTGGAGGAAGAGGTTTCAGTTACTTCCTAATGAGATGTGCGACTGGCACGTGTTGAGTGGAGCAGCTGTCCTCTGGCACGCCGGGCAGGCGCCTGCCCTGAGGCCTCTGCTCCCAGGCTGCAGGAGTGCAGCACGAAGCCGCTTCTCCCTTGGAAACACGGGGCGTTTAACCACGGCAGCTACAGCCTGCGGGGTCAGAATCAGTGTGTCACACTTGGTTTTCCTGCGCTCCTTTACACAGCCGCTGCCAACGGGCAAAGGCACTTTGAGTTCTTTTTAAAGCTATTTATTTTTGTTCCGTGTTTTCCCCCGTCCCAGTTCCCACACTTCAGTATTACTGAAATCTTTATGTGGGGGGAAAAAACCCCTGATCATGAAGATCAGAGAGTGATCTTAAGTCATGTTCAGCGTCAGTAATTTCCCAGGTCCTGTGGCAGCCTCCCTCAGTGCTGAGATCGGGGCCGAACCAGGACGTGGGGGGAGTCGGGGGCTGTAGTTGCAAAGCAGCTTGTGATGCTTCTGTACCGTGTCAATTAGCAGCACCGGCAAGGAAAATAGTGGGAAGTTTGTGGCAGTTTAACAGGGGCTCGGGGAAAATGCGATTATTTTTTCTTACATCATTAATTCATTAATGCTGAGAACGTTTCCATGGTATTTGCATTTGAAATGTCAGCACTGCTGGTTGCCGAATGATCCTGTTTTCTCTGCTCTTAGGCAGGAGGGTTTTAGAAGCAGGTGAAGTGTCAGAAACTTGGACAGGTTCAGAAGTACAAATAGGGGTTGAAGCGGTGGGATCTGGGGCTGCATACGCCTTTGCCCACCCATTTGAACCCCACGTGGCCGTCCCCTCTTTGGCAGGGTGCTCTCCCGTTCCTGTGTGCGTACACTGAACTGTGTAACAAGCATGAAAACTCATTCTTACATCTTCAGCTTCACTTTCCATGCCAGCTATTGAGTTTAGCTGCATGTTGTGTCCTCTGGAGCTGGAAATCCAGGCAGGTGTGAGAAAAGACGACACTTCTCCCCTTCCCACTGGGATAAGTTTAGTTACTTTGAAGAGAAGCTCCTGCTACTGATCAGTTTGGAGTCCATTAATGGATGTTACTGATGAGTCCTGATCTTTTCTCTGACCTTTACCTCTCGTTTAGGATGCCATTGAGGCCATTGCAGAAAGTGCCTTTAAAACTTCTCTGTACCCTGTCATCCTGTCCTTTGAGAACCACGTGGACTCGTGAGTATCTAGTGGTTGGGAGAACTGTGTCCCTGTCACCCCGAGCAGAAAGTGTCCAGGCGAGGGCTGCTGGGTGTTGTGAGTGCCTGAGCTGAAGTGAAACACGGAGATTTCTGCAGCAACGGGAGGTGGGTCAGAGCTGAAAGACAGGCCAGAAGCTGCAGGGTGAGAGCGACCACAATTGTGCAGCCTTTTAGCTTGGGCTGGAAGGGTATGAACAAATGGAAGGGACTCTGAGATCTGCAGAGCTGAGTGAAGGCAAGAGATGGTTTTCTGGGTAGGGTACGGTGACGTCAGGATGGTTGTTCATGCCAAGCTCTGGATTTGGGCAGTTTTCCCGTTCACTCCTGCTCGATCTCGTTGTTCGTTAGGCCCAAGCAGCAGGCGAAGATGGCCGAGTACTGCCGAACCATATTTGGGGATATGCTGCTGACAGAACCGCTGGAGAAATACCCAGTAAGTGCAAGGTGGGAAGGAGGCTAATGGAGAGGTGTTTCTGGAAACACCGGTCACTCCAGGTGCTAGGAGATGCACTGCAGATACAGGGACAGTGAAAGAGAAGACGATGCCATGGACAGATAATCCTGGTTCACAGGGGTGAGCACCACAGTAAGTGGCCAGAAGACCTCTCAGTCACAGAGGTTTTCCTCAGCACTTGCCTGACTCTGCTCTAGTTTAACGCTCTGAGACTTGAGTGGCTTCGGAAATGGAGCTCTAGGTGGTCACGTCGTACCGAGAAGAGTGGGTGTGTTTTTGTACACGGTACCGTTTCCAGTCAGTCTGCCAGCCCTTGCTTTGGAAAGAAGCAGGAACAAGGGCTCAGTAGCGTTCCAGGCTCTTCCCACCAGTGCTTCTCAATTCCCGCTTCCGACCTGGAGATACTCCCTCCCAGGCGTGGACGGGCAGGTCAGGGAGGTGCGTAGCTTGGTGCTCAGAAGAGCTGAGTAAAACTCGCTCTGCTTGACCCCACCTTACTTGTGGACGTGGTGGCGTCGTTGGCGATCCCCACACACGTTGCTATTCGGCTGACAAACAACGAGCAGTGCCTGGTTCTGCAAAGCGTGAGCTCCGTGGGATACGGAACGGAGCGGGGAGCTGAGACAGCTAGGCCTGGCATCTGTATTAAAGCTCTGAGATCAAAAGAAGAGCTGAGGAAGAGCGGTGAGCCAGGCAGCAGTTGCCTGCTGTTCAGACCCACGTCCTTGTCCGGGCAGTGGGGAGAAATGGGGTGTGTGGGGAGAAACCGTTCAGGGTAGTAGCAAAATTACTACTGGGGCTGTTGCTGTTGTGCGGGTCTCAGAGCACATCCTCGTCTGGAGCCACCTACTCCGGGATCTTTTTTCTCAAATCTGCTGCGGGCAGAGTCTGGTGCTGATCTAGGGCTGAGGCTCTGGGCTAATGAGAGGAGTAGGGGGGATGTGAAAGCCAGAGGTGTGGCGATGTCTTCAGGCCCCATAGATGGTTCTTTAACTGTGGTGCAGGATAGATGGCTGGGAACAGTGTGGGGTGTGCAGGCAGCAGAGCGGGAGAGGGCTGAGAGGTGGCCTGAAAGCAAAGGTGAAGTATTTGAAAAATATCTGCGTAGATAGAGTGTTATATGCCAACAGATGGAGAAATTAAAGTATACAGTGTGTGAGAGGTGTCTGGAAATGGCCATGGGAATGGTTCTGGGAGGGACAGGGAGATGAGCGTTCGGATTCTTTGTGATGGAAACTCAGTGTGAAGTTTGTGTGTTGCAGCTGAAGCCGGGAGTTCCGCTGCCGAGTCCTAAGGATCTCTTAGGGAAAATCTTGATTAAGAACAAAAAGAACCAGTCTATATCTGGGAAGAGGCAGAGCTCTTTGAAGAAAGGGCGGAATGTGGAACCGGAAATCATCGAGCAGCCAACCCCTCTGGATGCTGAAGATACTGGTATGTCTGAGGGAAGATGGGACTAGTGTGGCTAGAGGAGCAAGTCTGGCCCAGTGGGGACCTTCCAGAACACCCAACACTAGCTCGAGGCAAGCCAGTACTAGTGGTTAATTCACTTACTCAGGAAGCAGCATAAGCTTGGAAGAGAAGTTCTCAGACCCTTCATCCCACCCAAAAGAGACAATCCACTCCCACCTGCCCATCGGTCAGCTCTTCTGCCCGCTCTGTGGCAGACGGCTGCGTGAGCTGGTAATTCAGTGGCACTGCTGGCTGTTGGCTTGATGGAAGGGTGGGTGTTTTTCCACTGCCTGTAGCTCCCTGATAACCAGAAACTCACCATGGCCTAGTTCTTCACCATGAGGTTCTTGAAGGTTTATAGAACCTTCAACCCCACTCTCCTCCCTTCCTCCACTCTCAAGGCTGTCACCCCTTGGGCTCAGGGGATCTGTGGTAGAACAGTGAATTTTCAGTCCCTGTCATGGTGGGAGCGCATGAAGTCACACAAAGGCAAGGTGAGCACCACTGCAGGACACCTAGAAAGGGACATTGATTCCCACAAACGTGCGCGGCCTTGGTGGGAGAGCAGCGCGGCGATTGTTGCTCTGGGGTGTGAGGGAGGCCCGCAGGAGGAACGAGGTGGGCTCTTGAGCGTGTTAGACCAGAGTGTGCTGCTTCACGTTTGGGTTTGGCTCATAAAACTGTACCATTGTGCTGATGGTTGTTCCTGCGTGACTCGCTGGTGGGGTTTTGTGGAGCGCTCCTTTGCGAGCAGTCGGCAGCGTCTTGTCTCGGCGTGTGCTGATGGGGGCTGTGTGCTTAGTCTGGGCAGGTGATGTGGCCGAAGAGGAACCAGAGGAGGAGGATGAACATCTTGGAAACCTCGATGAAGAGGAAATTAAAAAGATGCAGTCAGATGAGGTACTGTCACTGTTTCTGTTCCTTTTCTGGTTTTGTTTTTTCACAGTGTAGGACCAGGCAGCCAAAGGAACGGGTGCGCTCTGGCCAGGGAGCTGCCAGAGTTCTCTGGCTGTGAAACCCAGGTGTGCTTGGTTTCATCTCTTCATCTGACTTCTCCTGGATTTTGTTTTCCGCTCAGGGCACTGCTGGTTTGGAGGTGACCGCGTACGAGGAAATGTCCAGCCTAGTTAATTACATACAGCCGATCAAATTTGACTCCTTTGAAGTCTCTGCACGTAAGTCAAACTCAGCCCTTGGAGGATCCCAAGTATTTCCATTCCACCAGGAGAGCGGTGCTCTCGGGTGCTGCTGTCCTCCACCTGCCTTTGGGACTCCACCATCTTCTGTTGGGTTCTCTCTCCCACAGCATGCATGCAGTCACCATTATGTCCCTTCTGCCCTCCTCCCTGTAGCAAGGAGTTGGTGGGGAGAAGCCAGGGAGGTGTCAGTACTGCTCCCAGTTACACAGATAGGGAGAAAAAGCAGCAGCCTGGAGGCCAGTGGCATGGCTGGGCTTGCTCTGCTGCTTCGGAGGGCAGGGTTGAGCCCGGCTTTTCTGTATGTCTGTGGCTGGCCTTCCTCTTCTGTGGTGATTGGGCAGGGGAACATCTGAAGCGCTGGAAACACGTGATTTCTGTGTACACACTGGGTTCCTCTAAACAGTTCCCACATTGGGGGCTGGCTTTGAGTGAGCTGGTTTGATTGATGAAAGGAATAAAAGAGAAAAATAGGGGAAACTTGACAAAGTAGAGAACTTCATATAAGACTCTGAATATTTGGATTCACTGGGAACTAAATCTCCAGCCAGGGACTATTCTCTAAATGTCACTGAAATCCAGGAAGAGATGGGCAAAATTATTGTTCTCCAAGCCCATCTTGTCTGTAGTCCATGAAGTTCCTGTCCCGCAGTACACAACCATTGTCCCTGGTAAACAGAAATCAGCTTTCAGGGAATGTTGTTCTCCAGTCCCTTTTCAAGGGGCCAGAGAGAGGTGAATTGCCTGGACAGGGAATGGCACCTGCAGAAAGTGGGAATAAAGAGGCCGAGTGTTCCTCGGGTGCCCGAGTCCCCCCGCAGAACGGGGGCTGGGCGTGCCTTTCTGCTGAATGCTTTCTTCTCTCCTGCTTCCAGAGAAGAACCGGAGTTACGTCATCTCTTCCTTCACGGAGCTGAAGGCCTATGATCTGCTCACCAAATTCCCCGTGCAGTTCGTGGAGTATCCTTTTGGTGACCTTTCTCCAGGGTGGTTGGTTGTACGGAGCGTGAGAGCTCATCCAAAGCTTGGGTTAGGCTCAGCCGTTTCCAACTGGCTTCTGGTTTCAGGACCCGGTGAACTCTTCATCAGATCTAAAGTGTGCAGGTGCTGGAGACGTGGGATCTTCCAGGGTGGCTTGGGGGCTGTTCACAGAGGTTCTGGACAGGATGTGTCCTGCTGTAGTGAACGCCAAGGCTGCCAGATGCTTGTCCTGAAGTGGAAAGGGTATGGGAAAGAAGCCCGTTGTTGCCAGGGCCTTGCTTCTTGATGGAAGGCTCTGAGCGTTTGGTAGCAGAGCTTAAACAGTTCTCATCACCTGACCAGGTGAGCTAGCCGCAGGGTACACGCGCAGTGCTCCAGACGTGTTTCCAATAGAGAGCTGTAGATACAACAAGCGACAGATGAGCCGGATTTACCCCAAAGGCACCCGGATGGACTCCTCCAATTACATGCCCCAGATGTTCTGGAATGTTGGCTGTCAGATGGTGGCACTCAACTTCCAGACCATGGGTGAGTGTCGCGTTGTCCTCTGGCTTCTGAGGGGGTGAGGCGGTGTGCTCGCGTTCGCTGTCTCTTCCTTCGCTGCTCTTTCCCTGGCTGTGTTTATCTCTGTGCCTTCTCCCAGAGCGTTGTTCTTCTTGACTCGGTCTCTCACAGACCCAAAGCACTTTTCCAGGCCCAGCACAAACCTGTCCAGGATGCTGGTCCTACACGCTAGTGCAGAGACACACATGGAGTTGGTGTCACCCACGGCCCGGGTGTTGTCTCTGGCTGTCCTGTAACGTGACGTCAGACTAAATAATGTCAGCAAATGCTTCCAAAGCTCCCGCGTCCCTGGAGCTGCTTCCTCTTGTGCGCAGCGGCCAGCATTGCTCCATCTGGCTACGGGGCTGGCCTGTCTGTGTTATTATTTCCAGTATTTTGATCTGATCGGGGAAGAAGGGCCTTTCCTTCCTGCCCAGCCAGCATGAGAAGGAAAGAAAAGCCTCCAGAGAAAGCTGTTCTTTACCCCCTTCCTTCCTTGTGTGCAGGGAGCGTAGGAGACAGGCCGTAGAATGGGTAGGAGAGCAGAAGAAGCAACTTTGAAAGGGAGAGAGCGAGAGATTGGCTCTGAAGAGGATGTCGTAATGAGGACAGGTGCAGGGAGCACAAGATGGTGTTCTCACAGAGGGGAAGATGGACTGAGAGGAGGCCCAAAATGGAAGGGGGCAGGAGTAGAGGGGTTCAGGCAGCTGTTTACTTCACACTCAGAAATAGCGGGTACTTCTTAAAGGACCTTTTAATTCAGTTCTACCCGTGACTTACGGTGCAATCATAAGCAAACCACTTACCTTTCCTACACCAGCTGCTGTAATACTTTTCCCCGTAGGGGGCTGAGAGGCTTAATTAGTTGTGAAGTGGCTTTGCGAGCCCTTGGCTAGCGGGGGCTGTGCAGCATCTCTCAGCTCCCCCAAGCCTCCTGTTGAGGTCCCCCAGACATTTTTCTCGTTGTGCTCCTCTATTGCAGATGTCCCCATGCAGCAGAACATGGCTCTGTTTGAGTTCAACGGCCAGTGTGGCTACCTGCTCAAGCATGAATTCATGCGGTGTCAAGACAAGCAGTTCGACCCCTTCTCTGTGGACCGCATCGACGTGGTGGTGGCCAGTACCCTGTCTGTGACGGCAAGTACAGACCGCGGAGCCGTTCCTCCGCCGGCTCCTGGCACCACGCCCATAACTGGCATCTACGTCCCCGCTGGTTATTACCCAGTAGAGTTCTTGGTGGCGAATGAACCCGGAGAGTCCCGTGGGAGAGCGTTACCATGGCAACCCCCCGGCTTTTCACTCTTTTAAATTAATCGTAATCGCATGAAAATGGAAAATTAGCATCTGCCACGCGGAAGAAGCCAAGACTGTGATGATGGGGAGGGAGGAGGTTGGAGGAAGTGCTGAAGTAAGAAACATGGGTGGAGGTAAAAGAAGAGCCCACGGTGGATGGGGAGCTGCAGCAGAAAAGATGTTTTGGGGTGGGAGGGTGGCTCTGGGGGGAAGGCAGGGATGGGTTCTTCTGTCCACTCCTTTCAGCAGCTGCTAATGAAGTTTCTGCTCCTTTGTAGATCCTCTCTGGTCAGTTCCTCTCCGACCGCAGTGTGAAGACATATGTGGAAGTAGAGCTGTTTGGGTTGCCAAGGGACACAAAACGCAAATACAGAACCAAACTGACCTCCACTGCCAATTCCATTAACCCCGTGTGGAAAGAGGAGCCTTTTGTTTTTGAAAAGGTAACGCAATTTGGTAGTCATGTAGAGAGTCTTTAACGGGCCCGCTGGCCACAAGCAGTGCCTCTGCGAGGTCAGTGACAGCAGAAGGGGCTCCTGGAGACCCCAGTCATGGCTGCAGACATACACAGTGCTTCTTGTTGCTCTCAGATAATATCAAAATAACAGTATCCAAAACAACTCTCCATCAGTATTTCCCTGAACAGACACGGGGTAGCTGGGAACGCTTCTGAAAAAACAGGCATCCCAAGTCTCCCGTGCGTGATGCGCTTCTGATTCACTAATCGGCTTTGAAATCTCCCAGCGCCAGGAAGCAGAAAGGAAAGGAACAGAGTGTCTGTGGTTAAACTGTAAATGAGAAACGGACAAGCTGGGGGAGCAGTGGGACCAGAGGGAGGCTGTGAGCTGGGCCAGGGTACAGAAAGCCGCCCTGCTCGCCCATGGTGGCCGCTAATGCAGCTACAGGGCGCGGGGAAGTTAGGTCAAAGGTGTCGGTGAAGTTTGGCCTTTCTGCAGCAAGTTCCAAAGGCAGCGTACACGTCAGAAAATTCCTCTGTCAGGCGCTCTGTGAAGTAGCAGATCTTTGCAGCCTCCTTGGGGGGTGGTAGATAAATACTACCCTCACTTCAGAAAACACTTCTCAGGCTTCAGTTCTGGCGGAATAATTTTGAGTTCATTTTATGGCAGAGGATGGGGGAGGAGGGAGGCACGAGCCCTATGGTGAAGGTACCACACTTGCTAAATTCCCTTCTCTGGGGAGCTGCTTCCTGGAAGCCGTGCTTGGGAGGGCTCGTTGCCTGGTGTTTTCTTCAGGCGAATTGCCCTCCCGTGATCCTGGGCGGTCTCTTTGCGGAGCCCTTGTTTTGTGGAGTTTCTGTGAGTTCTGTTACGTCTGTGATAAACTCAGCCTTACATTACAAGAAGCAGAACTAGGCAGTGGCTTCCTTGGAGAGCTGGCAGCGTTTTGTTGGAAGGAGCAGAGAGGGAATTTCTGCTTGCTGGGGCTGGTGTGCTGCTAGGCGTGAAGGTGGGGACACTGGGGCCTTACTCTGTTTTTTCCTTAGATCATGATGCCTGAGTTGGCATCTCTCAAAATTGTGGCTTGGGAGGAAGGAGGGAAGTTCATCGGCCATCGCATCATTCCCGTAATTGCTGTGCACTCAGGTAAATTTCGTGGAATTTTGTGCCCTTGAGACCTATCCATTGGAAGCTGTAAAGAAGACACGAACGTCTGCGTGTCTCCATTCCTGCAGGCAGTGGAGCTTTCCTGTTACAGCCTTGGCTTAATTCCGTCATCTATCCACCAAAGCCCTCCTGTAAAGGGACGCTTTGTGTTGCTGGTGGAGCACACGGACGGGAGGGGACAGAGATTCTGTCAGCTTAGCTGTTCCGCTTTCTCTTTGCAGGCTACCACCACGTCTGTCTCCGCAGTGAGAGCAACATGCCGCTCACCATGCCCGCCCTCTTCGTGTACCTGGAAGTCAAGGACTACGTTCCCGATGCGTGGGCAGGTAGCTCGCGGTAGGATGCACACGGAGGGTGCTCTGGCTTCTCCCAGCAGCGTTTCTCCAGCCGGGGGGTGCCTTCCTGCCGCACCCTGAATTCCTTGTCAGGGTGGGACAGAGCGCACGCCAGCATCCTGTCGCACCCCGCTGTCACTGGAAGGGAGGGGATGCTTGTGCAGGACCTGTGACTGGTTCCCAGTACGGGCCGAGGCGCTCACGCCTGGTGTGGTGGGACTGGCTCTGGTTTGGGGTGGGTCGGTCTCTTTGCTACTTTAATTCAGAGGCAGGGAGAGGTTTCCTAGAGCAATGAGGTGATAACTGTCAGGGACTGACGCAGGGCTTTAGGGGCGTTCTTCATCCCCGTTTGGAGAGCGAGGTTCTTCTGGTGCTGAGGCAGATCTTCCTTTAAAAAGGGGATGGTCAAACAGCGAGAGGTGACTCAGGAAAGGAGCCCCACGGGAGGTATTAGCAGCAAAACTTTTTAATGATCACAAACAAAGCTGTGCAGAACGAACAGCAGCAGCCACAGAACTTCTCGTTTACTCTCTCCTCCACAGAACTTCTCATTTACTCTCTCCTCCCCTCTGTGTTCATACAGACCAACCCTATTCATGGGGGAAATACTACGAAATTGATGGATTTAAGCCATATTTGTAAAAAGGACCAGGTTTATACGGGCATTGGTCTGGAATTGGAGCAGGGAGCTGTGCAGTAGGAAAGTCTGACCCTGGCTTTGGGTTTTGGGAGCGGTGTGTTCTTCTCAGCTTCACAGAGCTGCCCTGAACATGGGCTGTGAGCCAGCACCGAGGTGAGGTTGGTCCCCTCCCAGTGTGCTTGTACAAGTGGAGAACACCAATACCCCTTCTCCACAGTGTCCTGTCCTAGGCCAGAAAGGAGACCAGGAGGCAGGGGAAGGCAGAGCAGAGTGAGTTGTGTGACAACCCGAGCAAAGGCCTCCTCTCTCTTTCTAGATCTGACTATTGCTCTCTCCAACCCCATCAAGTTCTTCAACCTGCAAGACAAGAGATCGGTTAAGCTCAAAGAGGGCTCGGTGGAGGTGAGATTTTCCCAGTTCTGTCATTGTCTCTAAAGCACGTTGCCTGGATGCAGCCTGGAATAATGGAGCTTTGATTTACCTCTGATCTTTGTTTTAGAGGCTTGGCACACCGAGGAACCTCCCATCTGCTGAAACGAATGGGATACCAGGCTCCAGTGGGAAATTCAGGATTCCTCCTTCAAATGGGCCTGCAGGTAAAGCTGTGGATGAGGGCTGAGCTGGACGTAGAGGGGAAAGCCTGTCTGCTCAAAAGGCGGGAAAGAGACAGTGCTGCAGGGTGAAGATCCTTGGTAACAGGGTCAGAACCTCTCAGGCCAAGTCACCAACTTAAATTCTGGTGCTTGTCATTAGTGACAGAAGTTGTAGTTATCCCCTGACTCTTGGGCTGGAGTGAGTGTGATGTGCGTAGTGCCTTTACTCCACGACAGAGAAGTCATCTGAGGTACCTACTGAGAGCACCAGGAGACAAGGTGAAGGCCCGGGGGGCACGGGCCTGCGGGCAGGGTGACGTGCTGGCTCCTCTGCTGTCTCGCTCACGCAGCGGGGGCTCTGACAGAGGAGCCCAGTTTCCCAGAGTCAGCACAGAGCTCCCTGGGAGATGACTCCACTGAGGGAACCACTGTCCAAGGAAGAAGCGGCCTGGGCAGAGGTGCAGCCTTTCATCCTAAGTGTGAAGTTGGACATTGACCTGGGGCTGGTTAGTCTGGAGAAGAGAAGCCTGAGAGGGGATCTAATGAATGGGGATCAATAGATGAGGGCTGGGGGTCAAGAAGAAAGGGGCAACCTCTTGTCACTTGTGCCCTGCGACAGGACAAGGGGCAATGGATGCAAGCGAGAGCACGGGAAGTTCCACCTCAACATGAGATGGAACTTCTTGACTGTGAGGGTTCCAGAGCCCTGGAACGGGCTCCCCAGAGAGCTTGTGGAGTCTCCTTCTCTGGAGACTTTCAAGCCCCGTCTGGATGCATTCCTGTGTGACCTGCCCTAGATTCCCTGGTCCTGCTTGGCAGGGGGGTTGGACTCAATGATCTCCAGGGGTCCCTTCCAACCCCTCACATTCTGTGATTCTATGATTTTGAGCAAAGACAGCATAATTCTGGGTATTTCTGAGACAAAGGTTTTAAGATCTGGCTTGGTTTTATCCCATGATACCTCACTGCGCTTCACCTCGTTGTTCTTTTCAAGGGTCTTTCTGGAGGTTATTGTTGATTTCTGACATTTTTAGTATGTTTAAATCCCCCTGAAAACTCTGTATTGTGAGACTGCGCTTGCACCAGTGTCCGGTTGTATAATACTTGGGAGCTTTAGAGACTAGTAATGGTCTTGAGCACCTCAGATGCACCAGACCCTGGCTAAGATCCATTACAAGTTCAGGGTGAGCAGATCCCACCCCGGGCGTTCTGCAGGGCCGGGGGCAGAGCACAGCCCTGCCGTGGGACCACCGGCTTAAACGGGGACCCGGCACCAGAACAAGGGCAAAAACTACTTCACTCTGACCTGTCAGATGAGCCGGAAGAAAGTTCTGGATTTGCTTTAATAGAAATCAAAAGACAAAGTCAGCATTTATTGTTAGGGTTATGGAAGTTCTAGCAGAGAAAGATCAGCCTGTTTGTGCCTTCCGTAGTGGCACCTTCTTGGCCTTACAAAGCACGGTGGCCAACAAGCTTTAAAGGTGTGATATTGGTGAAAGCGTCCTAAGGAAGGTCCTCAAACACGTTTCTACCACAAGCTAGCTGACAGGGTAGTTCCAGGTTGGGTAAGAGCGTGTCCCCAGCCTCATTCTCTTGTGTTTGCTGGTAATCAGCAGCTCATCGGGATTTCTTCCCTAGGGACTGTATCAACGTGATTAGCGTCCTTTCAAATATGTCGGCATCAAAACAAGGAGTTTTCTCAAATTTCAGACCCGAACATCCTTCTCACCTAATGAAAACAGGTTCACATGTGCCACGTCATCCCTGGCAGTGCTCTGCTGATACAAAGGAGTTGGTAGTGAGGCTGGTGTTGGTCTCTTCTCCTAAATTACTAGTGATAGAATGAGAGGAAATGGCCTCAAGTTGCGTCAGGGGAGGTTTAGATTAGAGATGAGGAAGAAATTCTTGACTGAGAGAGCAGTTGGGCCCTGGAACAGGCTGCCCAGGGAGATGGAGGAGTCACCACCCCTGGAGGGGTTAAACAAACAAGTAGATGTAGCACTTGAGGCGATGGTCTAGTGGCTGGAGAGGTGTTGGGGTGAAGGTTGGACTCGATGATCCTGGTGGTCCTTTCCAACCATCATGATTCTATGAAAGCAAATGCTCTTTCTCTCTGGTAGGGCAGAGAATCCTTCCTGCTGTGCCTGCTAACAAAGTTCCCAAGCACTTAATCATCTCAGCAGCTTCACTATTTCCTTGGTAATCACACCTTCCTGTGGCCCATGTTCTTGATGCGCTTTCCACTGTCCATTTTCAACCCAGAGATCCAAGACAGAGCATAAACAGGAACCTCTTTTGTGGTTTCAGGAGCAGCAGCGTTCGCCAAGGATGAAAGTGTGGTAGAAGCGACACTGATCACAGGTAACTCTTGTGCTGCTCACGTGGGCCGCGGCCCTGCCAGTCCTCTCGCATTCCCCCTCAGCCCAGTTTCTGACTGGGATGGGGCTGAAACCCGTTTTCCACCCATCACCGTAACTCTGTTTTGAACAAAAATCAGCAATAGCAAAGCTTCTCCCTTGTAGTCAGAGCTGCCAGTCAGCTTAACTGTGCTGGCTGTGGGATACGTGGATTTGTGGACAAGGGTATGGGGCGCAGGACAGACAGACGGGCACGTCACCACCACGCTGCTCCCCTGGCCGCATTGCCAAAGGCAGCGAGTCTTCTGGTGGGTCCCCATGCTACGTGTCCACCAGATGGGGACTGGAGCTGCGTGTAATGCTGAGGAGAGGGAGGAAAAGCCGAAGGCAGTGCTGACAACACCTCTCTGAGCCCAGAAGACATCACAGCAGCTTGGGGAGTGCTGGGTGAGAGAAAACAGCCTCTCTTTATTTTTATTTTGTGTTTTAGAGCCTCAGACAGCCAGCCTCGCAGAACTGCAGCAGATGAAAGTCTTTCTGAAACTGCTGAAGAAGCAGGAGAAGGAACTGAGGGACCTGGAGCGGAAAGGAAGTAAAAGGAGGGAGGAGCTGCTGCAGAAATATTCTGTACTCTTCTCAGAGCCTGCCTGCTATGGCGGCAAGAAAAGGATGATGCAGTCTAGGAAAACCCAGAAGAAGAGGTAAATAGAGCACAGGTCTCCAGCAGGGCCTGGCCTGGGGCTCACCTCCCCCAACCAAAGCAGAGGGATCCCTGAGAGGCACCTCCCGGGGTTCGCGGTGTCGGTGTCCCCCCAGGGGTGGGTCAGAAGGTCAGGACTGTACGGGCATCTCCCGGAGCAGCACAGCTGCTGTATCTGTTCTGCAGGAGTTTGACACCGGGTGCCGTTGGTACGTGTGCAGATCCTGTAGACATGGCAGAAAGCAGCGAGAGCCGAGTTCTGGAACTGAGGGAGAGGCTGGAGCTGGAGCTCGTCCACCTGGGGGAGGAACACCACGGTGGCGTTCGAAGGAAGAAGGAGCAGCACGCCACAGAGGTGAGGACTCTAAAACCAAGTTCTTCGCTAAGCTGGGAGCTTGGAGGTGTGGCCCCGGGGCAGAACACAACCCTGAGAGCAAGTGTCAGGCCCACGCAAAGCGATTGAGTCAGTAGATGGTGATGTGTAGTTGTTAGAGGGTTCAGAAGTCCAGCAGAAGCATTTTTGAAGGTCTAAAATTTGAAGCCAACTGAGGAGCACTGCGTGAAGCCTTGTGAGGGGCAGACTGCGGGGACACCCCTTAGTGCTGGCAGCAGGGCTGGGGCTCATCCCTCGGGAAATCTGGGAAGTGTTGTGCTCTTTGACTAGTACGAGTCAAAGTGTGTGCCCACCTGAGGTGTCACCAGGGAGTCCTGCAAGTGCGTCACTGCTGCCCACACGCCCTGACCCCACCTCCAGCAAACATCAGCAAGAGACACGGGAATTGCTGGAGACAAAGCGCTGTCCCTGAGCTGGCCATGGTCAAGCTGGCCTGTGGCCCTGGCCAGAGAAAGGGGATGAGTCCGGGGGTTGGGGGCCTTTTCCTATCATTATTTTCCAAAGGAGCATGCATCTTATGTCTTACATCTTAGCTTGACAAGTTGCAAGTTATCTACGAGCCTGTACCAGCCCTGAGGGGTAAAAAAAAACCTGCCTCTTGAGAACTGGCCTACCTGGAAATCATGCTTACCAGCAGGGAGAAGCCAAAGGAAGAACACATCCCTGTCTCACAACTGTCACGGGCTGTGAGATGTCGTGGGCAAAGCTGCAAACGGGAAATAAACCCCTTGAGTCCTCCCCGTGCAGCAGCCGGGGCTGCTCCTGCCAGGCTGCCTCTGCCGGCAGCAGAGCCAGCAGCGCTCGCTCTGCCCACAGTTACCTGCCGGGCGTTTCCCACAACTGGGTCTCCACAAGCCAGATCCCGTCGTGCTGGCCTCTGTTCAGAAGCTCTGCTGCTGTTTCCCACCTCCCCGAAGTACAGTGAATCTGGTGCTGCCTCCTGCACAGGGGGGTAGGAAGGACCCATAAAGAGAACCTGGAGATGTGTGACACGGTGCTCAGAAACCTTTGCAGCCTTGGTGGAGTCCATCCACGGCAGGGTGCAAACGTCTGAACTCGCTCGTGGGGCACGTGTTTGCACAAAGCCTCGTGGGCGAGCTGGGCCCCGGAATTCAGGGCAGGGAGGGATAAAGCTGAGTCTGGTGGTGACTGGACAGGGGTGGCGTGCTGCGTCTCACCTCGGTTCGATCTTCTCATCCCTTGAACAGCAAGTTACCAAGATAATGGAGCTGGCCAGAGAGAAGCAGGCGGCTGAGCTGAAGGCACTGAAGGAGTCGTCAGAAAGGTAAACTTAGTATTTGAATAACAAAGTACAAAGTGCTGCTCTTACCCGGGGTGGCATTTTCTGCCAGATCTCAAAGCGCTGCCCCGAAGCCAGCAGGTACCGGGCAGGAGAAGCTGTCCTGTAACGCTGGTGAGAGGTGGAGGCACGGCGACGTGACACAGGGTCTCGCACAGTTACACTGGGACGTGGAGGCACAGTGACGTGACACAGGGTCTCGCACAGTTACACTGGGACGTGGAGGCACAGTGACGTGACACAGGGTCTCACACAGTTACACGCTGCGCTGGTGGGCAGGCAGCACTTGTCTTGTTGGCTCCACAACTGTGTTGGTGCCACGAGGCGCCGGACAGGGCACTGGTGTCCAACCTGCGGGGAGCAGCTTTGACTAATCCAGAACGATGGGAAATGGGGCTGCTGGGGCCCAGCTGTCATCTGTACCCGCTGCAGTCAGCGCGTCAGCCCGGATCCCTTCTGGGGACTGATCAGCTCATGCTCCAGAGTGACTTGAGCGTCTTGGCTCCAGTATTTAACTGGCAGAATCAATTCTCCCATTTCTGGCCAGGCATTTATCCATTTGTTCTTGGAATAACATTGTCCTGAAGCATAAATCCTCACTCATCCAACCCAAACCGTTCTAGGATTCTGATTCCTCACCCCCCATTAAATCCTCTCTCAGCCTTTAGTCACCAAGTCGGGCAAAACTTCCTCGTTCCGTGCCCTCCATTAAGACACTCTCTGTTTCTCTCAGGTATTCAGCGTGTGCAGGAGAGACTAAGAAAAACAGGTGGAGGAGCTGGGTGGTGGTTTGCTAACACCACATCTCGTAGCACAGTCACAGCTACAGCTGGCTGGGAGGAGCTCCAGGAGGACTCAAAGATCTTGAGCTGCAGGCAGTAAAAGGGCAGTTAAATTCAGCGTGAATAAACACAAAAATAACATGAATGGGAAAAACTCAACCGTAGCTCAGCCAGGCTCAGGGGTGAGCTGGTGTCACTCAGGAGAGAGACCTTCAGCCGCGGTGGGTGCTTCTCAAGCAGCTCGTCAGCCACAGCTCCACAGTGGCCAAAGTGGCAAATAGAATTTTTGGAATTGTGGGGGGAAGAAAAAGATTCGAAGTCAGTGTCACGCTGCTCGAGCTGTCTCCAGAGCGTGGGCGCCTTTTCAGTTTGTCCCCTGGAACAGAAAGCTTTGGAGGAGGAAAGGGGGTGGTGGGGACAGGCAGCAGTGAGAGCAGCTGCTGCACAGGGAGCGATGAGAGAGGACTCAGCCTGGAGAAGAGATGGGCAAGGAGGAGGTGACCGGAGTGTGTAAAATCATGAATGGTATGGAGAAGAGGAATAGGGAAGTGATTACTCACTGTTTCTTGTAAGAGAAGAAATGTGGGGCACCCAGGGAAGGCCGGGGGTGGAGTGCTTCTGGACCCAGCACAGCAATGAGGTTCTTGTCCTCTCAGGACAAGGAGCTGTGTCTAGGTGTGAGAGCCATTCATGGGAGATAAATCCTTAGAAGCTAGAGGATAGACTGGAAATAGGGAAGGTGGAGGAGGGAAGAACTACCCTGCACTTGTTCTCTTTCTGACCCTTCTGTTAAGCACAGGCTGCCTCCACTGCTGGAGGCAGGCCACCAGAGCCTGGAGCCCTTCTTAGGTCCCTCCTTGGGGCCTGTTGTCATCACTTTGTACAGGATGAGGCACTGGTGATGCCACAGCCTCTTACACCCCAGTGCCAGCACCTTCCTCCATCTGTCCCCGGGCCTGCAGTTGGTGGGTTTGGTGGCCACGTGCGCCTCGGGCACAGGGCTTCGGTATTTTCGGGAGGGCTTTATTCTTCTCACCTTTCCTCCTGGTTGACCAAACGCCTTTCAAGTGTTCATGGTTTCTGCTTCGCAAGCCACATCCCGTAGGTTATGTGCCTTTCTGCTTGCTTCAGGTCTTCCCTTTAGGTCTGCTGTACAGACATGCAGTTCCTTCTTTTTTCTTTTCTTTCTTTTTTTAATGTAGCAGTGTAAGTACTTCCAGCAGGGCTCCTGCCGCCCAAGAGGAGCCCAGCGTAGGTGTACAACAGAACCTAATTCTAGCACATCCTTTGTTAGGACTTCCTTTTAAAAAAAAAAAAAAAAAGATCAGTTCCAAGGTAGAGTTACAGAACTTAACATTTTCTGACGACTTGGGCCTTTCTGCCGCACACTCAGGCTTTGCTTTTCTGGGCAGCAGCGTGCTCCAGGGAGCGGCCTCAGTCTCCAGGCCTGTCACAGGCCCGTCTCTCACAGAACTCTTCTCTCCACAGCAACATTAAAGACATTAAAAAGAAGCTGGAGGCCAAGAGAGTGGATCGAATCCAGGCCATGATGAGGACCACGAGCGACAAGGCTGCTCAGGAGAGGTACGAGGGTGGATGTTCCTGCGCGTTGTCCATGCACGAGGCTCGCTGCTGGCCTGGCCGCCGGGCTCCGTTGAGTTCCCGTAGACAGGCACTGCTGGCAGCAGCTTCTGGAGCCTTCTCCCCAGGCTTTGTGGTTCTGTGTGAGGCAGGCAGAGGGTCCATGCTGGGTGAGGGAGCAGAGCCTCAGAAATTCCCCGTGCCCAGAAATTCCCTACACCCCAGGGAATGTAGGAGCTTGTGTGGAAACACAAGGGGAGGACATGGCGGGTGGAGAAATGGTACCTTTGAACCCTGGCCCCCCTCTTTGGCGCTTACTGACGTGCAAGCGTCTCGCTGATGTGCCAGCACGTCCTCCAGTCGCTCCAGCTGAAGCCTCCGAGCACTTCCCTGTACGTCCCGCCTACCCTCGTGCCTTGGTGGGTATTTTTCCCACCTCAGATCAAAGGCAGCTCATCCCCAGGCTCTCTAGAACCTGTAACGGGTCTCAGCAGCCCTGCGAGGTGAGCGGGGTGGTCAGCGCTGGGGCGACGCTGCTGCAGACCCGCCTGTGCAGGTCCCACACCATGCGAGGCCGTTGAACAGCTTCGTGTGTTGAAGGGTACAGAAGAGGGGCCGCGACCTCCTCTGCTTCCTTTTGCTGTCTGTCAAGCTACAAAAAAATAGAATTTTGCATCCAATTATTTGGCTTATGTCTCGGTCACATTTGAATCCTGTTCTGTTTGCGTTTCCTAAAGTGACAGCAGCCCCTGGGGGTGGGAGGACACCGAGCACAGCTCCCTGTCCCTGCCTGGGCCCTGGCACGGCCCTTCGGCCCAACGGCTCGACGTAAGGATGCATTACAGGGTTTTATTCATTTCCTTCCTTTAAAGGTTGAAGAAAGAAATTAATAACTCTCACATTCAGGAGGTGGTGCAGACAATCAAGCTGGTAAGTCCTCCTGCGGCTCTGCCCCGGGGGCTCTGTTGTCTGCAGTGTGGGGGTGTCTCGTGTACCTCAGCAGCACGGCCTGAGTTCTCCGAGGCATTTCATAGAATCATAGAACGTGAGGGGTTGGAAGGGACCTCTGGAGATCATCGAGTCCAACCCCCCTGCCAAGCAGGACCAGAGAATCTAGGGCAGGTCACACAGGAACGCATCCAGACGGGGCTTGAAAGTCTCCAGAGAAGGAGCCTCCACAAGCTCTCTGGGGAGCCCGTTCCAGGGCTCTGGAACCCTCACAGTCAAGAAGTTCCTCCTGATGTTGAGGTGGAACTTCCTGTGCTCTCGCTTGCATCCCTTGCCCCTTGTCCTATCGCAGGGCACAAGTGAGAAGAGGTTGCCCCTTTCTTCTTGACCCCCAGCCCTCATCTATTGATCCCCATTCATTAGATCCCCTCTCAGGCTTCTCTTCTCCAGACTAACCAGCCCCAGGTCTCTCACCCTTTCCTCAGCAGGCAGCTCTTCCAGTCCCCTCATCGTCCGTGTAATTCCAAGAGCTCCTCACTCCCGTCCCGCGAGTCCTCGCAGCTGGTCAGAGCTGCCAGGGGTGTTTTCCCTTTGGAATTCAGGGATATTTTTGAAGCACAGCTACAGAGCAGCGTAACCCCACAGCTACCTAGTAACGGGAACAATACTGCAGAAGGGGAGGAGGCCCCGAGGAGCGGAGCTTTGCCCTGCGGAGAGCCCCTGCGTGTCCCCACGCTCCTGCAGCGCGGCCCTCGCCCCAGGGGCTCGAGAATTGGGAACGAGGGGGGAACGGGCACGTGCCCTGCTGTTGTAAGCCTGGGCTGGCTAAAGCACGTGTTAAAAACCACCCCGTTTAAGTTTTTATGAATTTGTTCTTTCTAAAGGTGACAGAAAGGACAGCCAGGTATCAGCAGAAACTGGAGGAGAAGCAGGCAGATAATCTGAGGGCAATCAAGGAGAAGGAAAGTCAGGTAAAGGCAAAGATGAAGCTGTTCCTCAGCACAGCGAATCCAAACCACTCTCGGGGATCTGTCTGTACTTACTGCTGCACTCCTCCTCCTCACACGCGCTTCAGCCCCTCCCTCAGTACCCAGAGAATGAACGACTTGGATCTGTAGGCTCCTGTGGAACCACCTTCTGAGGCAGAGGTGCTCCACTCCCCGCTGCCAGCACCAGCCATCCTCTAAGCGCACAAAGCCCCTGAAATGTAAAGTGTGATGGAAACGCGTCGGCAGAGGAGTCCCAAAACACCCTCGTGCTCTCTCGAGGCTGCTGCGATGAACGAGCAGCCTCCGATCATGGGCGCTGCTCCCGCTCTCACCTGCCTGGAAACCAGAGACTGGAGGGGGATGGAGACAAGTCGGTCAAAGGGTTGGGACCGAACTTGTGGAGTCCTGGCATCTCGCCACACTGGGCTCTCTCGGAGCAGGTGTTATTCCATTCTCAGCCTGACACCTGCTCAGCTTTGGGGAATAATTTGAGGTCTCTTTTTGCAGCTCCAGCAGGAGGCACTGGTGGAATATGAGGCAAAACTGCAAACTCTGAATCTGGAGGTGCAGGAGATGGTGAAGAACTACGCAAAGGCAGGATTCCCTGGAGTGCCAGAGGCTCAGAAGGAAGCAGTTCAGAGCGTTCCTGGGGGAGAACAAAGCTCTACAAAGCAACGGGAAGAGAAGACCCCAGTGGCAGAGATGTCAAGGCTCAGAATAGCCCCGGCTGAGCCCCCAGGAGCTGAGCCCCCAGGAGCTGAGCCCGAGGCGGAGATTGAAGCAAGCATCTTGTGAGAGACGCTGCCCTTACACACTGTGCCGCTTCCAGAAGGTTTATGGAGGTACAGAGTGAAGCTAAAGACCAGTTTGACAAACTTCTCCTCTCCCTTTCCACTCTGGGGAACCCCCAAAACCCTTCAGGAATTTACTGCTTCACTGTCCCAGATGGCAGAAGTAGCCTGAAGCGCTCACCCTTCGGCGGGTGCTTCGCTCGCTTTGTCTTCTCCAGCCTTAGCACCCAGGTGTTGAAGCAGCACCAGCGGGCCTGTGGCTGGAGACAAGCGAGTTGTTGGTGTCCACAGCAGCAGCTACGTTAATATTTCAGTCTGGATTCAGACTTCAGTTTTAGCGTAAGTTCCCTCCTCACTGGCCACGTGCATCTTCCCAGCAGCGTGGTCTCAGAGCTAGGTCCCTTTGGAGGAAATTTAACCAAGACACTCTCCAGTAGCCCACCCAACGTGCTGGGAGCACACCCAGAATAAAGCCTCCTGAGAGACACCCAAGTGTGGGTGGCAAAAACTGCTGTCCTCCAAAGCGCCATTTCTCCTGGCAACACTACCTGCTGCAGACAGCCCCGCTCACAGGAGAACGGGTCCCTTCCGTAGAACCTGGTACCACCTGTTGGCCACGTTCCGCTTCCTTCCACAACCAGGTTGGCTTTAATTGCATCCCCTCCCCGTGCAGATGAGGACAGTTTCCGCACGTTGGTGGCCACAGAACATAAACCAGCATTTCCTCCTGGGGAAATGGGCATTGGAATCGTTTGGGCTGGAAAAGACCTTTAAGGTCATCATGTCCAGCCGTTCACGTGACTCTAGCAAGCCCACTGCTCATCCATCCCCAGCACCGCAGCTTTTCTTTCTTCCTAACCTCCCCTCATCCCCAGGGGCTGATTCTTGCTCCTCATTCGAACTTTGACTCTCAGAGGCCTTTGGGCAAGTTCCCACATCTGGCTCCGCAGCTCCTGAAGACCCTGCTGGTCTCCTTGGGCAATGTAAGACATTTTGTCAGAGAGCCTCAGCATTTGTTCCAGGTGCCACAAAAATCACTTGCAGCGATCACAGCTGCAGCAATTGGCCACTTTTAGGGCTTCACTGAACCTTTTTCACATGAAGCCAAATTAGTTCCACATTCTGAGTTTGGGATAACAAGTTAATAGTATTCTAAACTAGCTGAAAATCATTTTGTTGCCCAAAGGTCTTGGCCCCCTGGGCACACTGCTGGCTCGTCTGCAGCCGCTTGTCAATGGGAACCCCCAGGTCCTCTCCAGATGGGGCCTGAAGCCTCAGCCTGCGACTGAGCCGCTCTGGGGCCGCTGCCAGGCCTGGCCCCAGCAGCCTCGAACCCTTGTGCTGGTGAAACTGTCCAGTGACTTGGCCTTTCAAGCCCTCTTTTATTGCTGCCCTACAGAGCTGCTGAAGGTGGAGGGGCTTTAAACCTGGTCCTAGAGGAGAAATGGGTGAGACCATGGGCTAAGGAAAAAAGAGCTTCTTCCATCCTCTTGCAATTAAAACCTTTGCCCTCAATTTGGGCGCATCCTGGCAGCGTGTTCCTGGCTGGAGCGAGGCCCTCTCCTCGCCCCACAGTTGTAAGTGCCTTTTGCTGCAGCGTGGTCTCGTGACATCCCCACTTGCCCCTCAACTCGTTCCTCAGGTTTCTGTCTGTTCTGGAAAACTCCCAGCAAACCTCCAGCACACAGTGGTTGTTACAGGGGAACAGTTACACCCAGAAACCCCAGTGATAAACATGTTATAAAGTGCTGCTAAAAACCAAAACCAAACAACAAAGAGCTCAAGTAGGTCTGAGAGACGAGATGTTCCTGGTCTGGCTCCTGGGAGAGCCCAGGAGCTCCCCTGTGGTGTCCACGTAATACTGGAACTATGTATTGTACAGTTCTGACTTATTTATTGTCTAAAAAAATAAAACATTGCAGTTCTTAAATAGAAAAACGGGATCACCTGGTTTGGAGTTGCAGGCAGCGGGTCCCAGATGTTGCCCAATGAGCGCGTGTGGCTGCAGTCATCCCGTGCCCGGCGCTCCCGCCGCGTGTGCTCACGGGTCTCACCGTCAGCGTCTCCAGTTTTTAACTGTGCAGCGAGGGGAGTTTTAAACGTTCTCCCTCTCACACCGCCGTCATTCCTTCCCTTAGTGTACTTCTCTAAATCCAGCAAGGCAAATCACTCACCTCTCCTGGCCCCCTGCCCTTAGGGGCCACCGCAGCCTCCTCCTCCTCACACACGCAGGTCAGAAGAGCACCTACTTCAACATGCATCAGAACCGTTCTGGTGAGTTCACACTCCTCATGTTGACTCCATCCTAGTTCACACCAGCAAAGGGACTGCCCCGAGACACGACGGTCCTTCACGGCCACACAACGTCCTGCACTGGGAGCTGCTTCTCTCCCACCCCACGGCCCCAGTCACCCCTCCCAGCCCACCCCTGTGACCTCTCGCTGGCTCTGCCCCCCGCAGAAGCATCTCCCAGGACAGACGGGGCTCAGCACAGGGCCGATCCTGGCAGCTCTGGCCGAGCGATGCCAGGGGGTCATGGCGTGGGCTCGGTTCCCTTCCCAGCTCGTCCTGGCAGCCGGTGGAGCTCTGCCCTGGACACGTGTGACCAGCAGCAGCTCTGCTCCGAGCAGCCGCCTTCGCTGGTCCAGGACTGAAGCTCGACCTCAGGAAGTGGTAAAAATATCCCTGCAGTTAGATCAGTTGTGCCCATGTTAGATCAGAACGTGCCCGTGGCTGGCAGCTTTAGCTGTATTTCTGTCGGCACTCGGGCAGGCGGGGCCTAGAAGCCTTTGATGTCTCATTGCAGCTCCAAACGAACGCCTGGCCACCCTCTCCCTTCGCTAACTCGTTTCCTTGCAGCCGGCACCACTGGCTGCCCCAGGTTTAACTCGGGGGTGGACGCGTGCACCGGCAGTTCTCTCAGCTCCCTCGCCTGCGATTACAGGAAACTTTGTCTTCAGATGTTTAGTGGCCACCCTGCGTAGCACAAGCTGCTCAGATACTCCACAAACTGTGTCCGGTTCGGGCTCAGTTTGCACTGAATGATCTGGAGTTGTCCTCTACCTCTGTAATACAGATACGGTGCTGGCGTGACCATTGCTGCTACAGGAGGAGCTGCTGCCGTATCGTAGAGACCCTCTCCATGTCCCCACACGGGCAAAATTCACTCCTCATCGTCCCGGTTGACAGACCAGGACCCGCAGCACGGCAGAACGCTCCCTCCAGGGGGAAGTGGGGGATTCTCCTCTCCAGACTGAGCAATCTTACAGGTCGGGAGCCTCGTTTGGTTGAGGGTCCTTCTGTAACCCCTGGTTAAAAGGCAGGGGCCTCTACAGCAACATTTGTCCTGTTCCAAAATCAGGGGACTAAGGGGCTGCAGCAGGGAGCCCTGCTCGAGGAGAACAGGCACCAGGACCTACAAACGCGCACAGCCGGGGGATGACGGCAGTCACGGGCTCCCCGTTTGGTTCAGCAAATTGTTCGTGCGGGTTCAACTCGCCGTCTTCAAAGCCTGCTACGCGCCGACTGCCAGGGCTGCGGGGAGGACTGCCAGGCTGACGGGAGGGGAGAATCAAAGGGAACGGTTCGGGTGAGACATGACACGAAACAAGACAGAAAACCCCGCGACGGGAGCGTAGCCTTGTTGAAAGCGTACACGCAAAGGCAACTGAAAGCGTAATTACCCGGTGAGCCGGCTCCGAGCGCTTCAGAGAAGAGGCTCCATTTTGTTGCGTGCTCACCCGTCGCCGAGCAGACACAAACTCCCGCTCCCGAGCGCGCCGCGAAGCACAAACCTGCTCTGCTTATCGCGCTTCTCCCGGCGGCGGCCTGGTTCTCGGGGAAGGAGCTGCCGGCCCCGGAGACTGAGCTGCAACCTTTTAGCTAACCTGGGTTTGCCTTAGGATTTCTGGTTGGGTCCACACTCATCTAAGGAGGGGAGCGGGTAATCGGCACTACGCCCTGCACCGGCTGTGGGGAGAGAAACACAAGAGTCAGACACTTCGCTCTGCGCTCGGCAGGAAAACGGGTCCTTCCTGCATTCCTCACACACGTGGTGATGAGTTTTTAACATTTTATAAGCTACTTTCCCTCACCGTGGTTAGTCAGATTTGGCCAAGGTATAACATGGTGCTAAATGTTTAACCTGTCGTCCCCGTCCCCAAGAAAAGTTTGTTCCAGGATCCAGGTTCTTCTCTAGTGTCTCATTTTAAAAGCCACGTGGCCACAGAGCAGATACGTTAGACCAGATTCAAGGTTCACACGTCCCTCACATCTCTGCGCTATAGACATAGTCCAAAGCATCTCAGCACCACAACAGGCTTATGAATCAATCAAGATCTACTTTAATTTAAAACACAAGTGCAAAGGATTCACAACTACAGACGAGCAGGATTGGTTCAAATTAGAAATCTTCTCAAAGCCCTGCTCTTTTGCATTAAAAAAAAAAAAAAAGCAGTATCTGGAATACAGAAACATTTTACATCAAAAATTTTCCAGTGCAGCTGAGGAGCTAAATTAATTCATTTCAACCAACTTCATCAGCCCCAAACTTAGACATCCAGTCTCGGCAAACCACCTACGACCCCTCTCCTGGCCACGGGCAGAGGGGTATCAGAGACAGCGACGTCATCCTTCACAGAGACCAGTCACCCTCTGGAGATGTTCCTCTCACCTTGGTCTACAGAGCCAAGCTACGCGCCTCGCAGACTGGGTGCCCACCGTTTGATGGCTGGCATCAGTGCAGATGAATTCCATCCCAAATTACTTCAAGTAACAACAGTGGCTTCAATTTTGAAGCAGGATCTGTAACTGGAGTAAGTAGCAGAGTATAGAGAGGATTAACGTCTTCTGAAGAAAATGAGATGATGAGGTTAGTTTCTGAGACAGCAGGGCTGTCCCAACAATAACTTAACTTCCCATAAATTTGTATCTGGAGTTTCACAATAGGATCCCAGTCCCACATGTACGAGTATATTCTTGAGAGCTCACAACAATACACACCATTACTGTACAACGTTACACCCCGACCTAGGGCCCAGTTACCTTGACTATCTCACGGATCAGAAAGTGTATCATACAAAATACCTACATCTATTTCAAAATAACCAAAAGAGCTGTTTAAACAACCAGTAACCTTCTGGATGTATCGGCAAAGGGATGGTGGGAAGGGCATACTAACAGCGACACACGCCAACGGTTTCTCCCCACGGTCTGCGGGAGAGGGAGGCTCAACAGACCTCCTCCCGTGAGCACAAAAGTCTCTCCCGGGCTGTGCAGGACAGCTGGAATGTTCCATGCAGTCTCCTACAGCATCCCCAAAGCGCTACCCAACCATCGTCTCAGGGCAGCCTCTCTTTGGAGAAAGGGCTTGGAAAGAAAGGCGCCGGGAAACCAAACACGGGAACAGGCTTTCCCAGAGCCTCCGTCCCAGCCGGCACTGGAGATGTCGCATCTTGGGAAGTTTCAACCAAGATCCTGGTGGCAAGAGCAGCCGTCTTCAGAGAGTCCGTTCTGAGGCCTGTAACCCCCTCCAAAAGCTTCGGATGATGAAATGGATTCCAGGTTGACCACTAAACCACACGTATTCCTCAGTGGAAGAGCAGCGTGTCGATGCAAGAGAAGCCATTCAGGAACAAATACACATCACATCTGCTCCCTGGGAGAACAGGGACAGTTTTCTAGGTCCACATTTAACCGAAGGAAATTAAAATAATCTGTTAAAAAGTCTCAGAGGAAAAAAAAAAATTAAAAAAAAAATAAATCACCAAGTCTTTGTGCATTGTTTGAGAGTTTGAAGGGGCCTGAGCCCCAGAACGTACGTGTGAGTCCGCTCCAGTGTACAACTAAGGAGACAAAGATCACATTTCTACTTGGGAAACATTGTTCCAGTTCAGTAGTCAGCAGCCAAGGTTTGCAGGAACTCGCAGACATTCAGACACGCAACTCCAGACTCGGCGTTAAAATGCCATTCTTCGGAAGAGCGAGCCACAAGCCACGGAACACCTGCTTTATTCTTGAGACGTGCTTGGATCTAGGACCTATTGATTGTCTTCAGCAAAAGAGAAGCCACAAAAGACTGAGAATGCAAGGACAGGATTCACAGACATCCTCAAAGGGATCGCTGACGAGTTCTGAGCACCATTCACAGGACGAGACTGCCTGGTCTCTTGGTAGGTTGGGTTTTCAGTCAACGTTCCTCTCTCCGAGCACTCGCCCGGACGCACAGTCAGCAGGTGGAGGTGCGCTTCCTGTACTGCTGGATAAGGGGGACCAGGCACTCTGGAAGCCCTGTCTGGAGCAAAAAGGGGTGATCCAGAAGTTCTTGTGCCGTTGCTCTTTCTAGCGGATCCCGCGTCAACATCCTTTCCAAGAAGTCTCGCAGAACTGGGGAGGTCTGTGAAAAAGCAACCAACCAAGTCAACCCCGCAAAGGAAGCAGGCAACAGCTCATGCGACAGCTGGTTGCTGAGGTAGGTTTGGTTAAGAAGGACCCTGCACATTTCAGCTCTGTGACCCTTCCAGCCACGTTCACTTTGTTTCCCGTTTTGTTATTTAATCTTTTCTGCATTTCAGCTCCAAAACCCAACCGGATTCCTGCTGCCCAAGGCACACGCTTGGGTGGGAAGGGTCGATCAATAAAAAAAAAATCTGGCCACAGACTATGCAAAACGTCATTAAATAGGATTCCCAAATAGATTTTGAAAGCCTGGAAACCTGATGCTGCTGGTGTGACACGAAGGAGCTGCAGCGCAGCGTGCCGAGCAGCTGAACGACACCAGCAGCTCTGTCCTGTGGAAGATGCCTAAAAGCCTGTTGAGTTGCAAGACCCAAGAAGCACTTAAAGGCATTGCACATCTCTGGTGGTAATCCTCTGCAGCATTAAAATTGAATTTAAAATGAACCTGGGATATATTTATTTATTTTAATGCCGCTAATTGCATCCATTTTAGATTGGGGCATGTTCCCAGCTCTGGTTAACTTAGGAGTAGATCATGAAATACTGTTCACCCCGAGATACCACTTATTTCATGAGGGCTTTGAACGACTTCGCTGTGATTGCTGGAGGGAGAAGACACAACACAACCAAGTGCGAGTGCCAGGATCCATCCAGCCTTATCTCTCTGTCAGTAAATCTACTGATGCTTTAGAAAAGCAGTAGAGACTGTCCCAGCTGGTGTCCGTTTTCCCTGTTGCACTCAGTCCTGCAGGAGCTGAGCACAGTGAGTCATTAACTGTCGTCACACTGGATGTCATCTCTGGATCCAGAGCTGGTGCTGAGCTCCACTCAGCAGCAGGGAGATAGAATCATCAAGGTTGGAAGAGACCTCTAAGATTATCAAGTCCAACCCTCAACCCAACACTATCGTGACCGCTAGACCGTGTCCCAAAGTGTGACACCTGCATGTGTTTTGAACCCCTGCAGAGATGGTGACTCCACCAGTTCCCTGGGCAGCCCGTCCCAATGCTTGGCCAAGATGGGGGAGGATGGAGATCCAGAGGTCTGCTGGAAGCCAGTTTGCTTCCCAGGACAAAGTGGAGCAGAGCAAGACGGTGAACAGCTCTGGCTTTCACAGCCCGTGGCAGGGTCACCTCACCAAGCAAGCTGTGCAACCCAGACCACAACTGGCTTTACACCGCCTAAGGAGTGCGAGCATGGGGTCCACAGCGTCACCTTGAAGTTTTAATTAGTGTTGCAAAGGCAGCGAGGAAGGAGCAGCTGCTGGTGTTCCGATGTAGGCTGTTGGTCCAGCAGCCTGCTCTGCTCAATAATTCAGGTTCAGCAGCTGCAGATATTCTGATGAATCAGAACGCTGCAGAAGCTGTCTGGTCTCAGAGGCCTGGACTGGAACGAGCAGAGAACTGCTCTAAGCAGTGACTAAAAGGTAATCATTGTATTTCTTAGGTCACTGCTACTTGGTCATAAGAACCCATGGAGCTGAGTTCACCTTCAAAGCAGCAGCAGCGGCTCCACGAGCTGCTGTCCAGACGGGCTCTCCTGCTCTGTCCATAACGTGGCCTTTGCAGTCCTGAAAGCCACACAGCTGGAAACTCTCAAGAGCAAGGATCCTCCTGTCTACCTCCCTACAAGATGAGCTACTCTATCAACATCAGCAAGATGGCAGCTGTTGGGGCCACCTGGAGCAGCTCTGATTTACCTGATCAGGTTTTTGATTTGCAAGGTCAGCTTTATGCCCTGGTGACCTCACATAATTATTTCCCAAAGCAGCCACTAGCTGTCAGCAGCAGCTTGCATCCACTGAGGCACCAGGGCCAAAGAACTTCCCCAAGACACATGTCCCAGCAAGATCACTTTCACAGCCAGCTTTACCGGAACAGCTGATACGGATGTTTCCCCACGATAACCATCAGGTGTACAAGCGTTTGCCAGTGTGCTCACCCTGTGGAAGTTCTTCAGCTTGGGAGGAGGGCTGTCACGCAGTCTCTTCATTGCCTGCACTGGAGAATCACTGAAATAGGGAGGTTCTCCATCCACCATCTCTATCACCATGATCCCCAGAGACCAGATATCCACCTGTGGGAGACAATGTCACATCAATACACACAGTCCAGAGCAACAGGTCCTTGCTTTGCTGCCTTCACAAAGGCTACAACACCCCACCAGCGACAAACGGTGCCGAGAGAGTAAAGCACTAGCCCTCTAGGACTCCTTACCACCTCCTAACAAAGCCAGCTTTCCACCTAGGAGTGATGTTGCAACATGTAAAGGTCTGCAAGTAACTGCTTGTGCTACACCTGGTTGGTAAACACAGCTCATGAGTCTGCTGCCACCTGCTCGTAACTCCCGAGCTGCCATCTGCGCCTCTCCTCCCACTGGCTGATCCTTGCACGTCACGGCCCGCTCCTCGCTGCCGCAGATCCAAGCCTCTCCAAGCTCCGGGTATAAGAGCAGAGGAAGTTACACCCTGTTCCCAGAAGCAGAACCACCTGGTTTTCTGCTCTTTTGGGCAATATTGATAGCATCACAATCCAGTCTGGAGTCGTTGGTGTATTTATGTCTTAAACAGGTTCTAGAGGCTCTTTGGAGAAAAGCCAATAGTTATTTTCCTGTCGCGCTTCAGAACATTATTTCCTACCTCCTGTGACCCCAGGGAGCTGGTCTCTTACCTCAGTAGCGTACGGAATCCTTGCAATAACTTCTGGAGCCATCCAGTAGGGAGTACCTACTAGGGACTTTCTTTTAGGGACATCTTTACTGATCTGAGCACAGAAGCCAAAATCTGAGAGTTTGACCTGTACAGAGAGAAAAACAACCAACCTTAGAAATCTTCTTTAAACAACGTGGAGGGGAAAAACAAGGACAAAGAAGGGAGTGAGAGGATGAGGTACAAACGAGATGGCGAACAGAGAGGAAATGAGGCGACGGACTCAGGCTGGAGCAGCAGCAGACAGGAGACACTTGAGGAAACCAACCCTTCCATCCAGCGTCAGAAGAATGGAGTCGCTCTTAATGTCTCGGTGAATGACCCCCTGAGAGTGGAGGTAGGACAGAGCCTGCAGCACCGACTCACACACTGTTGCAATCTGCTCCTCATTTAGCCTGAAATTAAAGACAGAGGAGTTTAATTATTGCACGGGGCCAGGGATGGTTCCCACCCCAGGTCCTCTTTGAAGGCACGGCGCAATCTTGAAGCTGCACTGCAGATACGTGTTTTGGTCCCTCACGGCCGTTACTGTCTCACTTCTACTGTTCTTTTGCCGTTGAAAACATTTTTGCCTGGTGGTTAGTGACTTCAGGTTTTCCTGAGCCTAATACAGAGGAACGGCCTTTAAAATCCTGTCTCTACATCCATTCTGCAAGCTGCTGTTTCAAGCAGTTCTGACAGGCAAGGAGGCTGCGTCCTCGTGCCGAGGTGCTGCAGTGACTGTGGAGGAAGCTTTTTTTTTTTTAGCAAATACAGTAAAGCGATTGCTCACAGGCTTATTGTGCAACCTGAACCAGAAAGCATCTAAACAGGTAACGTGGTGGCAAATACAGGAGCCCTTCAGAGGTTTCATGCAGCTGGACGCTTTGGATGCTGTCCTACCCAACTAACGGTAGCACCGGTTACACGTAGGGAAGACACTCGGGAATTTTCCCGCTCTCACTGAGAATGAGCACCAAGAACCTTGTCTTGAGAAGCTCTTGCTGGCTGGAATACCCACACAAGAACTTTCATGTGCAAAAAACATGTAGATGTGGCACTCTGGGATGTGGTTTAGTGCTCATGGCAGTGTTGGGTTGATGGTTGGACTTGATGGTCTTAGAGGCCTCTTCCAACCTTAAGGATTCTATGATCGAGTATAATGAAAATGGTGGAAGTGAAAATGATCTGCTGTGCCAGGGACAGTGGCAGCCTTCTCTGCACATTTATACAGAGCAGCTGAGTATTTCAAAGAATAGCTGAAGGACCCGATTTGAGTACTTTTGATTTTCAGCCTACCTCTAGCAGTTGTTTCTGCCAACTCTCAGTTGAGGGCGTAGAAATGATACCTCCTCAAATCCAGGTCTGCAAGTAAGGCTGAGGAGGAGCATGCTCAGAAGGCAGAACTGTGCTGAGGGTACCTCCTAAATACACACGAGCGATTTCTACACGTTGATACAAGAGGCTGCACCATCAGCCAGGAAATCTACACTCCCCTTGCTTGGTTGGTATCCACACCTTGCTCTACCAAACTGACCCTCTGACCAGGACAACTACGTGTTGTGGCTGCTCTGTGCCATGCTGGTGGCAAATCTATCTGAAGGATGGCAAGGGGGCTCCTTTGGCCTTATGATTTAACCCGTGAACGGAGAGGGGCAAAAGCCAACTGTGGGACCTCCCCGTACAGACCCTACCCTCTCTAGAAACGGTGCTTTTCATTTCATAGTGCTCAAGCTGTAAGAAAAGCTGACCCAGCTCTGAGCTCCACGGACCCAGCAGATACCAAGAGGTGCACTTCCAGCTTGTCACATAGGGAATTTCAGTCCAGTTTCAGTCAAGTGACTGCACAGGGTAAAACAGATTACTAGAGGATTACCTCACTTCTGGAGATGCAAACAAGTTATCACCTTCAGCAAGTGTTTAATGAGTGGAGTGAGGGTATTTTCCTCCCTGTGAAAATCTGATAAAGGCTCGCAGCTCGCTTCTGATGCTGTTGTGGTTATAGCAGATCCTGTTTCCACCATGTGGAAAAACAAGCCTGCGTTAAAAGGTCCAAAGGAAGGCTTCATAAAATAACTCACATCTCAGCTGGGGTCCCACAGTGGAATTCATCTCACGGGGGGGATATAAACTACACAGACCCTTCATAAGCCTCTCCAGAACACTGGGGGTTAACCTGTAGTTCCAATAGCAGGTAAGAGCCACAAGAGTTTCACCAGCTCTGCAATGCTGTAACTCAGCACCCTTCAGGACCCTTCTTTTTGCTGTCCAGGAGCAAGTACATGGCTTACGGTGAAACCTTGGTCTTCAGAGCCCGAGAGGTGCTCTGAGCTCAATGCTGGAGGGCCTGGCCAGTGACGTGTCTCCAAGACACTCCTTACCGGTGGGGCTGTGGGGGCTGCAGAGGACAATGTGCTTTTTTATGGGTAAGACTCGATCATCAGAACAGCATCACCAGAACACCTTGTGAGTGGCCCTCCAGAGGCAGTTTGAGAACAACTTCTTTGCCCTCCAGAAATGCTTTGGGCATTCATGAAGTGGTGTGGACAAGAAAGGAAATTTAGGAGAGTGTCCAGTAGTTGCTATCTTTAGGCGATGAAATTTGGGAAGGAGTCCAGATCTCAGGGCTCTGCTGCACTCCTCCAGAGGGGTTAGCCACGAATTCAACCTCACTAAGGTTGCACCACTCAAAACTATTTCCTCGTGCTCTTTAATGCTTGCTCATTGAGCTTCCTGGCCAGAATTCAACAGATTCGGTAAACAATACTTTTTATGAGGACTGTGTTTTACAGGGAAGGTCATCAAGCAGATGAAGGTGGGTATCCAAGGGATCAGTACTGTATTATTGCATACTTCCAATGGATGACCGTTAGAAAATGTGATAGTTTCTGGGCACTGCAAACACAAGACCTCTGAGGGAAACTCTTCTTCCCAGAAATCTCCACTCTGCTGCTCTTGCCCATCAGGCAGGAACACAAGCATTGACGTTTCAGGTTGTGCTTCGTACCTGATCTGAGACACAATGTCTGTGAGGGCTCCTCCCTGCAGGAACTCCATCAGCACCCACAGCTCCTCTCCCACGAGATAGCTCTTGTACATCTCCACTACGTTGACGTGTTGATAGTCCCTCATTATCACCACCTGCAAAAACATAGTGGACAATTGGCCACCACAAAATCACTAACGCCCTTTACTCTTACCCTGGTGGGTAAGCGTGCACAGCCCTATGATACAACGCTGTAGCCTCCATCCCTCCAGTCATTTTTCTTCTTGTACTAGCATGATTCTATTAGAAGGAAGATATCTCCTGCTCTTCCCTTCTTTTGACCACACTGCCTGTTACCATGGCTTGATGGTGGACAGCAGAACCCCAGCTCTCATCACTCTACTCACCTCATTGAAGAGGAGCTCCCGGCGCTGCTGCTTCCTCAGGTCCATCATCTTCACTGCCACTTGCCGCCCCGAGTGCTTCTCTCGAGCAATACAGACAATACCTGTGGAGCCTTCACCAATCTTTACATAGTTCTCCAGCATAGTCCGGGGATCTCCCTGGTCCACAACCATCCTCAGGGCAGCTTTGAACTGCTCATGAGTCACAACCACCGGGTCCTCGCCAGCCAGCTGCCCTTTCACAGAAGAGTCCTGGGGAAGGTGAAGGTTGCTAGAACTAGTCTGGGTCTGCCGGTTCCTGGGAGACCCTGCCGGTGAGGGCCTCCCTGGTGGCACCGCAACAGCCTTCTCCATGGTTGGTGACTTCTGCGGGGTCCCAGCTTCAGAAATCATCCTGGGGAAATCAGACGCTGGCTGATCCGATGGAAGGGACTGGGCTTTGGCTGCAGGGCTGCACGGTGAGCCCCACTGCTGGGGCCTGAAGAAAGCATTAGGCTTTGAGAAGAACAAATGAGAAAGAAAGAAAAAGTGCTGGTTAGATTAACAAGAGGAAGGAGGCGCCAGGGATCAGTTGGTGTTACTCTACTCTGGCCTAGTACGTTTTGGAGCGGACTGGAGTCAGGACCTCTCGGTTCTCCTCTCCAGGTCTGCCCAATGCACGCTGCATGACGAGGGGAAGGCACATGGGTGCAGCTTCTCCAGAGTCAGTTACAGGATGGGCGCTGTGCTTTAGGGACCTCCAGACTGAGGCAGTTTAAAAGGGACCCTATAAAGCACGTTATAAAATGTGCACGTTTTAAAAAAAAACCCCACCAAACTCCAAAACCCACAGAAAAAACCCCAGCTGCTAGAAAGCCTTCCAGCCTCACCACCAAAACTCAGGGGCAACCTGTGTTGCAGAGAGTTTGAAAATCCTTTATCCCTCTGTGCCTCTGATCTTCCTATATATAAAAGGAAAGAGGATTCGTGCCAAAGCTGTAAATCACTTTGATGTCTTGGCCTAATTCCCTCTGGGTAATTACGCTCTGCCTGCTGAAAACTCTCTCTGCACTTCCCAGCGGTACCTGCAGAGCGTTCCTGTCCATCACACACCGAATCGGTGCCCTGCTTTGGACAAAGCACCATGGCCCAGGACAGCTGTGGGCGGCCAGCGAGAGACTTCAGCTGCCCGGAGCCAGCGGCCCCCTCGCCACCTCCCTGGCTCAGAACCGACCCACGATGAATTTGGATGAGCAGCGCTTTCCCGAAGCGCTTGAGGCTCTCGGGGACCTCCCACTCAAGTCCCGAGTGGGCCCAGCCCTGTGTAGTTTATGGATCTAGTGAGATCACAGCCTGTGGGAACGTGGCTTCAGGACACACATTCCCGTGCACAGGTCTCCCAGGAAGGATAAATCTTGAAGTGCTAATACTCACCCTGGAAACGCTGACTAATTAAAACTCAACACCGTCTAGCAGGTTAGGGATAAAATACATTACATAATTGGTTCTATGTAAAATAATAGTGGATCTGACAAAGTAGCTACTTCAGAAAGAGCAATCTAATCATTCATATTAGAGGGCAAAATAAAAACTTCAAAGCAACGCTTTTTTTTTCTCTCTCTCAATTCAGACAGGCTATTAATAAAGTTAATAATATGGGTACGGGAACTGAAAACTGCCAGTAGAGAAATTTTTAAAAGAGCACTCGTTTTCTCTGTCTCCGAGAGAATGGAATAGTGTAGAATTTAATTCCAGGCACTTTGGGTTTTAAGCAAGGGGTTTTGTCAGCAGTGAGATCTGCAGCAGCCTGGCAGAGGCATGGCTCGTTGGCCCGCACCCCGACCGAGTAGCTCCTGCCGTGGGGCCGCGCGGACACCGACCGCCTGTCAGAAGTTTCTTCCTCCTCATTTACCAGCTCCACCCCTGCACTCCTGTAGAGACAAGCTCATGGCAACCAAGCATTGATTTCCCAACTCTTGTTTTGTCTCAAGAGAGAGGAGGGGAAAAAAAAAGAAAGAAAAAAAAAAAGGTTTTATGTAACCTGGAGCACGCAAAAGGGCACACAACGTGCACGCAAGCCCACACACGTTCGTCCAACCACACATCAGTGGGGTTTCCTGCTCCGGTAATCTGACAGCCCCGACACACACGTTTTCAGTCTCTGCGCATTTTGAGGTGTCACTGGTTCTCCCACTCCTTCCCCATGTTGCATCAAAAGAGGAGAGTGCTTGACCTTGACCTTCCCATGGTGACTATAGGGCAGCCTCTCAAGGCACCTGCCCCTATTCAGCCAGTTCTGCCCCCTTTCCATTTCACTGCAATTATGCATTTCTTCCACACCACAATTCTGAGGGAGACCAAGTTTTCAGTCATCGGAGGCTCTCAAGAGCAGCTTAGATAAAGGAGGACCAGCGATGGTGCAGGTCCTTCACTGGAGCAGGGAGATGACTAGATAACATCAAGGTCTTTCCTGCTCCTCTCACAAGCAGCTCCATCTCAAGCACACCCAAACGCACACCCCGTTTGACCGGTAACCTCCACTCCTCCTTGTGAAGGTGCTGGGGCTTGGCAAGGACGCTCTTGCTAGAGAAGGAAGAGGTGGCCAGTTCTCCTAAGCTGGTCAGGGACAGGCCTCCAGCCAGCGTCAGAGACAGCGGCAGGTGTAGTTTGTGCCACACAAGAACCACATTCCTTTAAAATCCCGCTCCCTCGGAAGGGGAATCCGCAGGGAGAAGGCTGTCAGAAAGCCTTGAGCCTGATCCTTATGCAAACTCCTACAAGCCGGCTCGGAGAGAGCCCCACCCCACCACGCACTTTAGAACAGTCAGTTTTGCTGGGTCAGTGGTTCCCGTCATCCTCCTCCGAGCTCGGGCACTCCACGCCTGCTAGAAATGAGCCTGGCCCAGCACCAGCACGGCCTTGGAACCCACCGATCAGCTGCGTGCGGACAACGAGCGCTGGGCTAGGCTGGGATGAGGTAGAAGCTGTGGCTCCAGGGCTACGTTTCCTATCTAGTAAGAGGAACCAGCATTTCTCTCCCAGTTTACTAAGGAGTGAGTCATTCATTCAGGATAGATTTCCTGGGGGAGACAGAGCGATGAGCTGTCCCTCCTCACCAAAAGCCAGCAGGCAGGTCTCCTCTGCCAGAACAGCGGGTGCTGCTGGGAGCAGTCCTGTTGTAGGCAGGCTGGCAGATGCAGCCATCACCAACAAGCTCTCGGAGGTACCTCTGTTTAGCACGGGCAAAAGAATACATTACTAATGTTAATTATGGCAACTCCCCAAGTGGCAACAGCGCACTTAGGCTCGTGTAACGGCATTTCAGTTACACCTTTACTACTACAGGAGGGCAAAAATGAGTAAGTTCCCTGCCAGCCTACACTGCTGCAAGCACAGCTCCGCTAGCAAGCCCTTCTCGTGGAGATCTGGCTGCCATTCCGAGCTACGCCGAGCAGTATATTCTGTGAAGCTTAGGCAGAACTACACGTTCCCCCTATCCAGGACTATTTGGATTCCAGCATTAATCATAACAATAACAGATGGCTGCATGATGTTTGCAATTAGAATTGTTCAGCTGCCTAAGTAACCTCTGGAGCTGTGAAGTCCCACCTCGCACCCCCTCCAAAATCTGAATAACTCTACCTTTATCTGCAGGGAAGGGCCTGACTTGTTGGAGCCGCCGGAGGAGGGGAACACACTGCGCAGCAGCCTCCTCTTCAAGCTGTTCTCCCTTGATTTGGAGCTAGGGCTGCCCTCCCCGGAGGGCCTGGAGTTTGCTTGTCGGACGAGACAAGGCTGAGGCCAGCACTCTTCCGAGCTCTTTTTTCCCATCTTCTCACTCTCCCCCGGTAGAGTTGGCATGTGCTGCAAACCAGAGGCGCGCTGGAGGCAGCTGCCGTCAGCACCCTGGAACTCCGAAGGCCCGAGGGACTGTGCTTTCGTTACCATACCGTTGGGATGAGACTGGCCTTCCAATCGGGGTTTGTAATCCGGCCACATCGTCTGCCTCCGGGTCACCTTGGTCCCACCGTTGCAATTGAGGTAGTTTCCGTACTTGTCTGCCCAGTCTGCTTCAGGACTCTGAAGGTACATGTCTGGGGGCCTGTCCTCCCCCAGGAGCCCGAGGGACTGTGCTCTTCTCCTGCTGGTGGGGCTCCTTCCCCTCAGGGTGTTTGAACTGATGGCAGAAAGCTTCTGGATGTCGTTGAGTATCCCGGAGATATAACCTTCCACTTCCACAGTGCTGCCCCTCACCACGGTCTGTGAAACACAGGGAAGGGGAAAAAAAGGGGGGAAAACGTTAGAGCTGTAACAATGGAGGCTCAGTTTACCTTGGCAAAGATTGGATTTCATTGGTCTAGCTAAAGAAGACTCAAGGAATTTAGGAAAAAGGAGAAATTCTTCTTTCCGTCCTTTTTTCACTGCCCTTTACTGAGGGGGAAACCAAAAGGCATCGCTGGGCTGCACCCGTCTGCCAGGGCAGCAGAGCTTTCAGCTAGAACAGCAAATTCTGCTGCTGCAGTCACACTATAAAGGACGACATTAGAGCAAAACCAGGATGTTTTTGGCACTCCTGACTCCCATGCTGAAATTCTGCTGCACCACATCACCAACTCAGGCTCAACAAGCTCCGGAGAACAGCAGTTCTCAGAAGAAGTCCGGGCATGCCGTAAGCTCCATCTGCAAACATCACCTTGCTGTTCCAACACAAGGTTCATCTCTCTCCTGCAGCACGCTCGGTAGCATTGTCACCAGCCTCCCTTGGTCCCGTTTTTGCTAATGCCTCTTAATTCTGACCAGTGGTGGCCACACTGTTCCAGCACCGCATCCCTGCTCTGTCCTGCCAAGCTATTACAATTAAATTGATGAACAAAGGGTCACAACGGCGCGCAACTGCCTGGTAAGCAAACGATGAAGAACAAGGCTTCCATCCAAGCACGCAACAGCACTATACAAGTAGGACACTTGAAGCTGTCGGTGTATTATGTAGTGCTCTACCTTGTTTATTCTGGAACTGAAAAGCTTACAGAAGCTTTTTTAATGCTGGGAACCAAAACGTTTCATTTCTTCACAGAAACTCACAGCATAGGATCACTCCTACACTTTCATGAATCTCTGCCGGAGGAAAGTCCTTCCCTGGAGTGATGGCAATCTCCTGTTTGCTAACTGAACTCCAGGGATCTTCTAAAGATGCTGAATTAATTACACCCAGCCTAATACCTAGCTGGTGCAAAACGGCAGCCCCAGTCACTTCAGCAGAATGCCACCGCCGCGCACAAAATGAGCGCTCGCTTTGCTCCACGTCTGAGAATGGAAGGCAGAGCAGAAGGTTTTGTCAAACAAGGTGAAGAAAGGACAATGCAACTCATACCGCTGCGCACAGAGCGTCACCGGCAGCGAGGAATTCTGCTCCTCAGTCCTAGTGTAGCAACGTACCCTCACCACATCCATGCCCCTTCCTCCATGGCCCCAGCTGCTGCCAGCTCAACGACGTGCTGGGGACATGGAGGCCACCAAGTGTTTCCATTGCTTTAGGGAAGAAAATACTAAAGGTAAAGGGTCAGAAACCCAGCTTCAGGAATCTGTCGGTCTGTCTGTCCTAACACAGCCATTGGAAAGGCCAGACGTACCAGATTATCCCAGGAAATTAAGAGCACTAGTTGATGAATGAGTTGGAGCAGGGACAGACGTGTTACGCACACCCCCAGGTCACAGGGCACTCAGCAGGATGCCTCCACACCCTCGCTCATGCTTGCACAGGCAGGTAGGAGAGAAAGAGGCCCTCCTCCAGTGCTCACCGGGGCCTCAATGCTTCTGCAAAGCTGGGAAAAAGAGTAACTCAAAATAAAGTTGGAAGGAATCCCAAGAGGCCAGCCAATCCAAAGTGGATGGGCAAAAGTCATTCCAGAAAGAGTTGTATCTAACGATACGGTAGGTCGTAACTTACTGACCAAAATGTGGAAATTAGAGTTTTAAATAGAAAAGTGACTCTTTGCAAGCTACACACGGTATAGGTCAAAAAAAGGAAAAGCTGTGATAGCTGAGGCCTGGACTCTGTGTATAAGGGCTTGGTCTAATAGGGCCAATTAGCACTTAAAAAAAAATAAATCTTACTATTGATTGGTATCATTGAACAGGAATTTGTTCAAATGGAGTTTGCCAGAAATAATCAACTACATGATGCAATCTAAGAGAGCATTTGCACTTTTACTGCTGGGCAAAAACAAAAACAGTGTTAGGAGAAGATTCTTCCCTAGTTTTTAAAGGCTGTCGGGTGTTCTGTCCTTGTTCTCCTAAAGATTTTTCACCTCCTTTCAGCTTTTACCACCTACAGGTTTAATAAGTCACACACGACAGCATTGACCAGTGTTAGACTCAGGACAGACTCCAGTAAATCTCTCCGTGCACGTTCCCATTCTGACAGCGATGCCTCACGTTATCCTTTTGAGTATACCTTTCGTAATGCTTGAGGAAACTTGCTCCGTGTGCTCTGGGAATGCCTGGGTCATGTCAAGAGCACAACTGAAGTCCCGATACAGGAGAGAGCTTTCATTTCTCCGCGACCCCAGACCCGATACCCCGTGACTGACAGAAGTTGGGTGGCTTGACATGATTTGTTCTTGATAAATCCGTGCTGGCTGGCAGCTATTAGCCTGCTATCTCCTAGGAAGTGCTTGCAAATAGATTACTTGCTTATTTGTTCCAGCCTCTTTCTGGGAATTGAAATTATTCTGACTGATCTGCAATTCCTTGAATTTCATTAGGCCCAGCTGACTTGAAAATATGTAACTTATCTAAGAAGTCTGCTTTCAGTTTGTGTTCTGGTCTTACTCTAGCCTGCGTTCTCATCCCTTCCTGCTCATGTTAATTGTGTCAGCCCGCTGATCGCAGTTAACCTTTTCAATAAAGGCTGAAGAAAAATCATTAAACATTTAAGAATCCTCAGTGTCATCTGTTATTAACTTTCTCCCAAAATGAGCAGTGAACAAATTCTTTCCTTCATCCTCCTTCTCCTCCCCCATGTACTTATGATGTCTCCTTGGTGCCCTTTATGTTCTTTGAGAATAACATCTCTTTTTTGTGCCTTGGCCTTCCAGTTTTGTTCCTACATAAATTTCTGTTCTGTTTGCCCTTTATAACTTGACCTAGTTTCCACCCTTCTGAGCAATCCTCCTGCAGTTTAAGCTCATTAGAGAGCTCCTGATCTAACCAAGTTGGTCTCTTATTACACATTTTCTCTCTTCTCTGGATTCTGGTCCTATCTCCTGCTACATTTTGAACCTCAAAGCACCTTCAGGACACCATAAACCAGAAGGCAACACCTTCTCCCTTTTTCTTTTACCTGCTCTTCCTGAACAAGTTTTTCCTTTCTAAACCAGCATTCCGCTCAAAGATCCCGATGGCCCATTTAAATTGCAGGTTTGATTTTGTATTAATACTCACATTGTACTAAAACGCAGCCCCATTTAGTCCCCGTGTTTTAAGCATCTTTACACAAAAAGCTAAATATATTCATCGGATGGACAACTATCCTCTTTTATGTCCCTCCTAAAATCCAAGTGGCAACATCTCTATTTTACAACTTACTTTTCAGTTTTTAGGCCCCTGTAGGGCTTTTTAAACTGGGAACAAAAGCTTCCCACAAGGTAGCAAGACTTTAAACACAATAACTCTTGTCACCACTTTTCGTTTCCTTTTCCAAGGGGTCATCATGAATCTGCCTCTCTTCACACAGCAGGTCCCTGCAGTCACTTATGAACACACCTTCTCCAGATGCCATTATCAACGGCCATCTGAATTCATGCACCTACGAGGAGCAGGAACTGGTTTGTCCTTACTGAAGGACTTGCTTTAAGGACGTTCTCCTCTTTACTAGGTCCCACTGTCTGTAAAAACGCTGGTTTATAAACCCTTTTCACCTAAACCCCGGTTCAGTCCAGCTCCCTGTTGTCTCTCGTTCACTCCACCATCCATGAGCAGCAAGCTAGTGCCACCCAGCTCTCTTCCCACTCAGGCTTCCCTGTCAACTTAATTACCAGCCAAATTTGCTCACCCACGAGAATGACGAACTTGCTAGAACAGGTCATTCCATGAATTCTCCTCTTCGCTTCCCTGTACAACAGCTGAACGCGTCCTAGGCCCTGTCAGCCACCACAGGAGCTTTCACAGGTCCTTGGTGTAGTGACAGGCAGCCAGCTGGTTGTTTGAACACATACAGGGCAATGGAAACACCACCTCAACTTGTGCTTCCAAGGAACAGGAAAGCCCAGGGAACAGGATCTTCCTCTCTTACCTTCATAGGCTGGAGCTGCATCCTCGTGATCCTCGAAGGGTCTACCACTGGCTTGGGACGTCTCAGCGTGTCGAGGATATTCTGCCATTGTGGCGGCAGGCCAACAAATTTGCCCTCTTTTGGGTCAAATGACGTGTGGACACGGTGCTCGAAGTTCTGCGGAGCCGAGATCTCCGGGCGTTTCTTCTTCTTCTTGCGGAACATGATGCCTGAATTGGAGAAGGCAATGCCATCAGTGCTCTCATAGGTCTAGGTCTGATATGCCCAGTCAGTAATATCACAGATCAATTATATTAATTAACTACATTGTATTAAGAACATTCTCCAGTGACAAGCACTTTAACACGAGTGTTGATTACCTGCTTCTAGAGATGAGGAAATAGAGGCAACCACAAAGCATAAGGTTTTAAATATACGTAAGAGAGAGATATTTCTATCTTACAGGCTTGTACCAAGGTGAAATGGTTTTGGAGTCCAGCCACTTAGACAGCATTGATTTGACTACAAGTCTGGAACGAAGGGTGGTTATGAACAGCGCTCAGGTTGTCTTCTCACTGGTTACTCCAAGTTAGTAACATACATTCGATGCCCACTTAAATACAACAGAATTATTGCCAAAGAAAGAGCTGCCCAAGATTGATTTTTGGATCTCAGTTTTTCTAGCTTAGACAGAGGCCTTGGGAGAGAGAGAGGAGGTGGTAGGTGGAAGCCAAACTCTGTCAGCAGGTAGCTGAAGAAGCTAAAATTAAAAACTAAGATTCCTTTCCCTTGGGGGCTGAGAGAGACAGTTTGTGTGAACAGCCATTGCAACTGCAACAAGCCGGCACCAGCTAAGACTTAAATATACCCAGACACAAGAGATACTCACCATCTGAATTTAGACATTATAGCCAAAAAAACAAACGCAGATAGATAGAAAGGCAAAAGTTTCAGACCTTTTCGAAATTGGGAAGATATGATAGAAAAGGAAGAACCAGAGCTCCACACACACAGAGGTAAGAACGCTTGAGTAACTGGAGGACTGTGGTGGAGGGACACAACCTCTTCACAAAAGACAGGGAAGATGGGGTAGGGGGGAAGCCGCTCTTTCCATGAAGAAACAGCTGAGAGGTAGGGAGATTTTCTATGGAGAGCCAGGCTTCTCACAGGGCAGAGTGGTGGGGGTCTGGGAGACAATAAGCATAAATCAAACCAAGCGAGGTCCTGACTGGATAGAAGGAAGAACTTTTCCGTGACCAGCAGAGCCCAGCACTGGAGCAGGTTGCCCAGACTGGCTGTGCAGCCTCCATCCTTGGAGGTTTTCAGAAGTTTGCTCTTGAAGGCAAAGCCCTGAGCAACCTGATCTGACCAGGAGCTCATCAGCTCCTTTCCAAGATGCTTTCTGTCAATGCACAGGATGAACCACACAATGAGAGACAAGACAAAACAGAGACCAGTCCCAAAACATTTCAGGCAGGTCAGTTCTAAAGCTCTCTAGATTGGGAAAAAGCTGTACAGGTTTCTTGAAAGTAATTAAGATCCACCAGTAGAAAAGAGACGTTTATATGCTCTTCCCTTTCCACTGACAACTTCAATATTAGCATATTTCTCTGATGGATCCTGCTTAAAGCAATGAACAGTAGAGGATTTTTGCCACGTAACCTTCAACTCTGTGGTGATCCCTCTTCCCCTGCACAGGACCTCAGCCCCCAGCTATTTGTGCTGCATAAACATTTACAAGGGTCAGAGACACAGCACACACACAGAGATAACACGTTGTGGTGTAGACATGAAGACACTTCTAGAGGACACTGGTCCAAGACCAGCACACCTCCTGTGTTTTTTTTCCCCACAGTGAAATATATGTCAAACATTTCCCAGGTTGTTCCACTTAAAACTTGTTCAGGGAGCAAAGTGCAGCCACCAGGTGAACATCAACTTTGCTTCCTATCGCTGGACTGAGATCCTGAAACTGCATCCCCGCTGGTTTAAAATCTGGTTACCAGGATCCCGTAGTCGCTGGGACAGGAAGTGTTTGTAAGTCGCAGGAGGATCTTTACACCAACCATGCAACCCAGCCTTGGCGAAACACAGACTTCACCCGCTGACAACGTCCATCGCAATACTGCGTCCACAAGCCTGCTAAAGATACCTCACAGTTGAAAAAGAAAGCAAAAGGTTAGATGACTAAAAGAAACCACTCACAGAAGAGGCTGGAAACAATTGCCATGCCTAGAAGAGGTTTCGCAGCCGGAATAATCTTTGCTTAGAAGACGTTCCAATGAAAACCCAAATACATCTTAATGGAGAGCTTATGGGAAGGGCGTCTGTGCTCCAGGTCTGTATTGCAACTACTCAAACACCGTGATTCATCTCTAAGGCCCCGTAGGTGCTGCATATTAACTAATAACCAAGCCTAAAGTCATAGGGCAATTCTTTAAGGAAAAAAAAAAAACCCAACAAAAAAGCGCAGACAGTCCTGGAAAGGAAAGATATTCTAATAGCTCATGGTGTTAGTCCTGTACAGACCAAGAGCTGGTGCTACTGAGGAGCTGTCTCAGCCGCCAAGGAAAGCGGGAGGTTATCTGTAGTGATGTATCAGGCCGTTTGGTTCTGGATCGTTGACTACACGTCAGTCATGACAGCTACTTGATCCACCAGAATGGGGCCATTTCCAGACTGAGCGATGCTGCTGCTTCAGCCAGGATCTTTCCTGCTCCTGCTCCTACTCCCCGCAGCTTCGTTCCTCATCTCATCCTCACTACGAGAAGATATTCAGGGCAAAGCACATGGTGTCTTTTGAGTTTGCTCTTTACCTGTTTCAGGTGGCAAGGGGTCCTGTAAAACATGGTGTTCCAAACACCACGGTCACTAGCAATTAGCATCAACTGTTTCCTGAACATAGAATCATAGAACGTGAGGGGTTGGAAGCGACCTCTGGAGATCATTGAGTCCAACCCCCCTGCCAAGCAGGACCAGAGAATCTAGGGCAGGTCACACAGGAACGCATCCAGGCGGGTCTTGAATGTCTCCAGAGAAGGAGACTCCACAACCTCTCTGGGGAGCCCCTTCCAGTGCTCTGTCATCCTCACAGTCAAGAAGTTCCTCCTCATGTTGAGGTGGAACTTCCTGTGCTCTCGCTTGCATCCCTTGCCCCTTGTCCTGTCGCAGGGCACAAGTGACAAGAGGTTGCCCCTTTCTTCTTGACCCCCAGCCCTCATCTATTGATCCCCATTCATTAGATCCCCTCTCAGTCTTCTCTTCTCCAGACTAACCAGCCCCAGGTCTCTCAACATTTCAATTGTTTCCCCATAAGGAGAAATTATTCCAGCTAAACTACCTCAAAATGCAAATTTTGAAAGCCAGGCTGATATTTTGGCCCCAAACAGGACTGCGGCTCTGTGCCAGCATCTCAGTTCGCATAAGCATCAACACCACACTTGCGTGTTTGACATTAAATCCCTCTACCTGCCAACCAACACCTGGCCCACACTTAGATCTCACACATGAAAGCACGCTTCCTAAACCCGCAAGGCAGCACCTACCAAGTTCATGGTCAATTTTAAGGTGACTGGCTGGCACGGCCTGCATCAACCTTATTGGCTTCTAATAGACCTCTTAAACACAACAAAATGTAATCAACCCCAAGCACGACGTTCCCCTGGGCACCCAGCGACATTTGCTTTCTACGGTCAGCATCACTCTTCGATTATCAAGACATTGCTGTATCAGACAGGTGGTTTCAAGGCACGCTGCATTAAATCGAATTAAATTCATACACTAAAAATAGTTCTCTGAAACCCGCTGGATTGTAAGAGTCCGGGTGGGTTTTGCATTGCAGCGAGCAGGTCTGTATTTAGCCAGGCTCCTTTCACTTTGTGCTTTTCACACGAGAGATATTTGCTCGTATTTCCAATACCCAGCTAAAGATTGTTTAAATAAAATACATAAAACAGGCCTTTTCTAATCCAGAAAAAGAAATTCATCAGGACATTTTATGCATATAAGATTTGGTAAAGCAAGCTAAACCTGCATTTAAACACAGACAGCATCCCCTTCATACAATAATACAAATACTGTGACACTGATTTTATAATGATCTACTAGACTTTAGTCTTTCATTCATTGCTGACAACTGTACTGTAAGAAATGTCACAAACATAAATAATAAAAGTCACTACCACGAGACAAAAGCAGTCGGAGATGGAAATTCTCTCAGCGATCCATTCCTGCTGCCTGGGAAACCAACGTTAGGTTTTTCAACTCCAGATAGAGCTGTTCCTAGATGATACAGTTCCAAAAGCTGTCACATCTGCCAGTGAGCATGAGAGAAAAAAATCCCACAGCCAGCAGATCCAGAGCAGGGGGAGGGATCGACCGGGAAGGAGGGGCGAGAAGAGAGAAGGGTCAGGCTCAGATGAGAGGAAGGGGTGGGAAGATTGAGGATGGAAGAGAGAGAGAGAGGGGAATGGGAGTTGGGAAGGGAGAGAGGGACGGCTGGGAGACGGGCAACCCGAGCAGAAAAGAATCAGCCCCGCTGGGAAAAGAAGTAGATGAGCATTATCAGGAATGGCTGGCGAGGACAGGCGAGTCCAGAGAGCCACGCGAAGCGGCAGCGAGCACTGGCCGACCACCTGGCCGCCCTCCGCCCCTGCACGTACCATCCATGCTCCAGCAGCCTTGATGCGCTGCCTCCCGCCCGCACGCCCCTCCGCTCACACGCGCCCTTGGTGACAGCACGCCAGCAGAGAGCTACTTGAGCCTCACTTGTGTAGTTTCCAGTTAAAAATAAGCTTTCCCTCCCCCTCCTTGCTGCAGCGCCCGAACGCGCTCCGAACGCGCTCCTCGCTATCGCGGGTCTGGACGCAGCTCGCTGCATTCTCCCGCCTGGACCGGAGAGCGCGTGGTCCCTGGGCTGAGGGACGCAATTCCCATCATTTCCAAGTATCTCCCAGCTATCACGCCACACCGCTCCGGCCAGCTATGAGAGGAGGCGGAGGTGGAGGAGAACTCTTCCTACAGGACCCAAGGAACTGCAAGAGGCAGATGGAGTTTGGAGCAGGAAGATGGAAAAGATCCCAGAGAACCCACCAGCGGAGAGGGAAAATCTATCTATACTCTGCTACACGGGTCACTGCCACATTCGAAGGCAGTGCAAGTTAACCAGGCCCCTGCCAGCGCATGTCGGGTGTCCGTGTACACGTGCTCACGCACACGTATGTGAACACACACACGTGTTCTGCTGCGTGTTCTGCTGGATTCCGTACCTCCCAAGATCCTGATGTTCACCCTCCTGAGCTTTCTGACACAATGGGTATTTATAAGAAGCCATAAACGTTCTTTGCAAAGAAAAAATGACAGGTTCCTTCCCCGAGGAGCTTGCAAAACCGAAATGTGACTTCACACGGCAAGAAACAACGACAAAGGGTGAGCGAGAGCGGGGGGAGAAAAGCAAAATGGTCTGAAATGGGATCTAAGAGCGCAGAGCCTCGTTAGGGTGACACCTTCCACACGTGTCTGTAGCTCTGGTTTGAGAAATGATGTTTTAGGTACTTTTATTTTTCTCCTAAAGGAAGAGTGGATATTTTCTTGCTGTGCTTTCACTTCCCCCATTTCAACTCCCTTTCCTTCCCCTCCTCTCCCTCAGTCTCCAGCCCCCAAAGCCGCGTTTTGGAGCGAACCAGCGGCACAGCAAAGTGATGGAACGCTCTAAAACCCGCCCAAACGCACACACGAGCGCACAGATTAACGTTACATTAGAAATAAGCTTAGGGGGAGACATATTTGTTATATGGGTGGGTTTGTTTTTGACGAATGAGAAGGAGGACACAATCACTTGACCTTTTTTTTGCTGTGCCTCCGCTGAACAGGATCTAAAGGCTCCGGGGCTGCCTCTTTCTCCCCTGCTCCATTTCCTTGCTCATCAATTAGGGCTAAAACCTGAGGCATGGTGAACGCCTCTTTGCTGAGCTGGTTTTGGATGCTGCTCAGTGATGTATTTTCAGGTGTGTTTTAGCTATGCTAGACCAAATTCATTCTGGGACGTATAAAAGCACTGCAAAGAAAGACCTCTTGAACTTTGCAAAACCAGTACAGGCATGTCCCAAATGCCAATGGGCTTTTCCCCTGACAAATAGTAAACTTTTCCATTATTTACAGTCCCCTAGAAATCCCAGCTGAAGTCACTGTCCCATCGTGCCAGTCTCTGAAGTCAGGTCCCACCCTGCAGAGGTTTCATCTAAACAGACTGAAGGTAAGGAAAAGGAATTATTACCTTCATTTGCAGATGAGACAGAAAAAAAAAAAGCAGCTTACTAGCTTGCTTTCTTCCCAGCCATGTCTAGATTAGCAAACCTAAAAGAGCTTCCAGGTACGTCTCCTGGCTGCTTTTTAACTTCATATCAAAGCCAGATCCAGGCCCAACACACCCAGGCTTCCGTGGAGAGAAAACACGGGTGCACAGCACCGGTGGGAGCCAAGACGTGCTCCGACCACGCGTTTGATCTCGACACCAGCACGTAGGTCTAGACACCAGGACAGAAACCAGCTGCGCAGACAACTCACACCCAAACCTCAACTGCAACCCAAGGCCTTCATTATGAGATGAGCCCTTTCCCATCAGCGTTCAGTTGGTGAGAGGGTTACGGCGAGCCAGTACCACTGCAGCGCCAGGGGAAGGCTGCACCTCGTGGCATCCCTGCTCCCAAAGCCAGCAAGGTGTGTGCTGCAGGTCATAGGGCTGAGACATGAGCCACTAACAACAACGATCCCTTTTCCCCACCTTTTAAATGCTTGGTGTGGCTGTGTCCTGTTCTGGATCTACAGACACCTCTTTGACACCTGCCTTACGCTTCATCGTCCGTATCCAAAGGAGTCACTGCACTGCTTCCAGCGGGTTCACTGCCGTTCTTGTGCCACGGAGGATGCGTCAGGGTTAAAAACAAGTGGCTCTGTTTCACTGTTAATCCAGAACATCAAAGAGCTTCAAGACAGGGCTGGAAGGATACAGGGCTTCACTCTCTACTGCCTTGTGTGACAGATCCGTTCAAAATGAGCATAAAAGCATTACTGGGATTAGAATAAGGACATTTAAGGTTCTCTCTCCAAAAACTCCCAGGAACAGCAGCATCTCACATACCAGAGAGGAGGTTACGTTGGGACAAGTGCAAGGGGCCACATCTGGCACGTGAAGGAGCTGAGGCACTCAGCGCATCTGGGGAATGCACGACTTCAACAGAGCCCTTCGGAGCAGCGGGTGCCGTGTCCCGCAGCTCTGCCTGCGCCCTGTCACCTCCCTCTGCTCCTCCACGGAGCGCAGAGCCCGCTGCCGCCGGCACACTGCGTTACGAGGGGGAAGCTGTAGCTCCGCGCTGCGAATGGGCACAGGAAAGGCTCCACTGCAGGAGAGCACCAAGCAGGAGCCACACGCCCAGTAAGCGTGGCCGACCGCTCGCAAGCGGACCTGTCCCAGCAGAGGCACCGGTGGTTGTACACGTCCTGGATCACAACCCTCATCCCAGCGGCATGGCAAAGGGCTGGTGGAGACACCACGGCGATTCCCCAGATCCCCCAAGTGTAGGGGCAAGTGTTAAGCATCCTTCCAAACAACACTAAGCAACCTTAGTCCCTATTTACAGTCACCGAGTTCTCCCAAAGCCAGATACACATAGATTTAATTGCTGTCAACGGCCTGCAATGTCATTTACTTGTTATTCCCAGGGGATAACTGAGGGGAAAACTGCCCCAAAGCATGGAGGAGACAGACTAGCGTAAACCCCAGACCTGGCTGGCTCTCAGTGCCTTCCTGCTGCCAACACCGAGATGGAAACTTAAATCACAGCAGACAAGTCTTCTCCTAGGGAGTATCGGTTCTGCTCGCTTTGGAAAGGACAAACACGTGCCATGAGTACTCAGCCGTCCCTACGGTAAAACCTGAGGTGCACTCGCAACGCGAGGAAAGATAAATAACAGTTATTGTCTACAGGTACGCTCTGCTCATCAATTAACTACAAAATCTAATTACGAACACTACAAGTTACAATGGCTCAGCCCCAGGGTGAGTGTAATTTCCTGAGATTTTGTTTTTGAGGGAAGAGGATTTGAACTTCTAGTCTGTCGTCACCCTACATCCACGTTGCTCTCCTACACCGGACAAATGGAAGGTCAGTCTCAAAACAACATCATCGCTAAGGACCGAATCTCGGTGCATTAGTCTTCAAGCCTCACCGTAGTCCTGCAACTTTAGAAACCATGCTGAGAAATTGCTTAAAAACAAGAGCTGCATCTGCTGAGTCTATACAAACACAAACTTGGGAGCCAGAGAGAGCGGTACAGGACCAGGGATGGTACAACAGATAAGAAAGGTGGTCCCCTAGTCCAGAACCTCCCTCGGCAAGATCAGGAGGTTGCTGTGCTCTTGAGCTGCCGGTGCTGTGCCACACGACGTACCAGTTGGCCTTCAGCTGCCCTGGCCAGCTGCAGAGCCGATGTCCTGTACCCACAACAGATACACTCTCTGAACGTGAAGAAACTTCCTCTTGGGACCCTCGGGAAACGTGCTGTGCCACGCAAGACTCTGAACCCAGCTGGGCTGGTCCTTGCAGTTGGTGTTGGCGGGTCCAAGCTGGTTTATGTGATTTGCACAAAGTATTTAGCTCTTTTCTCTGCCTGCGAATTTCCCTGAGCACCTTACAGAAGTAGAAAAAAAAAAAAGAAGAGCACTTTCTAACCCGGTTGGAGGCAGGACAGCCAAAGTTTTATAGCACTTCTCCTTGGGAATGAAAACCACTTCGTGACCAAGCAAGAGTTATGCTTCTCACTTGCAAGCCCTGGCAGCAGGCCCCAGGGCATTCTCCCGGGTACACACGTACTCACACCCATCCAGACAGAAACAGCCCCTGCACTGGGAAGAGGCTCCACCTGGAAGCCCAGTTACCAGCCCAGCAAACCGTGTGCTGGTCGCTCTGTCCGCTGCTTGATCAGCTTTGCTGCTCGATCCGTTAACCACTGCCCACACTCAGCGCACAGGCTGCACGCACCAAGGCAGAGCAGAACACGAACATCAGGACGCGGCTTCATCCCGCTGTCAGGAATGAGACTTTCCAGTGGGACAGGGCTTGAGGGAGAGCCCTGCAGCAGCGTTCCTGTCCCCAGCAGATGCGTAGGGGCTGACTCAGGTGTTACCCAAGCACAAAGCTCAGAAAAGCAGAGGAAGACTCAGCAAATCCCTCTTACGTACATCCCCCAGCCTCACCTTAGAGCTCGCACTCACCAGCCACAAACTTCTCTTCCGGTTTGTTTTTTTTTTCAGTGCTCTGTCCCCCAATACATTAAAGCATTAACACCCTGGCAAAGAAGAAAGCAAAGGCATCAGCGCACGTTAGCGGACAGGGCTGTTTTCTGTAGCTGTAAATAACTAGCGAGCTGGGTACCACCCGGCAAAAATAATTCAGTACAAATGCCCAATAGAATTGTGGATGGTAACTTAAATAGGAGGAGATTAGCCAGCTTTCAGACAGCCACAACACACCAGCACACCCATCCACACACGAGCACGGCAGCGTGGGGTTGGGGGTGTGCTGGGAGCAGGAGAGAGGTGTGGGGGTCTGCAGGGTGAGCCAGTCAGACCTCTTCAGAAGGTAGTGTTGAGGGTCCTTGCAGATACAAGAGCCCTAAGAGGGGTTGTCTTGCGGAAAGGCAAGGAGCATGCAGGTTCCTGACATGCTGTCTGCTTGCTCAAGCATCATCCAGAGGAACTTTTAACCCCTTCTTCACCTCAATGTTTTAAGATCATCACCCCGCGAGATTCAACCATGTGTTTTCCTCTCTGCCTCACCTTGAGTGTCGATAGACCCCAGGCACCGCAGACCTACACACTGGCCCGCCTAAAAGGCACTGGAAAGCAAAAAAAACAAGATCTTACTTTCAGTCCTGCTGCTACAACGCCGGTAGAGGACAATTCCAAGTGAGAGGAGAAAGAAGGGTCTGGAGGGGAACTCTCCCGCTGTCATGCAGCAAAGCTGATTGGAGGACGGTGTTGCTGGGCTATAGGAGTAAAGATGAAGTAAACTCCTTCCCAAAGGAATCCAGCTCCTGGTTTTTCTCGCCTTCCAGAACCATTCCTCGAGGAAAAATATTGTGTGATCCCCCGAACCATTCGGCTCTCGCTTTGCCTCAGGCTGGTGCTGCCAACACACGTGGGATCCGATCGTCGCGCGAATGCTCGGCAGTGGCAGGGCTCGGCTCCGGAGGGAAGGGGTTAAGCCATGGCAGCACAGCCACTGGGGAGGGAAGACGTTAGTTTAAACTGACAAACCTAGTCCTCTGTAAACAGAGGAAAGACATCACGCGAGTCAGCAGCCATGAGGGCGGTGGTGTCGCTGCTTTAGAGCCAGCAAGCGAGTCAATGGCGATGCCCAAACCTGCGGGAGGGAGCTTACCCCCGACTCCTCGTTGCGAGGTGGGAAGGCTCTGCCACCAGAATCCGCTGACACGCCGGTAAACTTGCGAGAGAGAGACGGCAGGAGAAAGCGGGAGAGGAAAAAAGGGGCGGGGGCAAGTCTGACATGTTTGTACAGTGCCTGGTTCACCTGAGCTGCCGAGTTTGATTTCAGGGTGTGGTAGCAGACAGGACACAGAAGCGCTCTGCGCGGAGAAGTCTCAGATTCCTGTTCCAAGGAAAACGACAGATGCCAACGGCAGAGCCTCTCAGGACCATCTTGCCTTCTCCTCACCACCTTCTCCTTTCTTGGTCCCTAGAGGGGATAAGAGAGAGAGAAAGCTCAGAGTCACAGCTGGGCACCCAGGTTTGCTGGGTCTTAGGCAAGAACCTTGGGGAGGTTGTCTCCCATTCCCCCCCACCCTTTTCTACCCTCCCTTCCCCACTTCACTGCTGACTTATTAAAGCTCTGACTTGCTCGTTAGCTCTTCTCTCTCGGCTCCACAGCCTCGGGGCCCAGAGCTGCTGCAGTTTCTAACGAATCCCGACATCTCCGCCTGTGCCGCCTGGCTGCAGATTTCAGGACCTGCCACCAATTCCTTGTCATTCCCAGCAGGAAAGCTTTGATGGCTTGCTATATGGCTGCCTATAGAAGAATTCAACAATTTATTTGCATTGCAGATGAGCAGCACATGACCTGGCCCTTTTCCTTCTTCCCTGTCGCTCCATGAGTCAGGGCTGAAGTTGAGTATCACCCTGGAATCCTGTTGCGCTGCCTGTGCCGCGCCTCGGCGTTTACCGACTCCTGGAAACAGAGATTTCCACAAGCAACTTGAGTTCAGTGGGACACAGCTCCACCAGCAGCGGTGGTGGGTGGGCAGAGGTGGAAGGGCCATCGTTAGAGGACACATTGGGGATTGCAGCCTGGGAGAGGTCAGAGTTTGTGTCAGCACGCCCATCAGCTGCTCTTTCTCTGCTGCAAATAGAAGAGGATTCTTGGCCTTTCCAAACCACTAACAATGCTGGCTTAACCCAGAGATATTTTTAGGTTCAAAGAGCAGAGATAAAAGCCTTAAAAATCCACCCCTATGATTTTTCAGTGTTTTACTAATGTTGGTTTTGTTGAACCGCCCTTTAAATAAATAAATTAATGACATGCTACAATCATTAGGCTGTCATCATTTCTGCTGGGAGTGGCTTGTCCAGCAGTGGTGGGCCAGCCCTGTGACCTTTTAGCCATGTTTCCCTGTTCCCATTTTCCTTCCTACCCATTCATCCCACCTAATGAGGCTGCACTTTGTACAACAACCAGAGTCACAGGTGGAGCGCACAAGATCTCCAGTAATATTACGGAGAAGGAACAGAACTGGGGTCCATCTAGAGAACGTAAAGGAAGCCCTAGCGTTGTAGCTGATGGTCTGAGGTTCATACTCCTCATTCCCAGACTGGTTAGCTAGGTTGTGGAAGGCTGCTTCCTGAACGTGCAGTCACTGCTTCTATGTTACACTGCAGGTCCTTGCTTGCCAGAGCCTGCCAAGGAGACTGAGGCTTCCCGCCTGTTACCTCACGGCAGCGTCCCTAGGATGTAGGAAATAATGTTAGCCAGGTTCCCTTCTGTCTGGGGATTAGCACGTCTCCTCCAGGGCAGGCCCCATGCACAGATGTTATCAAAGAAAAGGGAAACTTCATGGTAATAGCAGCAAATAACAAACTACAATCGAGAGAAGAGGATGGCTTTCATTCTCCAGCACACGGGCACTTGCAAGGCAGAAGCAGCACGGTGGAGGATCAGAGACGAGGAAGCAGTGTGTGACCCAGCTAGGCGTGGAGGAAACGCGACGGGGAGTGCAGACCGTCCTTGTCATCCACCACATCTGTGCTTTCCTGATGTGCCAGTCAGCGAGGAGTCACCTACGCGGCCATAGCTTTGTGAGTGACACAAAGAAATGTCATTTATATTCTACACGGAGTCACCCAGGCTTGGAACTGGCTTCACATTTGCATAAGTACTACATTTCACGGGCTTACATGCTAGGACAGCCTTCTAGAACAAGACACGAGTTCTTCATAAATGGAAGAGCCTGATTTTACTTGTCAAGACACCGGCGTAGATGAAGCCAAGCAGCTTTGAGTTGGTGTGAACTTCTGCTGCCTACAATCTTAATGAAAAATTAGGACACGCCGCCATCTCTATTCACAAGTTTGGTCCCAGCAGTCCTACACACTTTGAAGAAAAGTTTCCCAGTAGAAGTGATGCATCTCTAATTTTCCCCTTTAGCAATGGTCCCTTCATTAGGCATTTCTCTGCTCCTTCCCTGCCCACTGCTCCCTTCTTGCCTAGAGAATTGCACTGGATGATAGGAAGAACGACCCGCACACATTTATACAAGCACCCGTGCGCACGCCCCGCTCCTCCTACGGCTGCTCGGCCCCGTGCCCTCGCTCGGGCCCCGGCTGCCTTGGCCTGACTGAGCGCTTGCGTCGCAGGCTGCCTGGTTTATCTACCCAGCCAAGGCCGCTCCACACTCCGTGTCCCCTCCCCGGGCACCAAGTGTAGCAAAATTTCAGATCAAAACTGCTGAGCTCGCCTCTCTTCTCACCCTGCCTGTCCACATCGCTGTGCCAGGAAGGCACCAGGACCTCACGTCCTGCGCTGTTGCTGCAAGAGATCCCATTTAAGCCCATTTCATCTCTCCTGGAGCAGAATTTTGTAACAGAAAAATCACTTTTCAGCATTTTGCCATGCCAGCAGGCAAGACTGGGCACTTCTAATCTTACAAAAAATTGTTAGAGACACCAAAGCCAACTCCATTACGTTTTTTCTTCTACCTCAGCCAGGAGAAATGCACTTGGCCACTTGTTTGGACCTTGTGGGAGCTGAGAAAGCTGTTCAGAAAAATTCATCTGGCTTCAACACGGCTTCCAGGAGAAGTCGAATATCAAGGCACCATAAATCTGATGCATTCAGGAAATCCCAGTAAGAACTACGGCAATTCCACCCATGGAGCTAGGCTGTGGTTTGGAGCTAGACCTTCCAGCAAGGCTCCTCTGAGCTCTGGGATTTGCCAGGAGGCACAAAGGCACTTCCATCAGAGAAGTGTGGTCCCTCTTCTCTTTTGTGGCTCTTGAACCCTGCGATAGGACAAGGGGCAGTGGATACAAGCGAGAGCACAGGAAGTTTCACCTCACCATGAGGAGGAACTTCTTGACTGTGAGGGTTCCAGAGCCCTGGAACGGGCTCCCCAGAGAGCTTGTGGAGTCTCCTTCTCTGGAGACTTTCAAGACCCGTCTGGATGCGTTCCTGTGTGACCTGCCCTGGATTCTCTGGTCCTGCTTGGCAGGGGGGTTGGACTCAATGATCTCCAGAGGTCCCTTCCAACTCCTAACATTCTATGATTCTATGAAATCCAGAGTAAGCTGGCCAGGGAAGTGAAAAAACCCACCGAGTGGGACAAAGGGGTCACCGGGAGAAAGGGTGCCTTGCAAATTCACAAAGCATCAGCACCAGCTGGTGGGAGGAAGCACGAGATAGGGATCGAGTCTGCAAGTCTCATAATCAGCCCGTGACTTCAGCCAGGACTGGAGATAAGGAGGGAGCAATCCAGAGGCAGTTTCGCTTTAAATAAGCACTTACAGGTTGGCTCCCTTTCCCCAAGGCGGGCAGAAGGCTTCAAGAGAGCGCTGCTTGGATGGCTGGCTCGGTGCTGGGGTATCCTCCTGCTTACTCTGCGCTGCTGACACTATCAGACAGCGTCCTGGAGATCCCAGCAGGACAAAGCCTTCTCCTCACTCCCGCTGCAGGAGCTCAGTGTGCTTCCAAGTGCCTCCAAGGTTCACAGTCTAACCCAGTTCCCACTTTCCAGGCCAAATTCAAAACAAAACCCAAACACACCAGAGCTGAAGAACTGGAAATTGGTTTAGCAAGCTCACCACCTCTGCCGGAGCCCTGCGCGCTGATACGATCAGGACACCTCCCCGCGCTCAGCCCTGGCAGGGCAGCGTGGTGCTCCGAGTCCCTCTTCCCCATGCCAGTACCTCCAAACACAGCACACGCTGGGTCACACGAAAGAAGGAAATTCCTGCTGCTCCAGGCCCTCATCATGGTGAGGGCAGGCTGACAGCCAGGCTCTCCCAGGGCAGGCAGCTCCCGTGGTGGAGCAAAGCTTAGCCAGCGAGGAAGGAGCGCGTGGACCTGTGAGTTCTGCCAGAGTGAGAACACTCGGCTGGAGCAGCGAGAGCTGAGGACATCAGCAGGAAAACAGATTAAGCTCAAAGAGAGTAAGGAAACAGCAGACTCTCTTAAAAAAATGTTAACTCCTACTCTGAGGAGAAACTGGAACTAAAGCTCAAGAGCATCACCTGAACACAGCACACGCTGTTTTGCTACTGGTTAAATTCCTGTGGCTTGGTAGACGTTCCCTGCAGATAATATCAATAGAGCTTGGTTCACAGCCATCTCACACTTCTTCCAGATCTTTTTCTTGCAAAAATGCACAGACATATCAGGTTATAATAGCGGTAACATCACCTTCCTCCAGACAAGTCTGCACCACGCTCTCCAAAAGGTCTATCTGCTGCTCCCCGCCCAAGTCCGGGCCATCCGTGCTGCCCTGGCCACACCACAGCAGAAGGTCCGCCTTGCCCACCTTCTCCACCAACTCACCTGGTCTCCTTGGGAGAGCCGTTTTGCGTGCTGGCAGAACGACGGCGACAATGCCTAACTCCCCCGGAACAGAGGCGGCTTCATCTGCTGCTTTCTCGAGCGTGCCGCGATCCTTAAAGACGCGATGGAAATGCAGCTTGAAATCCCCGGCTGACACACGAGGAGTCCAGACCACGGCTTCTCTCCAGAATAACTAGGTCAGCCAGCTCTTGCAGAAGTATTAGCCGGAATCCAGAGGATTCCTAGTGGCTAAAATAACGGTAGCAAAAAATCTACCACCGTTTGCTGTTATTAGTCACTCTCTACCTCTGGGTATGTTCAAACCCAACTCTCGAGAGCCTGGAATAATTTGAGGGCTGCAGCTTGTGCCTGTGAAGATCCCGCCACGTGGCTCTGCGCCGCGCAGGAGGCTCCGGTGGAGGCAGGGAACAATGTCCTCACACACCACCCCGCCTCGAGCCGCACCGCCGAGGGCTGCACCGCGCGCCCCGGGAGCGGGGCCACCGCCACCCACCCAGAACCCGCCCTACGGCAAGTGCAGGAGGGTGCTTTGGACTATGGCTTGTTCTGGGGGGAAGGCTGGTAGTGCAGGGAACAGCTGCTGGAATGGAATCCGAAGAAGGGAAGGGTTGACCAGCACAACTGGGGATGAGTATCCAAAATTGGTCTGCACCCCCTCCAGTAGCTGAGGCTGGACCGTTTGCTTCCCCCTCACCCTTTAGCCCTGCTGCAGGCCGCTTGGTCACACTCTCCTCCAGCAGCTCCTTTCTCCCAGTTCTGCGGGTACAACTGGACAGCTGCCCGTGGGCCACAGCGTGCAGATGATCCATGCAACTACTTGCTTCCAAAAGCTTTTGATTTTCCTGGAAATAGGAAGTCGGTGAAGGGTTAAATCTGTTTGGTTTGTTGTTTTTGGTTTTTTTTTTTTAATTATTATTAATATTTCATTTATTTTTAAAGTCAGTTCGTTTCAGCAGCTCGGCCTCCAGTGCAGCCAAACAGTTGTGCCACCACAACCCAGATGCCCATGACCTGCAGGGCAGAATCACAGAATCATTAAGGCTGGAAAAGACCTCTAGGATCATCTAGTCCAACCTTCATCACAACATCTCCCTGACCCCTAGACCATGTCCCGAAGCACCACATCTACTCGTTTTTTGAACATCTCCAGGGGTGGGGACTCCACCACCTCCCTGGGCAGCCTGTTCCAACGCCTCACCGCTCTTTCAGTAAAGAATTTCCTCCTGATATCCAATCTAAACCTGCCCTGGTGCAACTTGAGGCCATCACCTCCTGTCCTGTCAGTAGTTACCTGAGAGAAGAGACGAGCACCAGCCTCACCACAGCCTCCTTTTAGGTAGTTTTAGGCAGGAACTGCCCCTGAAACAAGCACATCCTAACACTGTACCCTCAGATTCCCTTATCTCCATAAGCTGTGGATGTGCTGGAGCCCACGGGATGGGTGGCAAAGGGTTAAATGGTTCTAACCACCACTTAGAGAGGGATTTATGCAGTGTAGAAAAAGATGCTCACTGTGACACCCTCGTGCACCGACTGTGACAACAGAGGAAAAAGTTGTTAGTTGCTACCTCCCCTAAGAGCGATTGCTGGTCTTAGAGGAACCCTTCACTTTCTTCACCCTCAGCTCTCTCCTCCAGTCTTCATCCAGGCTGCCATCTATAATAGCCTAAATCCTAGCCCAAGAGAGAGCAAGATGCTGGTTGCTCTGGTGAGGTTTCAGCAGAACGCAGGCTGGTGAGCACGCGAAAAAGCTTCCAACCAGCATTTTCTCCATTAAAAAAAAAACCAAAAAAAACAATCAAAACTACCCAAAACATTTGTGAACTATTAACGCTGTCAAGCTCCACAATAAGAAACAAAAACGTGTGCAGGGTCAGGCAATGGGTGTTACAAAGGAGTGAAACACGCCTGCTGCTTCTGGTGTTGTAAGAGCGTTTTTACACCACAACCCCACCGTGATTCATGGAGTCCAAGCCCAGCGCCCTCACACAGGCCTTGCCTTGGAGCACGTCTAGGTCCTGCTGGCTGCCGTAAGCAGGGAAACCAGAGCTGAACCAGAACCCTCTTCAAGATAACCCCAGAAACTCATCCGCTAAGATAGATGTAATTAAAGGAAACATCCAGATTCTGAATAATAATAATAATTAAAGAAGCTGAGAAAGGAGCAGCATAAGACAGCCATTTAAAGCTATAAATAAAATGGTACGTCTCCTGTTCCGCAGACCTAGGGACTCTGAAGACGGCTTTGCAAAAATCAGTGAAAAAATTCCACTTAATCATAATCCATCCAGCTCCTGCTTCAAAACCACATTTCGTGTTCATGTGCTCTCTGGAGTGCCAAAGAAGTTCTATAAATAAATGAATTCAGAGAAATGCGTTCAAATTTTAAAAAAAAAAAGTATCAACTTAGTTCATTTCCATATGTGACCTTTAAAAACAAATGCTCGTCAAGACCCAAACTGAGTATTTTCTTGTTTTGTTCTTGAGGACTTTGCTGGATGCTGAAGGCCTGGCTAATGCTTGGGCCCAAGCGCTGAAGCAAAGATTCCCTACAGGAATACTTGGGTGGTTATCCGGAACATTCATTTCCTTCTTTGAACAAACAGCAACAGCCACAACCCATTACGAAGGCGATCACAGACCACAAATTAAATCAGCCAGGTGACCCCGAGTTCTGAGGGACTGTTTTAAAAACACGCCTTTAAATGACGCAGAAATAAATGGCAATGTTCTTCCAATAAGTGATCAGCTCAGCTCTACGTCATGCAGGCTGCCATTCCGCAGAAGCTCGGGGAGAACATATTTAAAACTTGGAAGAGAGCACAAAAATCCGAAGAGCTTTGCAAGTTCCCGATTTGGGAGCAAGCAGCAGAATCAGCAATTTCTTCTCTGTTAACACCAAACGCCGCAGATTTTATAATAAAGCGTCAGAAATGAGGAAAGTTTCTTCCACGGTGGTCACAAACAGGAGCACCTTGTCTACTACCATCACCCATGGCTGAGGAGGTGGAACAAGACCCAAACTACTTGTGACGTTGCTCCATGCATTCCAGTTTCCAACGCAGTAGACACAACGCGCGCTTCCCGTTTTACAGCACAAATATTCCATAACAGCATCTAGGCCTGCAGTCTGATCTTCCACACCTTTCCCTACACACTCAGGAGCTCTGATTTCTGCAAATCAGTCGTGTGTGTACCCACTGGGCAGCTTGCTGCAGCACGAACCCCTCGGAGATGACATGCCCAGAGAGACTTCTTTCCCAAGTCAGCTGCAACTTCTGCTCTCTGGCTCCAATCCAAAGTCCCTTGAAACCAGTTTTTTCACTCGCTTCCACAAGTGCTAGAAAGATCCTTATTTTACACTGGATGTTACAGGAAAGAAGTTCATTTCTAACACTGTTCTATGCATTTCTGCACTTCCTTGGACAAGGCCCAAGGTACTCATTATAGAGTGTAACACCCTGCTTAATTCTTCCAGAAGCCAATCATGAGGCTACTAGGAATTTTAATGAGCACTGAATCAAGACCCAGATGGTTTTTCAAGCCAAATTACCCTGATCTTGGTTATTTTAAGTTCTGTGTAGTGCCTTCTGGCCACTATACGTATTAACCCCTCTGCTCCTGGTCCAGATGAAGGGAAGACTTTCATCCTTGTTCTCCCCATCTAAGCCCAGCTCTTCAGCTCTGCTGTGAAAGACCCTCAGCTCCTGCCACGCCTGGAAAAGTCACAGCTTTGAGAGAAGACTCAAAGGTTGACACAGGTGACAAAAGGACGTACCCGGGGCACAGCAGGGAGGACAAGGGCCTGATCTATACTCTTTCCGTACAGACCCTGTTTAGCACGGTCTTCTGGGCACAGAAACGTGAATACAATCAAATTTAGAAGAGATTCTCGAGATCTATGAAAACATTAATCTCAATGAAAAAGGTGCCAGTATAAGAAAAACAAAATGCCGTTGTTTCTAAGGCATCGTGCATCGCAGGGAGGAACTGCAGAAAACAAGAAGGCCATCGGCAAGATAACACCGACTCTACAGACAGTCCAATTTAACCAGATTCTCAGGGGAAAAGCAATTTAGCTCAGAGCCATCAAGTTGATATTATCAGTTCATGGAGCCGCTTGTCTCTGCTGAAACTGCTGAGTGGGTTTGCTTTCTAGTTTCAGATGGCAGGTTTCATTTTAAGACCAGAAACATCTTCTTTTATACAATGGTGTTTCTGTATCTCCCCATGGTACGGGCAGGACACCTGCCTGCGGCCGGCGGGTGCTGCCTGCAGGGCCTCAGCTGGGGCTCCACTCGAAACCACGCTGCTCAGAGCTCCAGCTCGGCCACGCTCGGATTCTTTGGAGCAGACTACAGACCACCTTCCATATCTACCACAAACCACTACGGCCTGACTCTTTGCACAACGCCAGCTGGTTACGGGAGGTTGGTTTTCTGGGGGGTGGTGAGGAGGGACGTTGGAGTAGCTGGTTGGTTGGGTTCTTTTTCTAGGTTGGGGTAAGGGAGAAGGAGAAGAGGAAGTCAACAGTAAGAAAAAGGTTCTACTACCTCCTTTTCTGCTCCCCGAGTATCCAGGATCTTGTCTCACTTTCCTGCTTTGGGTCACCACAGTTGTCCTTCCAGTGTCCCAATACCTCTGCTCATTGCCAAATCCCCTTTACACTCGTGTGGTTTTTTTTCTTGCTCTATTCTGAGATGGTTTGTCTTGTTGGGGTTTTTTTGTCCTTAATTTTATCTAAACCTCGTCTGGTAAACAGATGGACATCACAGAAATGAAAAGGACGCCACGGAAAGAGTAACAGAAGCTGAAGTGCAGCATTATGCAAGCCAGCTACAGAGCAGAAATTATGTCACTGTGTATTACTCAGTTGAGAACGGTTAATGAGTTGGTGCTATTGAACCACCCCAGCAGAACGGGCACCACAGCCTGAGGAATGCAGACAGCTCTGAAGTGTTTCCATTATTAGAAATGAGGGGCGGGAGGCAAGTAAGGAAGCAGAAGACGGTTTGATGTCCTTGCTCGCCTCCAGATGCATGACACATGGCTCAGTTGTCCTACGTCTGGAATACTTGGTTTTGAACTCACTGGAAGCACACCGAGTGAGCAGCAGGAGTGCAAGCAACACGCTTCACTTGCCTTCATTCGCAAAAAGCACAGAAGGAGCTCAGGCTCCCGCCTCTCTGCTGGGATTGCAAGTACAGCATCAGCGGCGGGTTCAGCAGCTCAGACAGCTCTGCCTTCCGAAACGGCCCCAGAGCCCCAAGGAGGGGGTGCTGTAACAGGTTTCAGTCCCTTTTGACTTGAACCACATTTGAACTTCTTAGCAGTGGAAAAAAACACACCACTCTATCCTACTACTATTCCTCTGAGCAATCGCACACAGGCCCCTTTTATTATTACATTAGTGTAATTTTGTCTCCGACATTCCCTCGAGAAGAATTACTCATGTCCTGCTATTATTTATTTTACTACTAAGAGCCTGTTTTTTAGCACTAGTTTTAATTAAATACCAATCCTCCTCCTCAATTAAGATCACCTTTATCTAGCTTGCTGTGCTTTGGATTCTCCAGCAAGCATCACTTGCTTCCTCCTAGTTGCCCCTCCCTCCACGGTTCTCTCAGGACCTGCAACAAGCCCCATCTCCCACCAAATCCTATCACCAAAAAGCCACACGGGATTTTACTAAAGAACCATCACACGAAGATAATATGGTGCTTAACACTGGTTATGCAGAATTCCCAGTTAAATTGACATCAAGTGACACTGCCAAAAGCAGCAGCATCTTCCGTACCCCCCAACGCACCGCAGCACGTGGCTGCTGCCAGCCCTCTTTGCTTTCCTCCACACGCCCATTGCTCTCCTACCCTCTGATGTCACGTCTCTCCTCTTAAAATATACTCTTAAAAGTTGCCAAGGCAGGTTTGCTTTGGGAGTTTGAGGTTCAGCATGTCCACGCACCGGGTAAACACCTCTTCAAAGCCATTGCTGTCCCTGGGTGATGAATCAGATGACGGCGTGTTGTAGACTTCAGCACGGAGGATGCTTGGAAGCTGCCCTAGATTAATGTTTTAAGAGTTATTCATTCATGCTCCCCAGGTGTCAGAGGCAGAACCGACGACTCCTGCCTGTGAAGCTGGCACAAAGATCCTCATCCCAACTATTTCCACAAAGTGGAATCGAGCTGCAGCAACAGCATCCAACAGCATTAGCTGCTCCAGCGCCTGGCAAAGGCAGCTGCGGAGCCGGACAAAGCTCTGCCGTGGCTGCTGGCACCAGACGCCCTCCTGGCCCTCGCTCCCTGCCCGGGCACAGGTGCCCTTCCGCAGGCAACGCCACGGGACCGCTCTGCAGCCTCCGCCGAGCACAACGCACCCACACACCCCCTCCATCCCTTCCCTTCCATAGGGAAGAGGAGGCAACAAGCCCGAGATCATTTCGATTTCACTTCTCACAGACCCGACAAGGGTTTTTCCCCCTCTTCCTCAGCTCTGGGTGCAAGAGTTTACTAGCTACCCTTACTTCCCTAACCAGAAGATGGTTTTGCTTTTATGAGGGCATTTTATTCCTTTTCCAAGAGCAAAATGGAACCACATACAAGTATTAGATCAAGCAGCGTGCAAAAAAGAAAGCGGAGACTCCTACCTGTGCTCTGCTCTGAGCTTCCAGGCAAGTGCAACCCTGGGTGGCTCCAGCACCTCTGTGAAGTTCTGCTCTGCTCTACTTTCATCAAGGACTATCATTTATACACCGCAACCTAAGCGTACAACTCTCAGTCTGGAGGGTTCCCAGCTAGGAGGGGTTTCGGTTTTGGGTTTGCACTGGGGAGGGGATACTGGTGATAAAGGATTTTTTAGATGTTGCTCACCCTTTTTTTCCAGAGGCATCTCTGTATATTCAGGGTATTTTTTTTCCTGCCTTAAGCAAGGCTTTTCAAACAGGTTGCCTGCAGCTGGGACAAGGAGCTCTCTACTGCTCTCTGGCCTCTCCACAAATACTTTTCAAAAGCGATAAACTGGTTGTTCAGGTGTAATGCAAACAGATGCTTTAAAAGACCATCCTGTCTCCTTGCTCTTGTGCCAATAGCATTTCTTCCAACCAAGCCTATTAAAAACCTGTAAGTTCCTGAAGCAGGAACCCTCTTTATTTTGCTTCCTACGGAACAACAAACACTCTATCCGTGTTTAAAAGCACTAAATAAAATTAATAGACCATAAACTCACGCCTAAGCTCACGTCTATTCACTACATTTTTCTTTCATTCACCCACTTTTCCTACAATGCCCACCGTTCCACTATTTCAGCACACGGTTTGGAAGCACAGTCAGCAGCGTTTACCCACCACGAGAACACAGGCAGGCAAAAGGCAGCGTTAAAAGCATTCCCCTCACCCCTCTCTAATGGCTTCAGACCTCAGAAAATTTAGTTCTTATTGGCTGGTTTAAGTTTCCAGCCTAAAAAGGGAGTGCCAGAGACATCAGAGATTTATCTCAGTTCTACAGCTTGGGAAGGTAAAAGCATTTGAGAGAAGTCATGTGAATTTTAGCGCTCAGAACACCAGACCCTGTTGCCCCATCGCCCTCTCACAAAAGCAGCCTTACCTTGAAAAAAAAAAGCTCTCCGAGAAATACCTCTGGAGTGACTTCAGCCCGTCCTTCCTCCCGACTGCAGGTTGCTGCTTGTCTTAGACAGGGGAAACATCCCTTGCTTCAGGCAAAAAATTCTCAGCAATTTCATCTTCAGGCTTCTCCAGAAAGATCCTGGCTCCGTCTCAGAGCCAGGGAAAGGCGCCCAGCTGGCAGCTTTGCTCCCCAGCTCTGGGTCAGGGCCACCCGCCCTCTCCTCCGGGCACAGGTGTCACAACAACTCACTGAAGGTTAAACATCCTCAGCTGTGGGGGACGGGGGGAGCCTGCAAGGACAAACTCCATGGAAGCCTTGCAGTTAAACCTGGTGAGCTCTCTCTGTAGGCACAGGCCACCACCAAGACGCTGTAATGCAGTAAATCAGTGTTTCCTGGGACCTTTTTTTATCCGTGGGCTGATGCTGTGAGCTCAGCAAAGAGGATGGGACTGTGTCTTGAGTGACATTTTGCACAAAAGAGCAAGATACGAATGAAGATCCTAGCGCACAAAGGCTCCACAGGCATTTCCCCTCGGCCCAGCGTGGACTCGCAGGAGGGCTGTGACCCCTCGGCTGGGGCGGGGAGGGAGTTAACAGACCTCACAAAGCCTCACACCCCAAGAACCTGCCATTAAAGGCTCCTGTGCCCTACAGAAGCATAAACCGCAGCCCCTGAGCAGCAGATACAGCGTTGCTCCATCGCTCGGGCGAACCAAAGTCTTACTTATCAACCTGGCAAGCGCTGCCCTGGCTCTTTCCGGATGCCAGAGCTCCGTGGGCGTCGTGCTGATCCTGCGCAACTTGCCCCGCGTCCGTGTCGTGCAATTCCAAAAATGCAAAATACAGTATCAAGTTGACACTTCTGCGGGCTGGATTTCAGCAGCAGATCTCCTGGCACCCTGCGGAAGAAGGAAGGCAAAACTGTTTGGAGGCTTCGGGCTTCCGAGGGAGGTAAGGCAGGATGGATTTACGGGGCTGATTGAAGCAGTGAGTTTGCACCGGCTGAAACTCTGCAGCTGCTCCTGCTAAACCATCCATGGTCCCCCAAACGGGACACAGCAGAGTCCAATTGCTAATCAAGGCAGCAAGGGAAGGAGCTTCTCCCCACGGCACTGGGCTTAGGAGCCAGGGTGAGCAGCAGGGCTGCCTCTCGGACAGGCAAGCGAGTATTTTCCATCGGTAGCCTGCTAAAGAGGCCAGTTATTTACAGCTTCCTGGCACGTCAGTTACTTTAGTATTTCCTGGACAACGTTCAGGAAGGAGAAGCGCTTTTTTCTTTTTCTTTTTTTTTTTTTTTAGATAAAGGGGTTGTATCCAAGAGACAATTCATTTTTCTGCCCTTTAGAGTTGGCTTTTATCTCCTCACCTGGATAACCACCAGCACATTTTTGTGAGCATTAGGTAACAAGGAAGCCTGCTGCTAATTCCTTCACGTCAGGGCCTGGGGAAAAATCCGAGCTGCTGGGTGAAAGCTAAAAAAAAAAACCAACAAACAGAAAAGATAGGAGGGGGGAGAGGAGGGGAGCGAGAAAACTCGGGAGTGAGTCAGTCACGCTCCTCCTGCTTAGTCACCTGTAGTGCTGCTCTCCAGACACACCGGAGATGGAGAATTAGATGCCTGCCTGCCTTCCACCCACCTCCTCCTCCTCCTGACAAGGCCTCACAAAAAGAAGAGATGGGGCCGAGTTTTAGGAGATAACCACGGCGGATATTGGCTTTCCAGAGGAGCTGAGCTGACGCTCGCTCGCCCGTTCGCTGGTGCCTCCCACCCCCTCCTGTCACCCCCTGCACTATTTCTCCATTAAATCAGCTGGAATCAACCTGTTCTGCTGCTGGTTTCAGTTTCTCCGCTGGTGCCCTGCAGTTCTGACATCGTAGGGAGTTGCCATGGAGAAGAGGGTGATGTCATTGACACAAAAAGCACTGAATTTACAAATACGACAGGAACACGGCTATTTATAAAGAGCTGCTTCCCCCCCACACACTCTTTGCTGGGGTGGGCAGAGGCAAAGGCAGCAGCTCCATTCTTGACGTTTCTGTCAACAAGCCTCAGAAATGAATTTTCTTGACAGAAAATATCCGGAGCCCATGAAATCGCTGAATGCTGTCAGCTCCCAGACTTCATTCATTAGGGCCGGATTTAGCTCTCCAGCTCCTAGCTGGTTTCGAGGTCACAGAACTCGTGTTTGTACAGTAACTTCCACCCTGAAAAATCTGCACAGAAATACAGCAAGACAGGAACGTGCCGCAGGACCAGAGGGGACACCCACTTTTACGTAGAGGCTTCGTACCGCTCGTAACCACTTTGAGCAGTGACAGTGACCCTTGGCTCTGCCTGGACTCAGAGGGGTGCAAACCTCGTGTAATGAGACATTCAGTGCATAGAAAAACTGCGGAACACGGAAGAGAGAGTAAAGGGAAGATGATAAAAGACATGAAAGAAAAAAAAAATCCTTTTGGAATGTATTTGGAATAAACTGGGAGGAATACAGGGTGGTTTAAGGAGCTACCCTAGATGTCACAAGGGTATGATTTATGGGTGTTGGCACCTAAACCAAACACGCAACCATCGATCACACTGGAACCTGACAGCACAGTGACATTCCTAAAAGCTGGATGCTAAGAGGAATTATTTCACTGAGATACAGGTCAAGGTCCACAATTCAGTTTTGAGTTAAAAAGCTTAGTTTTTAAAGAAAACAGCTTAGGTCTTACCAGCTGGTAGAACAACTATGGTCCACCTTAAACAACAGCTTCCGTCGGGGCAACGGCCTGGGTACAAACTAATACTGGTATCAACCCCCAAGCCTGTTTTGGTTGCGTTGTACATCTGAGCTGCCCAGCAGCACAAGGGTGACGGGGACAACAGAAATTACTCATCCAAATGCAGGTGAGGAAACCAGCAGCTGAACGTATCAAAGCGTCACCTTGGTTTTATGAGCCATTTCTCTTCCACAGAAGTGAAATATTTATAAATATCTATATTTTGATATAAAAAAGATACATAATAGTATAACACTGGTTTTATGAACAAGAAAACATCAAGACTTATTCTATGAAATCATTTCATAGAAGGGTTTGGGTTTGAAGGGACCTCAGAGATCATCTCGTTCCAACCCCCTGCCATGGCAGGGACACCTCCCACTAGACCAGGTGGCTCCAAGCCCCGTCCAACCTGGCCTTGAACACCTCCAGGGATGGAGCATCCACAGCTTCCCTGGGCAACCTGTGCCAGGGTCTCACCACCCTCAGAGTGAAAAGCTCCTTCCTGATTTCCAATCTAAATCTCCCCTCTTCCAGTTTGAAGCCATCACCCCTTGCCCTGTCTGTACAAGCCCTGGTAAAAAGTCCCTTCCCTGCTTTCTCGTAGGCACTGATTTGGATTTGTCCAGCATCCCACGCTCAGCCAGGAGCAATGCTGACAGTGGAAGGTCTCCAGCCTGGAGCCCTGCTTGTCTCAGAAGTTTAACAAAACTACAAATGCTAGCAACGTTAACAAGGCTTTGTGAAAACATCCGCAGGTTCTGCGGCACAACGCCCAACAGCTTGGCTGCCACCGTAACGAAACAGCAAGAAGATTCAGGAGAAACATCATTTTCATGCCTCCCCTTTACAACAAGTCCAGCTACCCAAAGACCATTTCCAAATCTGCCACCTCCCATTTCAAGAGGACCAGAGTGAATTTCCTCGGGGAGGAAGGAAAACCGTAATTCTTTTCCATGAGCCTCATCCTACACAACAGCGTGTTCTTCATCACAAGGCTGTTGCTCTGCTTGTCCCCCTCCACCCATACTGCTACACATCCATTTCTGGAAAGGACATTGATACCTCAGGAAAGACCACTGCGGAAACCACGATAGAGTTGAAGAAAGTGAAGAACACGCCACACAGTGAAAGACCACAGAGACTTCAGCTTGTCGTTGAGAAAGTTATGAAGCAATCTGCAGATGCTCTAAAAGTACATGGATACACAGCTCGCTTTGATAAACATCTCCTCAGCTTAGGAAGCAAAACCACATTTTGATCTGGGTGCATGGAGCACATGTGCAGCAGAAACGAATGCTCCTAAACAAGAAGCGCTGAAGATGCCTCTTATGCTCAGTGGTGTAGGAATTATCTGTTGAAAGAACTGAGAACAGGATCACAGCGCGCTTTCCATTGTTGTCTAGCTCACCAAGTGAAAACTATGCTTTCCCAGGAGGTGAGGAGGAATAATAACTGTTCTAATTGCATAAAAATGGACTATTCTTGTTATATATTCCCCATATGTTACGCAAATGGGAGACTATCTTTGCAGCTGCCCACACCAGTCTTTTCTGTTTCAGGCCAGGCAAGATGGCTTTCAGCTGATGCTTACGTTTTACATCTTGATATAAAAACTGCTGCTTTTAGCCACACAGGGATCTAAGCAAACGTCCAAGATAAAAGAACATGGCACGCTCCCCTCCAGCTGCAGAAGAGAAGTGTGCTGTGGCTCGCTCTCAGCCGCTGCAGGAGCTGCTGAAGCAATCGGTGCCTCCCCACAGCTGGTTGATCCCTCCACTCACCTTCTCGGGCAGGCTACCAGCAGATCTGCACGGCCAAGCCAAGGGAAGAGGCGAATGAAAGGACAAGTTGTGGCCAGTTCAGTTCGCGGTAGAGGTGAAGCACAAGCCAGGTCGGCTCTTCAGGAGGAAATGTGGATCTGATGGCGTGGGTCCAGAATGCCTGTCCTGGACCTGTGTTGCCTGGGTGGTGAGGGAATGTACCAACGAGCCACATCCAGCCACCGTGGAATTTTACAGTGCTCCAGCACTTCCCCCCTGCCATGAAACGGTTCCAGAGCGAATGATTAAACTATCACACTACATCACAATGCATTACTAGTTTAGCTCGGAGAAAGGAATTATATAGTTCAAGAGATACTGAAGAACTGTGCACCGTGAGAATCCAAAGCCCTGGGAAAACAAACAAAGCTCAGGCACAGAAACGGGAGGGAAGACTAACATTTGTCTTTTGTCAGCGTTGTGTCGCTTAGCTGCTGGTCCTGCTTTGTAAATCACGCTTCCACGGCGGCTGGAGCCACGGGATCAATAATTAAATAGCTTTGGATGGTACTTATCACAAAAGGAGAGCAGGGAACAAATATCTCTAGGACCAGAAAGGGAACAGCATTCTTCCCCAGTCTTACTGAGCGACCTCAATGTTCACATGCTTGTTGAATAATTTAAAATATTCTATCAGATAACAAATGGAAATGAAACCTCCTTATTTCTAAGCTTCCAAACGTGGTGTTGTGCTAGATTAACCACACGGAGGGGCGGCGAATGTAAAACAGTAAGAACCAAGAGAATGAAACTCTTAAAGGAGCTTCAGCCTTCCTTGAGCAACCTTTAAGGGCAATCTTCTCTTAAGCACATGCACATTAACGTAAGTGCAGTGCCCGTAGCCCGAGGCTACATGAGACACTCCAACCACCAATTCTCAAGACCACAGTCAAATCACTCACGTAGAAGAAGGACCCGAAGCTTTCGCACGCGGAAGCATCGCTGGCACCAAAGCTTCGCTGGGGAAATCGCTGGCGCACGTCGCGGAGCGCAACACCTCAGAAGTGACAGTTTAGCCCAAAGCCATTCTGGAATATTTATTATTTGGGAAATCAGCAGCAGCACAGAGGAAAGAGCTAGAATTATTTGCTGATGCACGTGCAGGAGATGTCATTTGCCTACTTTTAAAGTATTCATAAATTTCATGAACTGAAAACCAGTCCTGGTTTCTAGCAGGTTTGGTAGCACCAAAGCAGAATTAATTAGCGCATGGAATCCACCATCAGGTAGGTCAGAGTGACACAACACATCAAGTGACGGTGTTCTTCATAAAAAATAATTAGGGTATTTTCTTCTACGATTCTTTCTGTTTTAAACTAAAGATAGGATAAATGGCTCACCAAAGCCTTTTCCCAACTTTCTTTTAAAGCGCGATTGTGTTGTCTCTTCTCAACTCTGTAAACCTTCAGTGAGGCTGCTGAGCAGAACGTTTGTTCTCTTACACATTACACTGCACTGAGAAAAGGGACACGTCCAAGAGGTAGAAAATAATGCGAAGTCAATTTCCAAATGTGAAGATATTAGAAACTGGAATGATTCACCTTATTGAAATAGTTCAAAACCTTCCAAACAGCGATTTACGTCATATCGGTTGTTCACCGTATCCAGAATGCAATTAGGATCATACAACACATTGGGTGGGAAGGGACCTCTAAAGTTCATCGAGTCCAACCCCCCTGCGGTGAGCAGGGGCATCTTCCAACTAGAGCAGGTTGCTCGGAGTCCCATCAAGCCTGACCTTGAATGTCTCCAGGGATGGGGCCTCCACCACCTTTCCAGGCAGCCAGTTCTCTGAGAACGAGAAGAAACCTACACATAGGAGAGTCACATAAACAAAAATTCCATGGCTGTGCCCAACCTGTGGGACTGTGGAGCATTCCCACTTCCCAGGAGCACACTCTGCTCCTGTCCCAACCATAGGAGAAGATCTTTGTGCCTACTCTTTACGTTTTGTACTCTGTCAGATGGAAGAAGAGCTCTGAGATTCACTACTCTGGAGGACTAGGGACCAAACACTGCTGCACAGGGGAGGTGCAGCCCTCAAGATTTGCGTTCTGTGTCTAAAATGTATTAGAAGGTACCACTGCTTTTTTACGAATAATTGATTTTCTAGGACATTGAAATAGTATCTTCTACAACTCCGTCATCTCCTACACTTACAATAGAGCTCTTCCAACGCTGAAATTCAACTGCAGGTTTGCCAAATTGAGTAGGTGCTTGGTTTAACTTCATAATGACAAACACAACCTGTGTCACAGCCACCAACAAGATGATTAAGGAGATGTCATTCTGCTGAAAACTTCTAGAGCAGTTTACTTAGGCAAGGAAACCTTTATTTTAAGAGTTTGATGTTTTCACATTAGATACAGAATCGAAGACAAGTAGAATGGATCAAATTTCAAGCGTGTGGCAGTTCCTGCAGGAACCATTAGTCACCACGACACCTTCCTCTCCAGCTAGCAGTGGTGTTACCTGCTGGTAATTGAACATGATTAAACCTATTTATCCTCCGTAATTAAGTGCGTATTAGCAGCCATGAAGCTATGGTGTGGGTTGGGGTTTTTTCCCCCCTTTAAAGTGACTGCCTGCCTCCAACCTCGGGCAAGTTTTTCCTAAGCATCACTTTTTAATCATTGAGTAAAAGACAGAGATACTCTGAGACCTCACAGGCCGCTGCTGAAACAGAACAGTGATGACACAGAAGAGACACGAGCCTGGCCCACCAGCTGCAACTGGCAGAGCATCTTCAGAGGAAAAGAGGCATCTACAGACACAAAGATGACAAGAAGTGCCACAGGAGGTAGAGGGAAGAATGAAATTGTCTGATGGCCAGGGCTAGAAGCCCTAAAAAGAAAAATATGGTGATGGAAGCTGAGTTCTTGCAGATTTTAATATACTCTATTATACGAGCACATGTATATGAACCTAAGAACAAGGAATGCAACAGATCATGGTTCTACCCAGTTGTTCAGAGAACAATACTTGACCAGAGGTACAACAGGGATGTCTGAAAGGCCTCCCTAAGCTCCTTCTACATGTGTGTTGTTTCTTTTGGAGCAGTCTGTAATACCACTGCTAAATGTTCCAAATGTTCCTTATTTTACAGTATTGGGGAAGGGAGTTTCAATAGTTTTTCTAAGTGTTAAGATGCTTGTGGTGTGTGGGACATCCATGAAGAGTAATGAGATTGTTTTTGCTCAGAAAGAAAACAGATGCCAAGTCTACATAATAATACTGGAGTATTTCAGCTTTAAAGTTGACTTTGTTAAAGACAAATAGATTTTAAAGAGCTGAGGAACACATTTCCTGCACTGAACTTCTGCCAAGAGCTCTTATCTGCATGGTCAGACTGTTCTCAAAAGCTGTCTGGTGGAAAGTTTATGGAATAGGCAAAGAGGGAGTGAAGCTCTTCTATGGTGGCTGGACATCTTGCCTGAAGAAGTCCTTGGCATGACCGATGCTTTGCTATGAGCATTCTCTTCCTAAACTACCTGTTTTTCATATCAGTGTGGCAGAACATAAACCAAAACAGCTGAAAGCAAGAGGACAGTTAAGTGAGATCCCCCAGACTTTGTCTGAAAGGAAGTTAGAAGATCAGCAAAAGAAAAATTTCAGCTAAAGGAAAGCCCTAACAACCATGCAAGTCCTTCTAGAGCTAACAGAAGTTAGCCCACTGCGTAGCTCCCAGCTGCTCTGCCAATGACCTTTGCTCCAAACTCTGGCTAGAGAGAGATCATTAGTTATCTGCTTGCTCAATAGATGACTAACTAGTGACTTGTATTACAAGAAGCACTGAGTCATTAACAGACAAAATAAAAAAGTCTTCAGCAGCAGTTTACATTAGCCATTAAAGCTTGTTTGCAGGAGTAGGTGGCCTTCATGACGGGACTATAAAGGAGGCATTATGTATCTGGAAGAGCAAGAAGAACACAGGTGAAAGCAAGAGGAGTAGCAATGGACATATAAAGAACAGGAAAGAAGGTAGCTTGTAGCAACTTGGAAAACACAGAATTAAGTTCCAGAGTGGAATTTAGAAGTAAGATATAAACAGGGGAGAATCAAACAGAACCATGGCCAAGAGTTTGACCAAATGAAAAAACACTTATAGCCAACTTGCTTTTATAGGGAGAAGAAATCACTAGTAATGCAGTCTTCTACTCTCACCTTCATATGCGGGAGAAGCTGTGAGGGAGTAAATCCTGAGTCTGAGAAGCTCCTCTACACTTCAGGTACATAGCACCTTGGGCTTGGATCCTGTAAATTCTGTTCTCTTGAATAAAATGAAGCCTTCGTATTGGGTTTCAATAGCATTGCTTAAAAGGTTAACGCAAATATCTACTCACAAAACCTCCCGCAAGAACCTGCACACACTTCGGCAGATATGGCAGACTTAGACTTCAGGGAGACTTCCAAAACAAGCTCAGTCCAGCCTGTAACTGCAGCCCTTGCAAAAGTAAATAAAAACACTTGCACCAAGAAGCAAAAATTGAAGCATGCATCCTTCTCACTCGTGACTTCATCTACTTTTTCTTGTGACAATCATCCATGAGAGCACATTCCAAGTAGAACCATTCAAGTTGTGTTCCAGCGTCCAGGAAGTCCATGTGGTTAGGAAAGCTGCCACCAAATGACAGGCTTTTGTATCTGGCAGTCACAAACAATTCCCAGCCAGGCAGAAGTGCTCCAGCATGGATATTAAATCAAGTCTTTTGAAATCAGCTGTAATGTTTAATGACAGAGCTGCTATCAAAATACAACTTTATTGATGAAATGCTAATTAAAGGACCAACCAAACTTAGGGCAGAGCCCTTTTGGAGACTGTGGTGTGAACTAGGTAATAAACATTTTTAAGGAGCTATACAACAAGGGGAGGGGGCAGTTACAACAACCAATCTTCTCTGGCAAACTGCTTGGACAGACTAGTTCACATAGCAGGCTTAGGAGGTTATCTAATGATGCAAGATCAACATTCCGTAGCCAGTCCCATGTGAAGTATTGCAGAAACAGCTACAATCAGTGTCCGTGCTTACATTTGAAAGAAAAATAAATAGAAAGTTACCAAATTCCTCTCTATTATACAAAATACTTGTCTTCTCTAAAGTCACATGAAGTTCTCCAAGAGGAAAGTTTCTCCCAGCGCAGCTAAGGATTCACAAAGACGTTCTTGGAAGTGGCTGTCAAACATGTCACTTATTTCCTCTCTCAGCTCCCTCAGCAGAGGCACGGTGAACTTACCATCTGCGTTCAGAATCCTCCCGAAAAGTTTACTCCAGAAATCACCGTCAACAGACCTAAAACAAACAGAGCGGTTCTCAGTGAACCAGTACCACACACGACATCTGTCAAGACTGCCGTTTATATTCATCACTAAGTGCCCGGGGAAAGCCAAGTCTGAAATTATTATTTCACACACATGACTAAATGCAAAGGAAAACTAGGAATGTGTTAAGTTTATACATGTGGACCCCTTTCTTTTTTGCCAGTAGGCATCTGGATAGAAACTAGACAGGCTGTTTCACAGGTCTGTGGAAACCACCATCTTTACTTGTAGTGTCCCTGACCACGGTCACCATTCGCGCTGAGCCTTGGCACTTTTAGATTCAAGGAGTTATCAAGAGCATTCTTTGAACCAGCAAAGTTGGCAGGTTCCCTTCATGAGTAAGGGGTAGACATAAGTCTTATTCCTCCATTTGCAAGTTAAGTTTGCAGGTCAATACTAAAGGAAAGCTGCAAGAGAAGTTAAAAAAAGGAAAAAATGGTTTACAGCCAGTTTCACTTTTTTCCCTGCCTTCCAACTGCTAGAGTTTTCATATAGATAACACTTCAAAGACAATTAATAGTAATAAAACCCCTCTCTCACAGATATACCCACACAATGTGAATAAAAAGGTTGAGTGACTCACTGAAGTATCATAAAACTGTGATTAGAGCTAACCCTTTGTTCCTCAGTCTCGCACTGAACTCCACAGACTGCCCCACTGCCAGCTACTGAAGTGCTTTTCTCCCTCAAGCCAGGGGTTCCGTCGGCTTTTGAACAAATTCTCTGCCTCTGCTTTCTGTAAGTGACTCAAACCAGCAGCAGCCGTGGCCTCAGAAGGAATCTGGCCGGTACTGTTACACTATGAACTCTTACCTTTTCTAAAATCACGAAGTCATACAGAACCTGACCAAGAACAAACATATGCAAGACTTGAGGCCGCTTCCTTCACAGACTTACAAGTAAGAGACATAGCAGAGGAGACCACAAGTCAGTAAAGATGTTTAGGGAGTTATGAGTGGCAAAAATAGTCCTAAAAATTCAAATACAGCTTCTGTTACCAACTCGCATAAGCCTGCACAGATGAAGTTTCCTAAAATAGTATATTGAAAATAGAAAAACTAAAAACACTCTTGGAACTAAAAAAAAAAATATCTCCAAATCCATTCTTCAATAATGGTAACACGCCAAAAGTCCCTGCCCTGAAAAGCACGTTGTCAACCTTGTAGAAATGCTCAAAGGTGAAAAAAAAATGATCAGGATTCCCAGTCTGCCTTTCCAGGAGTCTTCACCACAACACCGACTTGTGTTTTGCACCCGTTCTGTCACCTCTGAGGTGGGATCTGCTTCACCGCGTGCCCCTGCTCTGCCCTGCAACTCCCCACTGCTTTCGTATTTTGGCAGTAGTAAAATTTATTGGTAGTAAAATTACTGGCTCTACCAGTTGTCCTACTATCTTTAAATTTGTTTAATACTTAAAAGTAATTAAGTCCTTTTTAAAAAGCTTTCCTAAGATAAGGAGGTCATGGTTGTTGCGTTTAACAGCACTCAGCCTTCTAGTAAGAATCCTTTCTACTTGTCACCACCTAAATTCCCAGGACATTCCTGGAGGAAAGTTCTCCTGTCAATACAACCCTCAAAACCCCCCAAACGAATCAAAACCAACAAACCCAAACCAACCCCTAAAGAAACAACAGAAAGCCCAACACTTTAAGGCACTTGGAGAACTTTTAGCAGAAAGGACAGAAGCAACGTGATCTTTACAAAAGAAAAGCAGAATTACTAAAAGCAATGGAGAAAAGAATCCTGTGTCTTCACGGTCGTTGCCTCACTGCCACGCGTACGTGAAGGACAAAGCGCGAGGTGACATCCATCAGCCGACTCTCCTCACAGGGAAGGGCTTCCCTGCAGCCCCTGCCAGGGCACGAACATCTCCCTGCAGCAGTGAACTTGTCATGGATTACTTGGGAGTTTATGGGAAGCTTCAAACTGACTGGAGGAAGTGCCATCAATCAGTGAGGGCCAGACGCTAAAAGAACTGCATGATTCTGTGATTCTGTGAATGGAAAAGAGTCAGCACAGGTTCCTTATCCCTGCATAATGAAGTGCCTCGTTTGCACTGTTGATAAAAGGCTTCAGACTTGTGTGGCTTCATCTGCAGGAGCTCAATTTAATCTCTTGTACAATTCAAAAGTTAAGAATTAATATTTTAAAAGGCAACACTTTTCAGAAATCTGTCCCTCCACGCCAACAGAATATTGTTAAAAACAGATGATGTTCTGACAAATTAATATACAGGAGTCCTATTTCCAGAGCAGGTCAGATTTACACAGCTCAAAGACACTTAATGTTGGAATATCTGTCAGGAGAGAGCAGAAGCCAGTCTCCATCAGGACTGAGTTGCCTTTTTTTCTCTAGTATTTCTGAAACAAGGCTGTATAACATCTGTATTTATGGCCAACCTCTACAGCAGTGATCTACTGGAGAGAGTCCAGCAGAGGCTGTGAGGATGAGGAGGGGACTGGAACAGCTGCCTGATGAGGAAAGGGTGAGAGCCCTGGGGCTGGTTAGTCTGGAGAAGAGAAGCCTGAGAGGGGATCTAATGAATGTAGATCAATAGATGAGGGCTGGGGGTCAAGAAGAAAGGGGCAACCTCTTCTCTCTTGTGCCCTGCGACAGGACAAGGGGCAAGGGATGCAAGCGAGAGCACAGGAAGTTCCACCTCAACATGAGGAGGAACTTCTTGACTGTGAGGGTTCCAGAGCACTGGAACGGGCTCCCCAGAGAGGTTGTGGAGGTTCCTTCTCTGGAGACTTTCAAGAGCCATCTGGATGCGTTCCTGTGTGACCTGCCCTGGATTCTATGATCCTGCTTGACAGGGGCGTTGGACCTGACAACCTCTGGAGGTCCCTTCCAACCCCTCACATTCTATGATTCTACGATACTCAGCTCTCCAGAGCATGATCACCCTTGGCAATTCTGGTCTTCACAGCTTAATGTTCTAAGCTGACCCTCTGAAGAAAACCCAAGAGCTACAGGGTACAGTCTGGCATGAACAGCAAGGACTCAGCAGAAGCCTTGTAACTACTGGTGTCAGGAGGAGAAAGCCAAATATATACCCAGTAAAGAAAAAGGTGTTATTCTCCTGCACACAGCTTAAGATGACCAGATTTTTTCCATACAGGAAGTAGAAGCAATGCAGGTTGCTAGGGAACTGGATGACTCCAGATTGGCAGCAGGTTTTCTAACAGCAGTGGTTACAGAAGGACATCTGCATGGCAAGGGGAGCTCATGTGCCTTCATCCTGACCACAGGAACCTGTCGAGTCACTCCTGCCATGAGCAGAGTGCTGGAAAATCCTCAGGAGTTGCTCAGGTGGGAAATGCTGCGGGATGCAATTAAAAGATGAACAAGTGTTCGGTCTAAGAGCAAACACCGGGCAGATGAAGGCAGAGGGGTCTTACGGCCAAGACACGTGGCTAAAACAGCAGGTGAAATTAATACCCAAGTACAAACAGCAGCTTCCAAAAAAGAATCTTAAATTGTAATTTGAAGTTCTTTTCTTTCCGGTGCACATATACTGTTTCTGCAGCTGCTCCAGACAGAACTCTGGCAGCAGGGTCTTAGACCTTAGGATGCAAAAAGCAGAAAACCAAAATAATCTCAATTTCTAAAGCAACATGCTCCTGTAATTTTTTTCCCCCCACCACCCATCCACTTCCAAACTTCTTCTCCAAGCTTGGTCTATCAAGCAAAAAGAGAGGAAAGGACTGAAAAAGCAAAGTCATCTGAACCGGGCTTTTAGGCTCATAATTCCCTTAAAATTGGCTCCTACACAGCACAAGGCCACTACACCATGACCAAGCCAAAGTTTCAGTCCCCAACAGAACTCATACTTTTGGTAAACAGCACCAGGTTGCGTTCTAAGCTCTGAAGGTGGTACCATTGTAAAGACCACAGAGGAAGTTAGAAGAAGTCTGTTCTTTCCCAGCAGCCTCCTCTGCAGAAGGACTTACTTGGATAGATTTTGGCTGATTTTCCAGATGGAGTTCTCTTGATAGACCTGGACGTGATCCCCAAACAGCATCAAATGGATGATATCTGCAACGCCAACCAGGTCTACCTGCAATCACAACAATCAGCAGAAAGTTCAGCGTCTGTAGTGGATCGCAGGAACTGGCAGATTTCTACTGTTTTACACATATAAGGCTGCACTGGTCTTCGCATCAGAATCTTCCAGAGACCTGCTAAGCAAGAGAACTCCAAAGTAGTAAAAGTCTGGTCTTATTGTGGGTTCTTAAATAAATACAGCAGTCACTGACATCCAGCAGCGCTGCCAGTCCCTTCACTTAATGCCAAAGATTTAATCAGGTGAAAAATTATCTTTATTCAGTATTTATTGATCAGAGCTTTCCACTGTGTTTGCAAAATAGAAGTTAAGAAAATAGATTTTTGTAAAGAAAACACAGAAGCGAAGATGTCCTGCTAAATAAAGACTCACCTGATAAGGAAGAGAACTTTTTGCCAGAAGCTGTTGTCCATGAGGGGTCCGAAATATGGGAAAGCTGTTGGGCAAGCTTACTCGAGACTGTAATCTCAAATCAAGACTGTGAGAGAAATCCACTATCTTCAGAGCTCTTGTCATCTCATCATTAGCAAAGGGATCGCAGATCCTGAGCAGAGGAAGCAAATGAAGGATGAGACAATCCAACAGACTTCTGGACCTGACATATAACAGCATGCTGAGGTGAGTCTTAGCCACGTCAATGCTCCCCTCTGATGGCTGGCTTAAGTACTGCCGAAAGGACCACCACCAGAGCTGGCAGCTGAAGCTTGGAGGTGACACTGGTATCTCCAGAGTAAGCAATGGGAAGCAGTGAAGGGTTGAGAATAACGCTTTGATACACGTCAGTTATCTGAAACAGTTGGTGAAACGGGAGAGCAGCAGCAGGTTTAGCGTTTCTCCCTCTCCTTCAAGATCTGAGAATACCTTAAACTAGAAAGAATTAAGCTTCACAATACTTCAGTAAAACTTTCCTACAGCCTAGGGAGGACAAACAGAAGGGGCAGAGGAGGATCTGTACAGACAACAGGGCACTGCCAAGCCAGCCACAAACCAGTCACACTGCTCGCTGCTGTTCCTACATATTTGCATGCTATGAGCAGATTTTGTAATTTATACCATGTGCTTGCCCTAGGATAGCTTTTGCTATTTAAAAAACCCAAACCACCATTATATGGTGTATTTTTGGCGGTTTAATTTGGTCTGTATTCGCCACAGAGAGGAGGTATCCGAGTCCATCAAGCTCCTGTTAGATCAGTGACTTCCAAAAGAGGATGTGTGCACCCTAAGGGATGTGTAAGACAATCCACTGGGGTGTGTGAAGAAAACATTACAACTTCAGTAGTACATTTAATTTATATATAAGCAAATTATATAAACAAGCTATAAATAGCTATCAAGAAAAATACTGGGAGTGTGCATGTTCGATGACTCTAGGTTCAAATGAAATTTAAAGTCAATAGCTATTTTTAATGTATCACTGAAGACTAAGAACAGCCTCCATGAATCTCTAATGGAATTGTACCTGAATCATTAGACGTTCCAAAGTTACCACCTTCCCACGCTCGGCACACAGATCACATTCCAAGGGATAAGTGACTTTGTTAACATAATATGGGAAAGAGCTTAAAGAAGCAAACGAGATCTGTGTACCAGGTCCCAGGGTGGGCTGTAGCAGAGGCTAAACAGTCTGCTTAAGAGAGCATCTGGATATTCCAGTCCCACCTGCCCTTTGCCTTCTCGTTTCCTGGTTTTCAGATACGTAAAACCAGAGGCTAATTATTACCAATGCACAGTTAGCCATCCGGTACATGGGTACAGCATAAAACTTGAACGCAGGCAACACACCCAACAAAATATTCTTGATACAGTTTTACAACATCATTGTATACTATTTCTACAGATATAAAAGAAAGGTTTATTGCTAAACAGTGTTTTCGCTATTTTCAGAACACACTGTAGCCTAAAAAAACCCCAAACAACATGGACTGCAATGTCAGCACTCCAGCTAAAGAGGAGAAATCACAGAAGTGCGGGAGCTGCAGCTAAGACTGAGCGCTCTGTACCCTCCCGTACTCAGAGACCAACCTGTCTCCCAGAAAGAACACCTCTGGACTCAGGTCTCCATGGACAATCTCCGCTTTGTGGAGCTTCTCGACTACACCCAGAAGATTATAAACAACCAGCAGGATCACTTCCTCCGAGATGGACTTACAGCCACGAATAACATCCTGAAAACAGAATAAACATGTAGCTATGTGCTGCTCTACCTTAGATTAAATGAAATATTTATAGCTCACCTTTTTCCCCCTCCTCATCTGTACACAGATAACAGTCCTACCCTAAATGCAGTATAATCAGATTTTGCCCATGATCATCCCAGTCAGAATTCAGAGAACCACGAGCTCTTAGGAGATACGATTACTCAGAAGTAGACAAAAGATCAGGAGGAAATTGAACTGAAGCCTGGAATCGCTATGTAATTTGTGTCTTATTTATACGCAGGGATTCAAAATGCACTTAAAAGACTTATTTGAAATGTAAATCCTTCAGCAAGGCACCAAATGCCGTGACCTTGCTTGAGCAGACTGGAAGACTGGAACTCATTGCAAGATGCCAAGTTAAACAAGAGTTTTAGATGCAGACCTTGCCATGGAACAACGCACGGTTCTTGGCTCAGGTTGTTTAATCACTCATGAATACAGAAAATGTGAAAAACTGCTTCAAGTTTGTCTCTGAGAAGCATATGATCTATGAATGAGAAACCAGCTCCAACTAAAGCTGTAACACACAGCTCTGCTTTGCGTCCAGATAAAACACAGGATCTAGGCTGCAGGATCAAACACGTGAAGCCATCTTCAGCAAGGAGCATCCTGACAAACACCCCTCGCTAACGGTCCCCAGGCAAGAGCTCACGTCCTCTGCCCTTCGTGGTTTCACGTGTACTGACCCCAAGCGTGAAGCGATTGATGTCCCTGTGCAGAATGGCGCAGCCATCTCGGTACAAGTAACAGCTGCAGCTCTCACTGAAGCTTTGGTCAAAGTCGGCACTCAAACGCTCCTGCAACTGAAGCGTGATATAAAAATCCCAAGGCACAGGCTGAGAATACACCTACAAGAAGGTACATAAGAACATTTATTTTTGGAATAAAGCAAAAATTGCTCATCTTCAGATTCTTCTCATCCTCGTTTTCTCCTCCCCACTTTACCAAGGAAGACATTTTCCGCAGTCAGAAACTTTTAATCTACATCAACAATTAGAAAGAGAACTTGAAGTAGCAAACTTCATGCATGGAATTTGGAGATTAAGACCAAATTTACTACATTCTACTTTATACTGGCTGAGGAGATTTTTACATTTCACACTTCTTGTATAATACCCATCCTACGTGTTACCTTTATTGCAAACCCCTTTGCATCCAGCTGGGGAAAGTTGGCTGGGATGGCAAAGAACATCTTGTATTCTTCATTGGTCCAATATTCCCACTTGATAGCGTAAGTCTCACTTCCTGTCACGACAGTTTACATTTATGAGCTGTCACAGCAAATACCCAAGTTCAAGTTATTCCAGACCACACAGAACTAGCGAGGGTGCATATGAAGAATATTTTAAACCAACTAGACCATAAGCCAATCCTTGCCCTGGAGAGCGCCTGGCAGACCTACCGAGCTCAACGTCTTTCTCGAGCTCCATGAGAGGCAGGGCGCCAGGCTCCACATGAAAATCCGGAGCAGCAGTCAGTGATTCTGGCATGGGATCTAAAAGCTTTTTACGCTTTTCAGCGCTCCATAAGAACTGAGTCACATCATCACCTAGGAAGGGAATAGAAACAGGTGAGCTGAAACCAGGTGCTGAGCCTGTGACTTCATCAGATCTGTCAAGTAAAAGTAAGAAGATTTTGAAGATTTCTGTCTGCACCCTGATTTACTGCATCACCTTTCCAGTAGTTTGTTCTGTGAACGTAACACTCACCTTTGAAACTCCCTCACAGACCATTTCATCACAAGGTCTCAACGATTCCACTGTAGCACCATGTCAAATGTGTCTCCCAGAAGAGACAAAGCCCTGAATTACTCAAGGGATGCCTGCTCAGCCACAGTGGAACACAAACTTGTTTTGCAAATTAACACTCCTCTTAAATCTCTGTCCAGAGCAAGTTAAGAGCTTGTGATTTTTAAATGAAGAAGTTTATTGAAATTCACTCCTTTAAATACAGGAGTTTTATTTAGGAGAAGGAGAACAAAGCTGGACTCCAACTCTGCTGCTCACTGCAATATTAAGAATTTAATGGCTTTCAGCTCCTGGAAGACATAATTACATGTAGGTCTGGGTTTATTTTCCTGCAGAAAGAAAAATCACTCAGATGAGTTCATCTGTACAACACCAGGTAGTCTGAAAAGCGTTGATCTCAAATGACCCAAGTAAAACACAGCAGAACAAGATGGCTTCTACCAACCTCCTCTCCCAAAGACAACGACTAGTAAATTTAAGATTTTAAGTAATTTCACGACAACATTTTACGTTTTCCTGGTACAAAGGTAAGAATCAGTGTGTCATTACCTACTGATACATTTATTAGAAAAGCGTTGCAGCAAGATATTGCTCAGGAAGTAATTCCATGAAAGTAGAGCCAGGAAACATTGTAACATCAGGAGAACGCTTGGTATGATAACAAAGAAAAAAAAAACAAGACAAAAATGAAACAAAGCTGTCTTAGAAGTTCTCACTGTCATCCAGTGCAAAATGTTTCATTTTGGAATTTGAACTCATTACTCCTACACGCTCCCTGCTTTAAGACCTTAATTAACTTTTCCATCACCTTAATATTTCCACATACAAGTGTAAGGTGTACACAAGCACACTACACTACACCTCACTACTGCTTTTGACAAGGGAGACAAGCTTAGTCACCCACCAAAGTAATGGGAGATACACAGAAATCAGAGTGGAATGGAGGAAGGACAGGAAAAGCAGCAGTTTAGTGACAGCCACAAGTTATTTGTTGTGAGTGAAACTCAGCTTAGTACTAACCAGGAGCGTTTTCACCGATACCTCCAGAATCAGCAGCCATTTCAGCAGGCAAGCTCTGGGCAAGTTCCAGTTTCTCAGGGATGTGCAGGTATTTAATAGTAGACATTTGTGTAACAGAGGAAAGAGAAGATCCTGAGGAGACAGAAGAACGGGACGAGCGAGTATCTTCCAGGCTTGCTTCCATGATCGGGCTGTAAATAAAGTCACCAACTACTCAGGCTTTCAGAAGACACAGTGCTTAATGCCAGCCCAGTGACTGCGAAAGGATACTGGGCATTCCCCAACTTCCTGATGTTAAAGAAGTCACTTCTCATCCTTAGTGGAAAACCAGTAGTTATGTCACAGCTTCATTTTAGCTCCAATGACTGTTTATATTCAGCAGCTTAGTCTAGAGGTGAATTTTCTCTCCCATTAAGCAACTGCTACAACAGAGGGCATACTGAATGTTTATTACTCCCTTCGCTATCAGAATTCAGACCGATGTGCTTTTAAAGCACTGGAGATGTGGATGGGAAATAACTCTTGCTCTTCCTACTTCTAATCAGCTTGGTTTCCCAGGAACCTCACCCAGTCAAGCACCTTCAGCATGGGTGACATGTTTACACACTAACAGCTAGCAAATCCAGCTCAGCTCTAAATTAAGAAACCCCCAGGCAACAGATGCTTTTTAATTCACAGTTATAAAAACCAGGAGGTTGTTTGCCAGTCTTTTCTTCTCTCCAGCTCTCCTCCTCTGTACAAGAAATCTAAGCCATAATCAGCAGATGTGTTTTATATACTGAAATTAACTAGAGAAGTATAAAAGGAACTGACCATTCTTTTCCTCTCTAGTTAAAGCCAGAACGTGTTTGCTAATTTCTCTGCAAGTTATCTGCTGGGAAAGCACAAGTCAAGTCCCACAGCAGTAGCACTGAGACACCAAGCAGGCTTCCCATCACCTCTTAAATCTGCTCAAGGCAAAACAGACCCAAGTTGGAGAAGCGTCTCTTCACTATATTCTGATCTCTTCAGAAAATTGTTTCTTCAGCAACAGAAGGGTAAAACCACAACAGCAAAGGACACAGGAAAAGGGGCTCGAGATGCTTTGCTGTTAGTTACCTCAGCTTATTTACACAGAGAGCTTCGCTGTACGCTCCCTCACAAACCAGCGTCTCCTGACTCAGGGGTGCACTCTTTGATTCCGGGCTGTCTTCCTTCAGGACGCTCTGTGAAAGAGCAGGAGCTGGGACTCTCTGAGCTACCACCCCATGAAAGGGCGTTGAGGCCAGATGGGCAGCCCTAACGAAGTCACACGTGTCTTCTGGGTTGGCACAAAGGGTTTTGTTCTTGTAGGAGCCTGTCACAATTGCATCCTCACTCAAATGCTCAATTCCATTCAGCTCATCCTGAGAGAAGTAGGAAGAGACAGTGAAAAGCCTGTAGGTTTTATATCAAATTTTCTTTTAATTTATTTAAAAGCCAAACATTTATCTTCCCATTCTTCCACCCCACCCCTTCATAAAGTTTCAATGTGGATAATCCTGGCCATTAACCAGTTGCTTAAAATTTGGAACGCTCCTTACCATCATCTCCCTATTGGCCACCTTAAAGCCTAATAAAACATGAAATTTCCAGTCTAATCTTAACATCACCCAAACCCAGTATTGCTACGCCAGACAGAGGCTGGGAATCTTTGCTTATCACACATCTCACTCCACAGTGTCAGGAGGACACCCTTGGCTGGTTTCTCCTCGACAGGAAATCTGCTATGGGATGAAGTGTTTCCTTACACAAGTTCCTGACAGTACGTTCTCCTTTGCAGCGTGAGACTCTGAAGGTTTACGGACAGCGAGAGGGCACTGGGTGCTCTTCTGTGTCTGATCTGCAGAGCAACTAAGATAAAGTTACATTCCATTAAGTATTTATTAGAGTAGCTTCCGATCTTCAACAGAGATTCCTCTCAAGACTTTTAAAATTGTCAGTAGACTTAATCTACTGCTTTCTACTACAGAGCTACCAGTAAATCACAATATCTACAGCTCTCCAGAATGAAGAAAGTTTATACAGCAGCCTAAATAATTCTAGATAGAGGACGACCAACAGGAGAGCATTTCCTCATCACAGACTTCCCAAGCAGGGCAATGAAATAAAACAAAAATTACAAATATCAACAAAACAACCCTGCAGCCACACAAAGATCAGCACTGCATTTCAGCTCCTCCTGAAAGTGGTCTGATACTTCAGTCTCCCTTCCTGCTGAAATCTAGATCTTGATTAATTCTACCTTATATTCTGACGTGTCAAAGTAGAGGATTCATCAAATATGGAGAAAAAAGCAGCAGGTTCCGGTGGGGGAAGGAGACCTACATCTGTAAAGAAAAAACAACCGGCTCTATTATATCAGCAGTTTTTCCACAACAGCATTTCCAATGCTACTTAAACATTTAATGGAGTCTAATAAATACAGTCCTAGCAGGAAGCTACAGAACTTAGATTTAATTAACCCATTAATGAACCACACTTCTAGCACCATATTACATTAGCCAGATTGCTCTTAAAATGTGCTTCAGAACTTGTACCTTTTTTTCCAGGGCCAGCCTCATCTCTCTGTTCCTCCTGTTCACCCTCAGAGTCCAAAACCACATTTCCCCTTTGTGGATCCGGGTGTTCAGTGAGAGACTGGACCACCTCTGTCAACAGCAACGGTTGGTAACTCAGGTCAAACTTAACATTTCTTCAGCATGCTCCCTCCCCCACAACCCAACTGCGGGTGTCATTCCTGGTTGTATTCCTCCACCAAATCCTCCGAGGAAAAAGGAGGACTTAAGGTAGTATCAATCTTAATGTTAGCACTAAACTCTTTTACAGATTTTAGTAAGATTGTATATATGAAAGTGTGAAGAAAGCTCTTCAGCTATTAAAAGAAAAAAAGCTTTTTTTCTTTTCAAGCTTTCTGCTGGAAAGTCCCTTCAGAAAGTGACAGTTCTCAGACCTCAGCTGCTCGGTCTTCTGCTGAACGTGGCTGAAGGCCCTGTTACAACATTCTCATTTTCATTTTTCTAATCCACCTAGACTTTTGGGTTTACTTTGTTGCAGTCTTGCTATTCATATAAAGCAAAGCTTCCCTTGAACAGTAAAAAATTTAACTACTCACCCTCAGAACAACATGGCTTATGTAGCTGAGTGTCTTCAGAGACCTGGACTTCACTGTGAAAAGATACACACTTGTTTCTTATATTTTACACACCTTCCCGAGACATAAGTAAACTTTGTAAAAAAGGCAAGCCAAGCTGAGATATGCGATTTGTGAGAAGTTAAGATACCTCAGACAAATAAAAAATCTATAAAGACAGATTACAGGTCATGGTTACAGGGAGGGGTATGTTCCATCTTACTCATAATTAATTATTCCCACAAATTTTCTCATTGCTGGCAAAGAAAATCCTGTATTACCTTTGCAACTGAGGCTGTTTCTCTCCAACTTCTGTCGTGTTGGAATAAGTAAATCCTTGCAGTCCCAAGGGAGGTGAAGCTTCTGTTGTCTCTGTTGGCTGTAGAAACAAAACCAGTCACAAGCCACACAACAAGGTTCCACGAACATCATGATAATCTTGTGCAGGTTATTAGAGCCTTGATGGACTAATAATCGTCTTTAGCCATTTTTATTTGTACTTAATTTGCTGGCATGAAAAAAGTCCATTCTTATTGCTTAGTGTAGTTACAATGCATAATCATTCGCAACCATATAAAATTCTCGCTGATTTTAGTTATACTGCAACTATTAAAGACATACATAAGCAGTTAGTAGCTTACATCAAATCAACAGTTTGTATTTCATTATTTAAAATATTTACTACCAAGGCACTCGTTTTGGAAACAAGGGAGAGAGAATGAGAGAGAGAACAGACTTTATTAACCCCACAGCTGAAGTTGAGAGAAAGTTTTAAAATAACTAACTTTTACTTGTTACTTGCAGCCTATAAGAAAACTGGTGTTTAAACACTCCCTAGCAATGACAAACCAAAGTATTCTTGCTTGAAAGACACTCTGCATAGAAAAGGAAAATAATGATTGGGGGAGTGTGCAAGCAGGCATGTGCTGCTTAGTTGCCTACTAGGGTTAGCCCACAACACTTTCCAAGCCTTCACTGCTCTAGTTCCAGCTTCTCTTGCCTTCTTTTGCCCTACAAATTCTCTATATAATAGGGAACTGCACACAAATGGAGCTGAAGAGCAATTTGCCCTTAAGCACTTGGCATACCGTTACTTCACAGGATTTAGAAGTTTAGCTATCAGCTTATGGTATCTTGTCCGATAGTTAAATAACTTAATAATACTTGTAATAGTCCAAAACTTGAAGTCTTTGATTTATATTCCTACACGGAAATGATATGGCCTGGGGAGAAGAAAATAAATATTCTCTGAGTATTCACTTACTGGGTGATGTACACGAACAACAGCCTGAAGCATCCTTTCCGAAAAGGTTTAAAGGGTGTTAGTCAAGGAGAAACACACTAGATATTGGTACTAAAGGGACATTTATTAATAGATATTGGTACCAAAGGTACACCTCCTTAATTATTCCCACAAATTACAGCAGCTATTTGTAAAAGAACAGTTAAAGGAGGCCAATACCTGCTCACATGGTTGTTGCTGCTTGTCATCTTCTTTCTTCTTTAACTTCTTCTCCAGCTCCTCGATTTGCCGTTGTATCTCTTCCTTCTTCTGCGCTATGGCCTGCATCTCCTCTGAGGAAGGAGCACTCATAAGGCACAACTGCGTATGTCACGTGCCATCTCTGGCTAACGCCTACATTATTTTTAAGGGGCTAAAACCTCTGGGCTTCTTTCCTCGTTTCACGGCTTACACAAAGCCGTCAGATCCATTACGTGATACCTCAGAGTAGTTAATAACTACTCCTCCAGACAAAGAGGAGCAGCTGCAGGAGCAGCCCGCTGTATGCTGCTAAGTATGATTTTATGATTCCCTCCCAAAGTCTTACATCACCCCATCTTGAAGCATACCTTCAGCTTTCTTCTTTGCTTTCTTTCTGTAGATTTCAGCTCTGATCTCTTCCAAAGAGAATTCTTCAACTCCAGCATAAACTTTATCTTTACAGTACATCGCCATCTCTTTCTTCTCTTGAGAATCCTGCTGGTGATTCTGCACTCGCTGTAGCGGGTCCTCCTCCTTCTCAGGTTTGCGAGCACTTAACACACGGTTTATGCTGGGTTCAATTTTGCAGGGAGTCCTGAAAAGACACGCAGTTGTTACTTTGATTCTCTGCACTTCGCTGGAGCATGCGGGTGACAAGTCCCTAATCGTCCCACAAACCAGAATGTATCTGGGGCAGGGGGAAAGAGGGGAAAAAAAATCAATGGGACTTAAAAATGGAAGATCTTGGACTAGATTAAGCATGGCATTTTAGGTTAAGAAAAAAGGGAAGATTTAAGGTGCAATAAGAGGGGAATTTGCTCAAGGAGAATGTTTGGCATGTTGAGTAACAGAAATGAAGTGTCCCTTAAAAAAAACCAAACACACACGGAAAACCCATCCCTGCACAGTGCGAGGAGGCTGTAGCAGCCCATTTAACTTAAAAGTGATACATGCTGACTTCAGGAGACAGGAACCAGAATTCGTACAGTTTTACAGATACCAGCACTCCGGACTTGGCCATTATCTGTACCTCAACAGAAGATGATCTGAACAACCGATGCCGACAGTGTTAACATGGTAAATGGTTCAAAAGAAAACAGAGTGCAGTTCCAAGACACGTTTTGTTTGCCTGTGGATGGACTCACAACGCTAAGACCATCTGGAAGTTGGGGCAAACAGGTGCTCCCCGTGGCTAGGGAGGTTTAAAGCTCTGATTTGTGGGGTGGGGGCTTATCACCAAGATCACAACAGGGTCCTTCTGCCCAAAACCTCCAGATGACAACCAGTGGCATGATGTGCATCACGCTTACACAATTTCAGCACAACGCTTCCAGGCGTGGTTTGGTTTATGACCATGGCATCATGAGGAAGTGGATCCAAAGGTAGAAAAGCACAAAATCTGCTTTTAAACTTTCAACTAGGTGGTATAAAGTGACAAACTCTGCTCAGCATGCTTACAGCTCATTTAGGATGATGTCCAGTTCCCACCCGCTCCTTTTCCCTTGTATAAAATATGCTGCCTTCTGTAAATAATAATGTGTTCATCTAAGAGAGATGAATAAGAGATCATCAAGAGATCCAATCCCATGGCATCACTTTGATGAGCAAGAACTATTATTATAGCTTAGACAAACTCAGGTTTTTTTACCTATTCTTCAACTAAATTATGGTACATCCTTGGCCAGAGCTACTCTGCAGCCCACACGTGACAAATCTGTGCTGTCAGCCACCTTTCAGCAATCTTTGGTGACGTGCAGTCTGAAGCCAAGGAAGCTGTCTGTACTATCAAACGTTCTTTCCTGCTCCTGTCAGGAGGAGCCCACACAGTCTATGGCCATCATTAGCCACCAAACGAGCGTTAAGCAGCTCTGCAGAACGATGCCTTCTCCTCTACCAAAAGAGAGCGACCCCACCTCCTGGGGCTGAGCAACTGAACACACGGGAAGGTGATTTCAGGCAAACCAGCACAATCCTCTATAACCTAAGCAACACCGTTGTCATGGAAACTTCAATAGCTTGTTTTAGAATAAAACTCCAGAGAGAATGAGCACAGAGTTGCCAACATAGAGGAAAACAGCAACAAGCTAGTCTCAATTCAAGGCTCCTTTCATAGCAAACAGCATTCTGAGAGGGAACTGTGGTTCTGATAAACAGAGCTAAGCTATTAAACTAATTATCATATATAAATGATCCCACCTAACAAGCAGCGACAGTCAAATACTTCCCATGTCCTTACGCGTCCTGCACTGAAGCCTCTGCCCTCAAGCTAAAGCACTACAAGCTTCCAGATGGACAGATTTTTTAAGTTCTTGGGGATCTAGACACTTAGCTACTGGGCAAAACAAGCCAGAATTTGATGAAGCAGCTCCAGTAATTTTAAATGCAATGCCCATTTCAAACCGAAGACTCACATGACTTGCTGCTGAGCTGACTCTTCCACGTAGGGGGTGAAATTGGGCAGTGGGTAGGGCACATCTGTACCAGAAGCTGCACTGCTGCGAGGACGCTGTGGAAGGAAAGGTCCGTGTCAACAGCTTCAACATTCACTTTTAGACTCTACATTCTGCTGTGCTCTGAATCTTTCTTTTCCCAGTGTTTGGCTCACTTGACGTTTTTGTTATTTATAGAAATTAAACCCGACAGACTTTTCAAAGATTAAATAACAAGATTAGGTATCAGAACAGAATTAAACAGTTACAGACCATCAGCTGAGCACTAGCTCCTAAAAAAGCAAGACACACTCCTCCTGCATGCCCTCATCAGTATTTAGTTTGTTATTCTGAAGGAATGCTGGTCAAGCCGAGTAGTGAAGTTGCTCCTCTGGTTTGTTTTCCAGAAATTCTATAGTCCTCCTTTTTCAAGCAACACTGTCCCAGTTTTATGACAGAATTCCTTCTGCTGTCCACCGTGAACCTTCAGACTTCTCAATTTTCCTCTCAGAGGTCATTCCAACACCACAGAGATCTCTTAACTGCTTCTGGGGTCCATTATTTAAGAGAAGACAAATGGAACTTAGTCTGGCAACATGCTACTCATTTGCCTACTTGAAATTCCCCATGACTCTTCAGCAGAAAAAGTTACATAATGGGGATATTTCAAACTGACTTCTCTTTTCTGCCATTTTTCAAACTGTTTACTCAGCCATCTTCACGCTGGCAATAAAAGATAAGCCTCTTTCCTCTGTGCAGCTTTTAATATCTCAAAGCGTTCACAAAAGGTTATTCTTTCACTGTAATGCAGAATGAGCGCCACGCTTCAGTGAAGGTGAATTAAACATCCTCAACTCTTCTTGCAGCTTTTTTTTATAATTAAAATCTAACAAATTTCATGAAAGGAGGAATAGAGAGAGCTCTAAAGGCAGACATTAAAATACAGTAGTATTAGCAGACCAGAATGAACGCATTAAGCAGCCCAACGCAAGGCAACTGACAAATGTTTTACAGTAATAATTCCCCCTCCTCATTCTTCTCAGCTAAATTAAACCTATGATTTACTGACCTTTTCCATTCACTTCAAACTGCTTTGTATCTGGCAGTAATTCTTCCTGAAGTTTCCATGAATTTCAGCCCTTTTACTTCCTTCCCCTCATCCTAGTTTTTTTTTTTTAAAGCTTCACTTATTTTAGACTTCTCAATATAGAAGCTGTTATCTTTTTATCATCTTATTACTTCCTGTTCTCCCTCTCTAATCTACAAAGAGCGGGGGAATGCTGGGGGTTATCTAAGGACCTATGAAACAAGCTTGATTTCGCAGGATTCATTTCCTTCAGATGATGTCTTGGATCATTTCTCTAGACCAGCTTAAACACGTGTAGCACAGCTGCTTCCTTTCATGTCTCCAGCACTAGTTTAAACCATTGGAATCTATTTTCTGTCATCCTTTTTTCATCTACTGGCAAGCTTCCCTACATTGTCGGGATAAATACTCCATTGATACGGTGGTTCTTCAATTCTTTTCATCTCCACTGTTCCGTTTTCCTCTCAAGCACTTCAAAACAGACTTGCAGCATGCTGTACATGCCTTATTTTCATAAGATAGGCAACAAGGTATCATACAATAAAGCCTGAAGGGAGAACAATTTAACCCTTGCTCTTCTTTCTTACAGAACTAACACCTGGCTTCTCCCCCTTTCTTTGGCTAGTTTTCCCTCTCATATTCCTTTCCTGCCCTTCAAACACTTTGGCAGGTCATCTCTAACCATTTTACTAGTTAGTAAGAACTAAAATTTCTTTATTTAAGAACTCCAGAGAGTTTTTAAAACTTATTTTAGCAACATCAGCTCGCTAAACTTGAACAGGTTACACACTGAATAGATTAAGCATAACCAGAGACACTCTCGGAAGACCTGTAGTTACAAAGAGACACAAACCCCAGATGTGGGAGAAAGCCCATTACCTTCACCTTCTGGATCAGAAGTCATCATCTTACACACACCTCCCTCTCTTTTGCAAGTCCGTTTGGACACTCCTTACCCTGCCCGAGTTCCAAGGTCCTGCGCTTAGTTCATTCTCCTTGGCCCGCGGAGCTGGAGGTGCTGTCCACGGCTGTGCTGTGAGGACAGGAATCTCAGGTCCAGAAGCTGAATTCTCATCAAACACAGTAAAACCCAGATTATTTGAAGGCTGCTGGGAAGTTACAGTTTGGAAGCTTCTGGTTTGGTTGGTGGCTATAAGTAAAAAGATGTACACAAATTAACATTTAACTAATCACACTCAAGTCAATTTCCACAACAAAAAAGATGTAACTCTCCCAATAATAGTATGTGGTTTCGGCAACCGAAGGTACCTTTCAGTGCATCTCCTACACGAGTAATTGGGGCTTTCACTTTTTTCTTCCCCCTGCCTTTTAGATCTGCCAATGAGCTTCTCTGAGGTTCTTCAGCTGCCAGAAGATCCGTTTCTTTTTCATCAGAAGCTTCCTCAAGCCCCAGTAGCGTCTGCCGAGAAACACGGGTCTGAAATTGCCTGAGAAAAATATTGGAGAAGGCAGCATAAAATTCACTGCACCAGGTACCGCTGAAGCACATGCACTCCTGAGTGCTTGCCTTTGGCTGGAAGCTCACCTGTGATGGGACTGCAGTTTGTCCAAAGGCTCAGCCTTGCGCTGAAGACCTTCCTGGAATATCAGATCTGCTTTCTTAAAACTTCCTCTGGCCTCAAGTACTTCTGCCCAAGTGATGTAGAGAAGTGCCAGCGTTGTGCCAATTTCCTGGCTGTGTAGGTAACTGTACAGATCCAAGGGCTCATTACAATAATTGCCCTGAAACAACCAAATTATTTCAGAAGTCGCATTGGACTACAAAGGATTCCAAAGTGATGTCTGCATTCCGACGCCTCCCACAACACCCCACTGATCTCCCTACGAGTCTTACAGGAGCAGTTGTGAGGCCAGGACATACAGTTGTATCATGTCACAGCACACAAGGTAAAGGAGAGGAATTCAACAGGAAAATAAGGAGAAAAATCTGACGCATGTATATATTTGTCAGTGTTATCACCAATCACTTAATTCCAGCCTGCATATTCAAAGCTAGTCATTTCTGAGATTTTTTTTTAATCTGAGATGATTCAGTGATTGAACTGCGTCATATTAGTATTCCTGAGAATTTCTATTTTATCTTTAGATAAAGTACATTTTTCTTACCAGTTTTGGAACTGGTAAATTGGCTCAGGAATCTAAACCTGGAGAAAAGCTGCTTTAGGAAGAAAAGAACGAGAAAAACTATAGCAGTGGAGAGACGGGGCAAGACCAGAACACACTCGGCTTAGTTCTGCTTAAACACATGATGTGGATGAAAGACAGAAGTTAAAATAACTGGTAGGACAGATATAACACCGAAATTGTATCTTGAAATCACTTTTTTCCTCCTTAAATAAATAATCAAGCTCCACTCATTCAAACAAGCTTTTCCAAAGCCAGCTTATGGAGTTTGTAGCTGTCCAACCTATGAAAGGTCAGAAGATCCTACTGAAAAGGAGAAGTAGAATTCAAGAGTAGGCAACATGCCCACAGAGAGATACTTCTAATATCGCACTAGTTGTACATCATCTTTGACACTATTGTTACAAAAATCAGCTGAACTGTGGGCAAACGACATAAGCGCAGAGAAAAAGCAGTGCCCAAGACATTCACAGAACACTCACAAACTTGAGCCAGAGGTTAAGATAGCGCGGATCTTTGTAGTATCGCTGCTGCTCGTTGAGAGCTTTCACTGCCCTTTCCAGGATCGCTGCGAGATTACTCTCCTTTCCACCTTTGGGGAAGGTTTGCTCTGTCCACCTGATGTACCTAGAGACAGAATATACTCATGGGAAGTCAGTTCCAAAGAAGACAAAGCTCCTGTTTCCTCAGAAGGAGGTTTAGAAAACAAATAGACAAGTATTGAAACACAACATATTATTAAAGAACTGTTACAGAATTTCTCTTTTAATGAGTTTCTTATTATATTAGAATCTTTTTTTCCCCAAGCTTTTACAAGGATATCTGACCTTCCCGGTTTTAATTCTGAAACACAAGGAAACTTACCGGTCCCAGACATCCAGTGGATCATCTCCAGAGTAAAATCGGATCTCTGATTCAAACTCCCTAAAAAACAAATTATCCATCCAATAAATACATGCGTATAACTGTGAAGATGTTTTCTACACTGTAAACTAAACCCTTCACTCTCACTCATAACATTTTGTAGGTCTCTTATATGGCTGGTTTCACATATATTTAGACTTTTATTGAGACCAAAAGAATCAAAAAAATAAGCGTTTGCACTCTTCTTCAAATCAAAAGAGCTTGGAAATGCATTTTAATGTTATTTAACAGGAACAGATCCAAAATATCCAAAAGGATATTTCCAAGAATCTCTATTACCCCAAAGCATTCTGTCCCTTGACAGAATGCTTGTTATGAAGTTATTAGCGGACAGATATTGCAAAGTTTAATTTTTGCATGAAACACCCCTTATTTAAGGCAACTTAGATTAGTTTGTGTTTAGTAGTAGATCCTGCAGAGCTCCCCAGGCAGACCCTTAGTCTTGGAACGCTCTGCGCAATCCTAACACCTCAAACACGAGTCAGGTTGGACTTGTACAGTAACAGCACAATAACAATTCCATGGCTTTCCATGAAGAAATCCAGATCCAGCGGACAAGCACTGGTGCAGTAAGTTCACAGACCCTGCTGACTTCACATGGAAGCACCAGTGCTTCCAAATCCTGACAACACAGTACAGACACAACATGCAGCCTCTTCACAAAGTCAACTTGGCCTTCACAGGGCAGGCAAATTTGAGACAACAGAAATATCACTGAATAGGGTTGGGACACAAGATGTCCCTTGGAGTCACAGTCACAGCTGTGAACGCTGTATGCAAGATAGACCGAATCCAAGCTGACTTTGTCCGTTCAGGTGTCTTTGCCATCCATAGAAGACATATAGAGATATCTACATTACAACAGTAGGAAGTATTTATCTCCTAAGAAATACCCTGCTTCAACAGATTATTGTAGGAAAGACCAAAAAAAAACCTCTCCCCCTTGTAATGTATAACGATTTTTCTTACTGTGTACATTTAAAAGCACAACAGAACACCCCTAGGGTTTGCTGTTTAAACATGCAAACCTAAAACCAGCATCTGTACTGTGCAGTACCCACAGCAACTAGACCTAAACACCTAGAGTGTGACAGCAGCATAGACATCAGTTACTAAACTTCTGTCCTTCCCTGCTTTTTTAATGCCTATGAGATTAGTACAGTCAAATAAGACATAGAAAAATTGAGGAGGCAGGAAGACCAAGGGAAAGGAGGTGTCACAATATTGCTCACTGTTTTCTGAGCTGAACAGCAGTGTGGGTGGAGGTCTCCTGCTGAGCCAGTGCTTCCTGCAAGGTGGACATGACCCGGCCCTGCCGAAGGGGCTGCACGTTCTCTTTGCTCAGCTCCCACTCATCGTTGCAGTCCTGAGACATGACTGCCTCCCCTTCAAATCCTGCGTTAACGACAAGAACAATCAGGAATTGATTGATGCGTTAGGCAGGATGCTAACCTGAAACCAAACAGATGTGGCTTTTGTGGTTTAAAACTAAAAAAGGAGAGTTTCAGATGAGAGAGAAGGAAGGAATTGTTGTTGCTGAGGGTGGTGAGAGCCTGGCTGAGGTTGCCCAGAGAGGTGGTGGCTGCCCCATCCCTGGCACCATTGCAGGTGAGGTTGGCCGGGGCTCTGAGCAACCTGCTCTAGTTGCAGATGTCCCTGCTCCCTGCAGGGGGGCTGGACGAGATGACCTTTAGAGGTCCCTTCCACCCAAACCACTCCATGATTTCATGGTCCATCAGCCGATCCACCACACACTTTCAGGGTAGCCATAAGCACACCGTTAAGTCCACAACTTTTAGAGGGAGTTAGGCGTTTGACCCCCCTCCATAAGAGCTAGACGGAAGGAGAGCTAAGCTCTCCTTTACAGCCAGGAATCCCAGGCCGGCGATGCTGGCAGGAAAGGTTACTAAGACCCAACCACTTCCCCCCCCGCCCGCCGCTCCCCCCC